>OY740813.1:5669220-6044220 GCA_963514005.1 Raja brachyura
TACGTTCTGTTTCAAGCCAACCCATGTTCCTTGTGGTGCTAACTTATTATATCTGGGTGTGTTTCGCACAAAGATCGACCTTGACCTTGAACAGCAGTGACCATTTTCTTATTGAATCTTATCTGGAACGCATTTCAGGTCCGGACAAAGAATTGCATTAATTTAGTATAGTTTAGAGATACAGCGCGGAAACAGGCCCTTCGGCCCACCGAGCCCGCGCCGACCAGCGATCCCCGCACACTAACTCAACCCAACACCTACACCAAGCCAATCAACCTACAAACCTGCACGTCTCTGGAGTGTGGGAGGAAACCGGAGATCCCGGAGAAACTCCACGCGGTCACGGGGAGAATGTACAAACTCCGTACAGACAGCAGCTGTGGTCGGGATCGAACCCGGGTCTCCAGGCGCTATAAGCGATGTTAGGCAGCAACTCTACCGCTGCGCCATCGTGCTGCCCCAATAATGTTTTAAAGATCCAGAAATATTAGTTTAGAGATTCAAGCACGGAAACAAGCTCTTCGGTCCACCAAGTCCTCGCCGATCATTGATCACCCGTTCACACCAGTTCTGTGTTATCCCATTTTCTCATCCACCCCTTACACACCAGGGACATTTTTTTTACAGAGGCCAATTGACCTGCAAACCTGCACGTGTTTGGGATGTGGGAGGAAACCAGAGCACCAGGAGGAAACACTAGCAGTCATAGGGGGATTGTGCAGACTCCACACAGATAGACCGAAGGTCAGGATTGAGCCCAAGTCCCTGGACCTGTGAGGCAGTGGCTGTACCAGCTGGGCATTCATTTTGCAAGGATCTTAACCTTTAGTTTAATGATCCCATCGTTGCAGAACCAATGCTCGTGACCTATCATGAGTTTACATTGAATCGAAAACCAGTCGAAATTCACAATCACCGGATACTTCATCCGTCCATTAAATATTATTTGAACACATGGGAGGAATAGATCGTGTAGATGCACAAAGTCTCTTGCCCAGAGTAGGGGAATAGAGGACAGTCGGTTCAAGGTGACGAGGAAAAGATTTAACAGGAATCTGAGGGGTAACGTTTTCACACAAAGGGTGGTGGGTGTACGGAGCAAGCTGCCAGAGGAAGTAGTTGAGGTTGAGACTATCCCAACGTTTAAGAAAGTTAGGACAGGTTTGGAGGGATATGGACCAAGTGCAGGCAGGTGGGACTAGTATAGCTGGGACATGTTGAGCAAGTTAGGCAGAAGGGCCTGTTGCTACACTCTATGGCATGCAAATGGGAAATAGAAGATATCCATCGGAAATGATTTATATGTGGGAAGGAACTGCAGATGCTGGTTTATACCGAAGATAGACACGAATATCCGGAGTAACTCAGCGGGACATGATTTATGCTTGACCTGATTGGTTGTAGCTCAGGTGTGATTCAGAAATGCAATGATCACATATAATCTGGCTCGGGCTATTAACAGCAAGTAAATGCAATGTTTATCATACACCTTCCCTTTGTCATAATCTCTCGGGAATGCTTGTTTTGGTTCTATCTGACAGGGTGAAGAGAAGGAGCACTGTCAGATTCCAATTAATAGCCAGGGACCTGACGCTTACTATATATAGAACTACTGACGTAATTCTACATTTCCCAGGGGGATGCAAATAACACTGCAAGCACATTAACCTCAGATTCTTTGCATTGGTTACTGGAGCCATTTTACTTTCTGGCTGGTTTAGTTTTAATAAGTGTTTGCGCAAGAAGAGCTTTTTGATTTTTGCTTTGTCAGCTAATTATTGCTTTCATTTTTTGAACATGATCTAAATTTGTAATTGGCTGAGATAGGCACAAAAAGCTGGAGCAACTCAGCGGGTCAGGCGGCATCTCTGGAGAAAAGGAATAGGCAATGTTTCGTGTCGTGGTCGAGACCCTTCTTCGGACTGAGAGTCAGGGGAGGGGGAAGCGAGATATAGACGGTGATGTAGAGAGATATAGAACAAATGAATGAAAGATGCAAAATGGGAATGATGATGAAGGAAACAAGCCATTGTTAGCTGTGGGCGAGGTGAAAACGAGTGGCAGACAATGAGACTCAACAAGATGACTGAACCTCATGCGAATTGGGTGGGAGAGGGAGAGGGATCGAGAGGGAGAGGGATCGAGAGGGAGAGGGATCGAGAGGGAGAGGGAGTGCTGCAGTTCCTTCCTACACATTTCATCTGTTGCACTTTGTAATTGCCTTGTTAATTAATATTGTGATTTATTTTATAAAGTTTCCTTAACACGAGGCAAACCATGAAATCTAGCACTTGAAGGAAATGCCAAAACATTTCAGAACTTTTATTCCCATTGAAAGTAATTGGCAAGGGTTTGTTTTATTATATTTACTTACCATTTAAGGTGCCAAAGGTTTTTATGTGTTTTAGAAGAGTTTGTATTTCAATGCAGTTGAGATCAAATATTAACTGGGATTACCAAATTCCATGTAGGAATAATTCCCTTGGTTTTCCCTGTATCTTCAAGATATCCAAAACAAACCAAAGTAGCTGCCTCACAAGAAAGTTATGGTGAAAACATTCCAAATGTTACCACTACAACTATGTTGGATTCTCCTTATTCAAACCAAGACGATCTCTGTCCATTTTGAGATGTGTGTGTGGTGAAACAAATCTGGGATGCTTAGAGTCATAGAGTCTTACAGTGTGGAAACAGGGCCTTCGGCCCAACTTGCCTACACCAGCCAACATGTCCCATCTACACGAGCACCGCCTGCCGGTGTTTGGTCCATAGCCCTCTAAACCTGGCCAATCCATGTACCTGTCGAAGGATCTCCACCCAAAACCTCACCCATCCCTTCCCTCCAGAGATGCTACCTGTCCCGCTGAGTTACTCCAACTTTTTGTTCACTGATGGAATTGGTCAGATCAGATCAACTCTTGTTTTATTTATTTTGGACCAAGTGCTTTTTGCCACATTATGTTCACTGTAGATGAGGAGGGGGTAGTTGGCTTAACCTGGTTAAAAAGGGAGGCAGGGGAAGAACCAGTGGAATTATTACTGAGGTTCTCTGTAGGGAATGTAATGTCGATAAAATAGTGTGACGTATCTTTCAGGCTCAACCTAATTGTTAACCCAACACAAACATACTGTGCCTCCAGGCCAGACGCAGTTGTATTAATGAGCTCACTTTGTTTCTCTTTTTTACCAGGGATTTACAACTTGTGACATATCCCTTGATCTGAGGAATTTGCAAGTCAATTTTCACATTAATACTGGCGTGTGTTATTAACACATCGTAATATTTTTACATCAGGATATTTGCACACATTTTTATTAAAGGTTTGCCATTTGCAAAGTTGAAAAATAAACTAAAAGTGTTTTACTCTCAGAGACACAGCGCGGAAACAAACTCTTCGGCCCATTTTGTCCGCACCGACCATTGAGTCCACACCGACCAGCGATCCCCGCACACAAACACTACCCTACACACATTGGGGACAATTTACCACATTTTATTCCAAGCCAATTATCCTACAACCCTGCACGTCGTAGGAGTGTGAGAGGAAACCGAAGATCTCGGAGAAACCCCACGCAGGTCACGGGGAGAACGTGCAAACTCCGCACAGACAAGCACCCGTAGTCAGGGTCAAACCTGGGTCTCTGGTGCTGTGAGTTACCGATCAACTTAATTGTAATGAAAATTAAGTAAATATAAGTTAATTATTCCATTTGCAAATGATTTCCAACAAACAGAATCAACAAGCTTATCAGGAAGGCTGGCTCCGTCCTGGGGGTGAAGTTGGATTTGTGGGAGGTGGTCCTGGAGGGGAGGATGCTCCTAAATCTTGCACAATACAGCTCACCCCCTCCATGACACACTGGTCAACCTGAGGAGCACCTTCAGCAACAGGCTGGTTCCACTAAGATGCAGCACAGAACGCCACAGGAGATCCTTTCTCCCTGTGGCTAGTGGCTATCAAACTGTACAACTCTTCCCCCTTCTGTCGTGGGGTAGACTGACTTTCCCCCCTCCCCAATCTTTGCACAATCCTGGACTTTCCTCTCGTCACTTTAATTTAATTTAATGTTTCATGTATCTTGTGTGTTGTGCTTTATGACTGTTGGCCGATCAATTTATACCCTGTAGGTATGTTACAAAACTTACCTTGAGCAGCGCTGCAGTTCGGCAATTTAAAAAAAAGTTTATCTTTTCTTAAGAAATGGACAGATATTTAGATCTACTCATTGAATTTTGTAATTAGCTACAATTAGATAACTAGTTAGTTAGTTAATTATATGCTTTAATTTCAGGTCATCCAAGTAAGATTGTTTCATATTTGTTTCAGAATGCTTCAATCTATAATAACTGAAAATTTCATTGAGTTCTCTTAATTTTTAAGAAAGTTATAGGCTTTTGACTGTTCTAAATCACAGCTTTTTCGTTAAGTCAATTGAAAGGCAATGGGGAACAAGATACTAATTTCCGAGTATGAAAATGGTCATAACTTTCTTAATACTGAAGATATGAAAGTGAATTAGGTGTCAAATTAAACTTCTTTTTATGCTTTATCTGATGGATAAGTTGCAGACTTGATTTTTAAAATCTCAAAATTTTGTAACATTGCTATACCCTGGGATGAATAAAGTTCAATTGTATCATATCATATCATATCTTATCGTATCATATTTCCTTGGTGGCAACACCACTTACAAATGTGGAAGAAAGATAGACTGATTCTAATTTTCCTAATGATATATATTTTTCCTATTTGCTATTTGCATCCAAAATGACTAGAGGCTTCCAATTAAATGTCAATGGCATTTGACATGTTTATAGAAGGAAGAGACTCCTTTGACGAAGTCTATAGAAATGTAATAAATAAATGGCAAAGTGAGGAGGAGCCTCAATACTAAGGGGAACTCAAGTAATGTCTGGCATTAAAAGTATGTTTTTTAAATGTTATTCTTAAAGTCCTGCCCCATGGTACGAGTTCATTCCAAGAGCTCTCCCGAGTTTGCCCTGATTCAAACTCGGAGATTTACGGTAATGGCCGCTCATCGGGACTCGGGGCTCTCGTGGACATTTTTCATCATGTTGAAAAATCTTCACGAGTCTTCCCGTGCTTGACTGCCGTTAGCGAGTCTTCCCGAGTACCTGCCGTTAGCGTTACGAGCCGCTAAGAGACGTCCCCGAGCTCCGACGTACCCGAGCTACGTTCATTCTCCGTGCTTACCACGTGTTTGATTTTTTTAAACTCGGGAGAGCTCTTAGAATGAACTCGTACCGTGGGACAGGGCTATAACTTACCTGTTTTTATATTTCTTTTAATGTGCTAAGCTACTGCTAACATGCTAAAGTCATTTAGTTTAGGCTAGTTTAGTTTAGTTTAGTTTAGTTTAGTTTAGAGATGCGGAATGGAAACAGGATCTTTAGCCCACCGAGTCCGGGCCAACATTTGATCACCCGTTCATGCTAGTTCTATGTTTCCCTACTCTCACACCCACTCCTTACATGAGAGGCAATTTGCGGAGGCCAATTAAGCGATAAACACGGGTCAGCTGTGGGATGTGGGTGGAAACCAGAGCACCTGGAGGAAACCCACGCGGTTGTAAGGAAAGCATGCGAACTCCACATAGAATCGAACCTAGGTTTCTGGCACGGGAAGCAGCAGCTCTACCAGCTGCGCCATTATTAATTTATTTCATGATTTCAACGTGTGTGAGAGTGGCAAGGATACATCTGGTGGACCTTCCGTTTCCATGGTCACGACATGAACCTGTAAACTTAATGATTTGTGCTTAAAAACGTTATGGTGGAACAACAGCAGGGTGGCGCTGTGGTAGAGTTGCTGCCTTACAGCGCTCGCAGCGCCGGAGACCCGGGTTCTATCCCAACTACGGGTGCTTGTCTGTGTGGAGTTTGTAGGTCCTCCCCGTGACCTGCGTGGGTTTTCTTTGAGATCTTCGGTTTCCTTCGCTAATGTGTGTAGGATACTGTTAATGTGCGGGGATCGCTGGTCGGAGCGGATGCTGGTGGGCCGAACAGCATGTTTCCGCACGGTTTCTCGAAATTAAACTAAACTCATCGGATCAGACGGCGTTTGTGGAGAATGAAACAGGGCTGATATTATGCATCATCAGTTCAGGAATGTTGCCATTTTGCCTGTATTCCAGATATTGTATTGGTGATTTTCCAGTTAGTAATAGACAACAGGTGCAGGAGTAAACCATTCGGCCCTTCGAGCCAGCACCGCCATTTAATGTGATCATGGCTGATCATCCCCAATCAGTACCCCGTTCCTGCCTTCTCCCCATATCCCCTGACCGCTATTTTTAAGAGCCCTATCTAGCTCTCTCTTGAAAGTATCCAGAGAACCCACCTCCACCGCCCTCTGAGGCAGAGAAGTCCACAGACTCACCACTCTCTGTGAGAAAAAGTGTTTTCTCGTCCCCGTTCTAAATGGCTTACTCCTTATTCTTATGCACAGTTCATCCCTCAAGCAATGTGTTTGTTCGTTGATCAACACAGATTCATGTTGTGACCATGAAAACTGATGGTCCACTGGACGTTTTTCTTCCTCTGCTTTTCACTGGGACCGTGTGGGTTTCCTCCAGGTGCTCTAATTTCCTCCCACATCCTAAAGATGGGCTGATTTGTAATTGTTATTTTAAATAAAATTACTCAAGTGTGCGATGAAATGGGGCGGCACGGTGGCGCAGCGGTAGAGTTGCTGCCTTAGACCCAGGTTCCATCCAGACTACGGGTGCTGTCTGTACGGAGTTTGTACGTTCCCCACTTGACTGCGTGGGGTCTCTCCGGGTGCTCTGGTTTCCTCCCGCACTACAATGACGTACAGGTTTGTAGTTTATTTGGCCTCGGTAAAATCGCAATTAGTCCCAAATGTGTGGGATGGTGCTAGTGTACGGGATGATCGCTGGTCGGCACGGACTCGGTGGGCTGAAGGGCCTGTTTCCGCGCTGTATCTGTAAAGCCCAAACAGCAAAGTCAAATCGGTGGCATAAGTATAGGGCATTCAAATCGATCTGTGCATTAGGGTCTCGACCCAAAACGTAACCCATTCTTTCTGTCCAGAGATGCTGCCTGTCACGTTGAGCTACTCCAGCATTTTGTGTCTATTCTCAATCTGTGTGCATTGGGTCTTCATTCTTTGGAGCGCAGAAGGTTAAGAGGGGACTTGATTGAGGTCTTTAAAATGATGAAAGGGATAGACAGAGTTGACGTGGATAAGCTTTTCCCATTGAGGGTAGGAAAGATTCAAACAAGAGGGCAGGACATGAGAATTAAGGGACAGAAATTTAGAGGTAGCATGAGGGGGAACTTCTTTATTCAGAGAGAGGTGGCTGTGTGGAATGATCTTCCAGCAGAAGTGGTGGAGGCAGGATCGATTTTAACATTTAAAAGTAAAGTGGATAGGTATATGGACGGGAAGGGAATGGAGGGGTATGGTCTGAGTGGAGGTAGATGGGCCTAGGGGAAAATAAATGGTCGGCACGGACTGGAAGGGCTGAGAAGGCCTGTTTCCATGCTGTAATTGTTATATGGGTATATGGTTCAGGACTCCACTCTAGTCCTTAGAAAATAATTCTAATTTTTCTTCTTCTATTGCCTTCTCATTCAGAAACACTTGTCTATAAATACCTCAATGCCATCTGCTTCAGCTATTGGCGAGATAATGAGATACATATCCTCGCTTGCTCCATGCTCAAAGTTGTTTACAAGGCACCACCAGGCATTCTCAGGCACCATCGTCAGTTCCGGAACGTTCCTCTTTTTGTCTGTAATTCCTGATATTTTACTGGTGGTTTTCCAGCTGGTAATGCATGGTTCATCCATCAAGAATTGTATTTGAATGTATGTCAACAATCTCAAGGAATATGGTTTCAAGGAAGCCACTTTCCATGAAGAGAGTCGGTGCCAACAAAATCCCACCCAACCGACAATTTTCCTCGTTCCATAGGAAATGATTCAGCAATATAAATGTAACCATGAAGAAAAACAAGCCACTTCATCCTGATTCATATTTTGGCCATTGGTTCCACCTCCACTTACAAACTGACAAGACTTCAAAATTACTGAAATGTGCGAAAATTTAACATGACATCTTAAAGGGCCTGTCCCACTGTACGAGGTAATTCAAGAGCTCTCCCGAGTTTTAAAAAAAACTCGTGGTAAGCACATAGAATGTACGTAGCGGGTACGTCGGAGCTCGGGGCATCTCTTAGCGGCTCGTAACGCTAACGGCAGGTACTCGGGCAATGCGGTAAGCTCGTGAAGATTTTTCAACGTTGAAAAATCTTCACGAGAGCCCCGAGTACCTACGAGCGGCTATTACCGTAATTCTCCGAGTTCGAATCAGGGGAAACTCGGGAGAACTCTTGAATTAGCTCGTACAGTGGGACAAGCCCTTAAATCTCCCATTTTACTTCCACCATTTTAACTTTAGTTCTGCGATTTTGCCTGGTATTTTCTCTTATCATTGTTCACAAAGGTACATTTAATATGGAGCATGTTTAAGAAGGAACTGCAGATGCTGGAAAAATCGAAGGTAGATAAAAATGCTGGAGAAACTCAGCGGGTGAGGCAGCATCTATGGAGCGAAGGAATAGGTAACGTTTTGTGTCGAGGGTCTATCACCTATTCCTTCACTCCATAGATGCTGCCTCACCCGCTGAGGTTCTCCAGCATTTTTATCTACATTTAATGTGGAGCAGGTCAGAATGATTTCTCTAACTTCAAGTGACCGATGCTTTCCCTCCCTCTCTGTCCCTCCCCACCCTAGTTCTTCGACTCGTTTCACTATCCTTTTACTCTTTATATGCCTCATTGTCACCTTCCCCTCAGATAACATTTCCTTATTGTCTGCTTTGATCTGCCTTTTTCACACCCCGTCCTTTCAAATCTCTAGACTCCCTTCCCCCCTGACTCTCAGTCCGAAGAAGTGTCTCGACACGAAACGACACCTATTCCTTCTCTATCTGACCTTTTGAGTTACTCCAGCGCAATGTGAGAAAAGGAATGGGTGACGTTCCGGGTTCAGACCCTTCTTCAGACTGATCTATCATCTACCATTCAATCATGCTATAAATGCAGACCGCGTCTTATAAAAGCGATCTGATTTTCTCCAAACTAAACTAGTTTAAGAAGGGTCTCGACCCGAAAGGTCACCCATTCCTTCTCTCCAGAGATGCTGGCTGTCCCGCTGAGTTACTCCAGCAGTTTGTGTCTTTCTTCAGTGTCAGCCAGCATCTGCAATTCCTTTCTACACATAAATATATGCCGTGAGGCTAGAAACCTAACATAGATTTAGCACTTCTGAATATAGGTTTATCATTAGAAAACAACTTTTAATGTGACTAGTCCATCATTAATGTGTAGCCTGTTTATTAGTCATTGACAACAACTGCACAGAAACATGTACTTACAGTTTTCAGTAAATCGTGTTCTTTATAAAATTGGAGAGGTTACATAATAGACTGTAAATTAATACAATTAACAGACACCTGTGATGATGAATACATTCTGTGAGGGAGGACAGCTTTATGATCCACATAATGTTGTTTAGACCAGTGCAAATGATTATGGAATTTTAATTCAAGTAGAGATGTCTTTATCACAGATGTTAGTCGTATATTCTTACAGAGTGGAAACAGGCCCTTCGGCCCAACTTGCCCACACTGGCCAACGTGAGTCTTGACCCGAATTGTCACCCGTTTCTTCGCTCCGGAGATGCCGCCTGTCCCGCTGAGTTACTCCAGCTTTTTTGTGTCCACCTTCGGTTTAAACCAGCATCTGCAGTTCCTTCCGACACATGTCCCTCCGACACTAGTCCCACCAGCCTGCGTTTAGCCCATATCCTTTCGAACTTGCCCTATCCATGTAGCTGTTGTACATTATTGTTGGGATGCTTTTTCTCTGGCTCACCACAAAACTAGTGCACAAGATGATAAAAAGTTCTCAGCTAAATGCATGCAATATGTACGGCATAAAATTAAAACGTATTTTATATGCGTGCCAATACAGCATAATATTTGCTGCTGGATAATGAGGTGCTACTAATGTACCTGTCATCTGCGATGAAACACCTTCATGGGCTCAGTGATCACATTTATTACTCTTAATTACAATCAAAGTTGTGCATTGCATACCAAAGATTTGGTGAAGAGTTTCCGCAAAGTTTATTTTCTTTTATTGCAGTTTGTCTGAAATCAGCTGAACCAACCATAAAGTAAGGGGGGGGGAAAGATTGAATAGGAATCTGAGGGGTCATTTATTTTGCACAAATTGTTGGTGGAACGAGCTGCCCGAGGCAGTAGTTGAGGCAGGGACTATTGCGACAGTTAAGAAATAATTCAGGGACGTGAATAGGGCATGTTTGGAGGTGATGTGGGCCAAATATAGGCAGGTGGGACTAGTGTAGATGGGACATATTGGCCGGTGTGGGCAAGTTGGGCCAAGGGGCCCATTTCCATGCTATGACTAACACTATCCTACACTCACTGGGGACAATTTACATTTATCCCAAGCCAATTAACCTACAAACCTGTACGTCTTTGGAGCGTGGGAGGAAACCGAAGATCTCAGAGAAAACCCACGCAGGTCACGGGGAGAGAACGTACCCAACTCCGTACAGACAGCGCCCGTAGTCAGGATCGAACCCGGGTCTCTGGCGCTGTTTTAGAGGGATATGGGCTATACATGGGAAGGTGGAACTAATGTAGATGGGGTGTTTAAGAAGGAATTGCACATGCTGGAACTTTGAAGGTAGACAAGAGGGCTGGTGCAGCGGGTGCAGCAGCATCTATGGAGCGAATGTAGATGGGGCACCTTGCTCAGCATGGGCAGGTCAGTTGTCAATAGGAATTAACCATCACCATACCCATTAGGTTGGCTCTGGAACAGGGCCGAGGCGCCGGAGCTTCATGCTGTACAACTCTATAACTAAAACAGACATTGATCCATTTATAGCTATTAAGGGAATTAAGAGCTAGGGGGATAGTGCAGCGAAATGGTACTGAAGTATAACATTAGCCATGATCATGAGCAGCCAAATGGCTCACTATTACTTCTGTGTCTTATGTTCCAAGACTAACAAAGCTTTAAATTGTAGCAGTACATGGAAGTCATTGCTCCTGCTTTATAAATTCTCTGCCATGTATACTTAAGATTACTGCCAATGCGCAGAAGCAATTGATTTTTCCAATGCCGGTGCTAATTATTGTTATGAACCGCAAAAGTGAAGGTAAGTTGTCAATAGGAATTATCCACCATTGTTCTCATTAGGTTGGCTCCGAATCAGCTTGTGTCCATGCGTTCTTCCCGTGGAGCCCATTGTTAGCATTCTTGTTCCAAAGCCAAAATACCACTGTGCTTTAAAGTATCTCATGCCTTTGTTTTTTCAGTGAGATGCCAAGAAATGGGATCACATAATGTCAGGTTTTTGTTCCTAGGCTTCAGTAAATAAATTTAATTTTGTTTGATATCGTGGCCCTTCCATGTACTGCAGGTCCGTACTCAGCTAAGGACTGCCTTTGGTTGTGGAGTCAACGAGTCTCATATGTCCTATCAACACCAGTCCCACCTGCCTGAGTTTGGGCCATAACCCTCTAAACTTGTCCTATCCGTGTATCTATCTAAAGGGCCTGTCCCACCAGCATGCGATTGCATGCATCAAGTGCGACCAAACGTGGTCGCTTAAGGCGTACGGCCGGGCGGGGTCGGTCCCACTTCGAACCGCGGGGGCGTATGGAGTTGTGCGGGGCTGGATCCGACATCGCGCGGGGCTCCGAAAATCCTGCACTGCTCGAAATTTACGCGTGCCAAAGGCCAGTCGGCCCGCAGGCGCATTGAAGGCGTACGCAGCATCTTGATGTCGTACGCAGTGTCTTGACGGCGTACACCTAGCTCGTGGCATTGCGTGATGACGTCACCGCCTGGCGTGCCGTTGCGTGATGACGTCACCGCCCGACGCCGTGCGACATCAAAAATCAGTCGGCCCACCTCTTGCCCAGCTGATTGGTGAGTATGATGTCGGGACCAGCCCCGCACAATTCCATACGCCCCTGCGGTTTGAAGTGGAACCGGCCCCGCGCGGCCGTACGCCTCAAACGACCACATTTGGTTGCGATAGACGCATGCAATCGTATGCTGGTGGGACAGGTCCTTAAACGTTTGTTAAATGTTGCGATAGTGCCTGCCTCAACTACCTCCTCTGGCAGCTCGTTCCACGCACCCACCACCTTTTGGGTGAAAATGTTACTCCTCAGGTTCCTATTAAATCTTTTCCCCTTCACCCAAAAATCACGCCCTCTGGTTCTCGATCCCCCTATTCTGCATTGTATTTGGCGTGTGAGAGGAAAATGGAACACTCACTCGTGGAAAGCCCACGCAGGTCACAAGGAGACTTGCAAACTTCGTACAGACAGCACCCGCAATCAGGATCGAACCGGGGTCTCTGGCTTTGTAAGGCAGCAACTCTACCGCTGTGCGTCTGTGCCACCCCCTACTTGTATTCATTGTACATTGGGTAGGAAAGAACTGCAGACGCTGGTTTAAACCGAAGAGAGAAACGAAATGCTGGAGTAACTCAGCGGGACAGGCGGCATCTCTGGAGAGAAGGAATGGGTGACATTTCGGGTCAAGAAGACACCGTTCTCAGTCTGAAGGTCTCGATCCGAAACGTCACCCATTCCCTCTCTCCAGAGATACTGCCTGTCCCGCTGAGTTACTCCAAAGTTTCATGTCCCTCATCGTATTGTATTCAGTTAAGTGATCAAAACCAAACTGCACGGATTCTGACTCATTCACAATTAAGTTGCCTGCACTCGATACCATACGATAGAACTTTATTTTTTGGTCAGCCAACAGCCACAACGCACAACAACCTGAAATTAAATTTAAATTAAAAGTGAAAACAAAAAGAAAAAGACAAGCGAGTGTTGGGTGTCTGCCGTGTGCACAGCGCCTTCACCCGAACGAACGAACAAACGAACGAACGTACTACAAACAAACAAACGCACACTTATCCCCTGGGCAGAGGATTCTAAAACTAGAGTTCCCCACCCGCCCACCGTCTACTAAATGAACAGTAATGACCAGTTAATTTGATTACCCAACACAGCACCGCAAATTGGGAGTGTTACTGGGGATTTACTGAAAATCTGTCCTAGTGCAACCAATCAATTACTCCAACAGAAAGCAAGTAGTACATTTTAAAAGATGCTAGGACAGGTACATGGACGGGAAAGGTGTAAATGGATATGGGCAAACTTCAACAAGTGGGACTAGTATAAATGGGCTGTCATGGACAAGTCGGGCCAAAGGGCCTGTTTCCGTCCAGTATTACTCTTTGACTCTAGTAGTTTAGCATCACCCTGGTCTTAGTTTAGCATATACTAATCTTTTTAATTGACCTTTAAAAGCGATATTATTATTAAACTTGGCCACACCAACTCAAGGTAAACCTAAAGAGTTCCATGGAATGCATGATTGTTTGACAACAAACAAAAACAGATAGTGGAATGAGGGTCTGAAGAAGGGTCTCGACCCAAAACGTCACCCATTCCTTATCTCCAGAGATGCTGCCTGCCCCTGCGTAGTTACTCCAGCTGTTTGTGTCTATCTTCAGTTTAAGCCAGCATCTGTAGTTCCTTCTTACACATGAGGGCCATTAAAAAATAAATCAATTGGTTTGCAGTTTATAGTTTGGTTTACAGCATGGAAATAGGCCCTTTGCCCACTGAGTCCGCACCGACCATTGATCACCCGTTCACACCAGTTCTAAGTTATCCCACCCACTCCTTGCATACAAGGGGCAATTTACAGAAGTCAATTAACCTACAAACCCGCCGTCTTTGGGATGAGCAAGGAGACCGGAGCACCCGGTGGAAACCAATGGGGTCACAGGGAGAACGTGCGAACTCCACACACACAGCACCCGAGGTCAGGATCGAACCTGGGTGTCTGACGCTGTGAGGCAGCAGCTCCATCATTGTGCCACCCTGTATTATGGATAAAATAGACAATAGGTACAGGACTAGGCCATTCGGCCCTTCGAGCCAGCACCACCATCCAATGTGATCATGGCTGATTATCCACAATCAGTACCCCGTTCCTGCCTTCTACCCATATCCCCTGACTCTGCTATCTTTAAGAGCCCTATGTAGCTCTCTCTTGAAAGTATCCAGAGGAGCAGCCTCCACCGCCCCCAGAGAATTCAGAAACAGACTCACAGCCCTCTGCGTGAAAAGGTGTTTCCTCGTCTCCATTCTAAATGTTTTACCCCTTATTCTTAAACTGTGGCCCCTGGTTCTGGACTCCCCCAACAATGGGAATATAAGAACTAATCTGTGTGCAGCTAAATTGTAAGTTCCAGAGAAGGGGAACAAAATCCATTTTGTAGCTGTTTTGTCTATAGGATGCTATTTAGGGTGCAAGAGTTGGTTGCAATGTCTGAATGTCATGAGAAGGACATAGGACATTGATCATAGTTTTGTCGTGCTGGCTAACATTTCACACTGACCGTTCAACATTAAATATTATGTTTTTTTCTAATTTAGTTTAGTTTAGAGATACAGCGTGGAAACAGGCCCTTCGGCCCACCGAGTCCACTCTGACCAGCATCCCCGCACATTTACACTTTCTTGCACACACTAGGGATAATTTACAATTACACCAAGCCGATTAACCCACAAACCTGTACGCCTTTGGAGTGTGGGAGGAAACTGAGGATGTCGGTGAAAACCCACACAGGTCACGAGGAAAACGTACAAACTCCGTACAGACAGCACCCGCAGTCGGGATCGAACCCGGGTCTCCGGCACTGCAATTTTTCCATTGCATTATTGTGCCACCCATCAAATAGGGCTCTGTGTGTATATATATAAGTGTGTGTGTGTAGAGGTGTTGGTAATATTGGTATTAAAAGTACATATATCTATATTAGATTAAATATTAATTGTGCTTCTACATTTAAAAATCTTATTGTTTAAATGACAGTTTAAAAAGGTTTGTAGGGCGGGCTGTGTGTGTGTGTGTGTGTGTGTGTATAGTTATACATAAATATAATACACATATAGAATAATGTTACATATCTGTATGTATGTAGATATATGTATATATACACACATACATACATACATACATATATGTAATGCAATAATATGTGTGTGTGTGTGTTATTAGACTGCCATGCAGAATTACTAGTTCTGTTGAAAGGATGAGACTTTGTCAAGATCCCTGGCATGACTTAGTCAAGCTGTACTGTTACAATAAAATATTTACTGCTCTTAAACTGCAACAACACTGAGGAGGAAATTAGTTTAGTCAGAGGTGACGAGGGTAACGTTCTCCCCTGCCTAGACAAAGGCTGCTGGGGAATTTTAACCTGGGGCGCTGGGTGGATTTGGGCTCTGAGGTTAAAATCAGCAAAAAAGGTGAGCACTTCAGGAAGCTGCCGCAAACCACAATGTCTGCATTTGCATCGAGTGTGCTGAGCTGCTAGTGCCCCAGGTCAAAGAGGCGGGTTGTCCATTAATATGTCTGTGACGCTGTCGTAAAGCTTCAGGAATACTGTACATCCATAAGCGTTTGCGCGTTTGCTACAACTATTGAGTGAAGTCAAGGTAGCAATCAGGTGGGGTGGGGGGGTGGGGTGGGGATGGTTACTGAATGAAACTCCAGAGAAAAATCTTATCCCACCCCAATCATTCCTCCTTCACCCCATTCCTGTTAGGCAGAAGAGACAGAAGCTTAAAAGCGGGCACCACCAGACTCAGGAACCGCTTGTAATCAGGTTTCTGGGCAGTCCTTCCATAAACTGGGCTATCGTCCGATTCACCTCGACCCCATCGCAGACATTGGACTCAGTCTATGGAACTGGTGCACGATAATGCTGAAAACTAATGTACATTCTTTCACTGTGCTCTACCTATGAGTTTGATTTGATCATGTTTACATATAGTATTATCTGTGTTAGATACGTTGGCTGTTTGTTGGGCGAAAACGAGAAGCTGGTGCGACTTGGGTGGGGGGAGGGATAGAGAGAGAGAGAGAGAGAGAGGGAATGCCTGGGTTACATGAAGTTAGAGAAATCTGTGACATCTAATCCCGCTGAGTTACTCCAACTTTTTGTGTCGATCTTCGGTTGAAACCAGCATCTGCAGTTCCTCCCTACACATTCTATAGAAGTGTATAAGATCATAAGGGGAATAAGGGTGAATGTGCAATTTTTTACCCAGAGAAAGGGAAATCAAAAACCAGAGGACATAGGTTTAAGGTGAGAGGGAAAAGATTTAATTGGAATCTGAAGGGCAAATTTTTCTCACAGAGGAGGATGCGTATATGTAACGAACAGCCAGGTGAGGCAGACACTATAACAACACTTAAAATACATTCAGACAGGTACATGGATAGGATAGGTTGTGAGGGTTATGGCCCAAACGCGGGCTAGTGGGAGGGGCAACTTGGTTGGTGTGGGCAAGTTAGGCTGAAGGGCCTGTTTACATACTGTTTGACGATATGAATCGATGATCAATTGGAAACAAGAGCCTTGTACTAAAAGGCAAGACTGGGTGCACTTGCAAGCTCAATCAATGAAAGGCTGTAACTTTTCATTTCCAGTGATTGGAAAAAAAAATTTAAATCAACCAAATATTTTGCTACTCTCCAAACAAAGTAACCATGTGATATATTTAGTTGAGTTCAGCGATACAGCATGGAAACAGGCCCTTCGGCCCACTGAGTTTCCGTCGACCAGCGATCCCTACATATTAACACTATCTACATACACTAGGGACAATTTACAATTAGCCTACAAGCCTGCACGCCTTTAGAGTGTGGGAAGAAACTGGAGCACCCGGAGAAAACCCACGCATGTCACTTGGAGAATGTACAAACTCCAAACAGACAGCACCCGTAGTCAGGATCGAACCCGGGTTTCTGGCGCTGTGAGGCAGCAACTCTACCGCTGCGCTACCATGCCGCCCATATTATTGAGCAGTTCTATCAATTGCAGATTTGTTGGCACTAGCATTCAAATGCAATCTTCTCAATTTCTTCACATCCATGAAAAGAGAAGTTCGACATGCTAAACTTCTGAGGAACTGACTTGGTTAGTCAGAGTATAAATATCCTCAGGGTACTCTTCCTGGTTACCATTGCACGTGGCTCAGTGCCACAGCAGTACCACAACACAGGGCAATTTGTTGCGGAACTGTAATAGCACTTGGAAAGGATTTCTTAAAAAAACAAAATATCCTGTGCTCGGAGTCCACACTAGGTATTTTTAAGATTACAGCTTGAAACACAAAGAATTACTACCTAATTAATAACATATTCTCTCATAATTTTTCACCATGGAATTGTAAAGGGAAATAAAAGGTCCTTTATGCCCACCTTGCTGATGCTGAACATAAAACTGATCGACACTAATTTCATTTGCCTGCATTTGTTTTGTTTAGTTTTGGTTAGTTTGGATTGGAGATACAGCGCAGAAACAGGCCCTTCGGCCCACCGAGTCCATGCCGACCAGTGATCCCCACACACTAACACTATCCTACACACACTAGGGACAATTTACAACTACACCAAGCCAAGTAACCCGCAAACATGTACTGTGCGGGAGGAAACATGGAAACATAGAAAATTGGTGCAGGAGTAGGCCATTCGGCCCTTCGAGCCTGCACCGCCATTCAATATGATCATGGCTGATCATCCAACCCGGTATCCTGTACCGGCCTTCTCTCCATACCCCCTGATCCCTTTAGCCACAAGGGCCACATCTAACTCCCTCTTAAATATAGCCAATGAACTGGCCTCAACTACCTTCTGTGGCAGAGAATTCCACAGATTCACCACTCTCTGTGTGGAAACCGGTGATCCCGGAGAAAACCCATGCAGGTCACGGGGAGAACGTACAAACACCGTACAGACAGCACACGTGGTCAGGATCGAACCCGGGTCTCTGGCGCTGTGAGGCAGCAACTCTACCGCTGCGCCACCTTGCTGGGTTGTCTCCGGGTGCTCTGGTATACTCCCACACTCCAAAGGCGTACAGGTTTAGAGCTTAATTGTCTTCAGGAAAGTTGTAGATTTTCCCAGTGTGTGTAGGATAGTGCTAATGTATAGGGATCGCTGGTCTGCGTGGACTCGGTAGGTCGAAGGGCCTGTTTCCCTGCTGTATCTCTAAGGTTTAACGTCTAAAAAAGTCTGAAAAGTCCCGACACAAAATATCACCTATCTATGTTCTCCAGTGATGCTGCATAGACCTGTTGACTTACTCCAGCACTTTGAAGCATCTCCCCCCCACCCCCCCCCCCCCCCTCCTTTCTCCTCTTCATACTGTCTATCCCTTCTCCATTTTAATTTCTGATACACAGTTTTGACTCGAATCATCAGCCACATAGTTTCCACCCACAGATGCTGCTTGACCCGCTGAGTTCCTCCAGCAGTTTGATTATCTGATCATTTTCACATTGTTTGCTGTGGGTCTTTGGTGCATGCAAATTATCTGCACATTTCAAACTTGGCTACATTGCAAAAGTATTTCCCTTTTGGTAACGTTTTTTGAAAGGCGTTAAAGCACAGGTTTTTCTCTACATTATAGATTAAATTTATGGCATTGCGACACAGTATCGAACCTTTCTGCCCGGCAGGTTTGTGTCAATGTACCTGGGCTATTTTCATAGAAACATAGAAACATAGAAAAATAGGTGCAGGAGTAGGCCATTCAGCCCTTCGAGCCTGCACCGCCATTCAATATGATCATGGCTGATCATCCAACTCAGTATCCTGTACCTTCCTTCTCTCCATACCCCCTGATCCCTTTAGCCACAAGAGCCACATCCAACTCCCTCTTGAATATAGCCAATGAACTGGCCTCAACGACCTTCTGTGGCAGAGAATTCCAGAGACTCACCACTCTCTGTGTAAAGAATGTTTTCCTTATCTCGGTCCTAAAGGAATTCCCCCTTATCCTTAGACTGTGATCCCTTGTTCTCGACTCTCCCAACATCGTGAACAATCTTCCTGCATCTAGTCTTTCTTCATATGAAAGTCCCGACATCCCAGGAATCAGTCTGGTGAACCTTCTCTGAACCCCCTCTATGGCAAGAATGTCTTTCCTCAGATTTGGAGACCAAATCTGTACGCAATACTCCAGGTGTGGTCTCACCAAAACCCTGTACAACTGCAGGAGAACCTCCCTGCTCCTATACTAAAATCCTTTCGCTATGAATGCTAACATACCCTTCATCCACTTACCATTGAGAGTCAAAGGGTGATAGAGTGATACTGTGTGGAAACAGGCCCATCCGGCCAACATGCCCCATCTACACTAGTCCCACTTGCCTATGTTTGGCCCATGACATTCCTTACATGTTCTCCCTTTTATAAGACCTATATAATTCTCATTAAAATGTGTTTAACGACAGTGAGTCATCGGTAATTTCTGCAAGAGATTTTCTCATTTTAACTGATGACGTAATTTTTCTAATCTTCCTTCTATTTACATTTGCAATGAATCAAAGTTTCTGGCGATATTGCTGTCATAATTTTGAGCTACGCTTGCTCATCGTGCGAATGCAGGTTTACTAATTACATTTATCTCTGGTGGAAAAATACTGGCATGTTTTAAGATGCTTGGATATTGCTACAGTGAAGTGCCATTTATGTTTGAAGTCATAGTTTTTTTTTTCAAGAGGTTGGTTGGGATTTAAATTTTAGATGCAAATCCTTTCTCACTCCAAAGCAAGACGCAAGTATAAAGATCAAACTTGTCACACCGTTCCCACCTGCTTTCCCCCTTCATATTTCGAATGCAAGCTCGCACACACGTGCACACAAAGTCTCACGCACAAACATTCGCACAGGCAAAAATATGCATTAAAATTACAGGCAGGTACACCCATGAAAACACAGACACGCATGCAAATGCGCAGACACACACATGCAGACACGCACATGCATGCAAAAGCACACACATATTAAAACTTGCACACAAATGCAAACACGCACACGCCTGCAAATATGTCCAAAGGTACATTTAGGGCGGCACGGTGGCACAGCAGTAGAGTTGCTGCCTTACAGCGCCAGAGGCCCGGGTTCGATCCTGACTATGGGGGCTGTCTGTAAGGAGTTTGTATGTTCTTCCTGTGACCAAATGTGTTTTCCCCGGGTGCTCCGGTTTCTTATTTTCAGTGTATTTGAACATATAGTCCACCTGGTCTACCTTTTATCCACCCACCATTTAGAGTCACAGAGTCATAGAGTGATACAGTGTGAAAACAGGCCCTTCGGCCCAGCGTGCCCACACCGGCCATTCTTATTTTAATGGCATCTATAGGGTCCTTGTTTCTACCTAATACTTTAATCTTATGGGATTATGGCATGTGGGAGGTTGGGATGTGAAACTAACTGGGTGCCCTGGATACCAAAGATCCTACAGCGAGCAAGATAGTCCACTCCACGAAAAACACGTAGTACGGTCATGGGCAGATTCATGGGCCATTTTCGGCCCCATTTCCGTAACCGGCTTCCGTCTCCGCACCAAAGATCCCGTAAGATAGTAGTGGGGAGATGGAAGCCGGTTACGGAAACATCCTCGTTAAAATATAAGTTAATTGGTAAAAATCTTCTCCTCATTTTCAGAATTTTAATTTATTAACACAAACTGTTCCCCCGCAACGTTGATTACACTGCGAGTCGGGTCGGGTTGGGTCCGGTTACGGAAATGGATGAAAAAAAGGCCCACGTTCCGCTCCGTTGTGTACTACACGTCAGCCCATTGCATTTAGCAGGAGTGGTCTATCTTGCTCCGCTATAGGATCTTTGCTGGATAGAGTTTAGGAGTTATCACATGGAGGATCTACACTACCACCACTGGCTGGACGTTGTAACTACAGCACAGCATATTTGACAGGTAACTTTCCATTATACCTGAGTTTGAATTTGAATTGAGTTTATCATCACGTTTACCGAGGTACAGCGAAAAGCTTTGGTTGCGTGCTAACCGGTCAGCGGAAAGACAATACATCATTACAATGGAGCTGTCCATAGTGTAGCGATGATGGACACAAAATGCTGGAGTAACTCAGCGGGACAGGCAGCATCTCTGGAGAGAAGGAAGGGGTGAGTTTTTGGGTCGAGACCCTTCTTCAGAAGAAGAAGTGTGAAGAAGGGTTTCGACCCAAAACGTCACCCAATCCTTCTCTCCAGAGATGCTGCCTGTCCCGCTGAGTTACTCCAGCTTTTTGTGTCTATCTTTGGTTTAAACCAGCATCTCACACAAAGAGTGGTGAGTCTGTGGAATTCTCTGCCACAGAAGGTAGTTGAGGCCAGATCATTGGCTATATTTAAGAGGGAGTTAGATGTGGCCGTTGTGGCTAAAGGGATCAGGGGGTGTGGAGAGAAGGCAGGTACGGGATACTGAGTTGGATGATCAGCCATGATCATATTGAATGGCGAATGGCCATTTTCACATGCACCTATTTTCTATGTTTCTATGTCTATGTTTCTATCTGCAGTTCCTTCCCACACACAGTGTACAGATACACGATAAAGGGGATAACGTGAATAATCTTTAGTGCAAGGAAAAATCAAAGATAGTCCGAGGGTCTCCAATGAGGTAGACAGTAGATAGCTCAGGATTCTCTAGTAGTTGGTGGGATAGTTCTGTTGCCTAATAATAGCTGGGGAAAAACTGCCCCTGACAGTTTGGACATATTTTGGACATAATTATTCATAATGAAAGGATATATTATTTTTGTTTGGATTGCAGCATCTTCAAGTGTATTATAAGTGGACTGCTCTAATCATCGATACTATAGGAATACCTTTAGGAATATTTTTTGCTGCTGAGTCTGAAATGAACTGGTTCCAGATTTCACACATTTTAACTGGATCCCCATGATAGGATACACAACAAAGTAACAAAACTCGAGAAAAATACTTGGGAGTTCAAAACAGAAAACACACAGCATTTACCATCTGAAAAACATAAAAAAAGGCTTAACACTTTGTGGAAGTAAATGGTTATCCTGACTCCTCTCTTGAATAACTGGAGGATTTTTTTTTAAATGTCCAGTGTTTTATTTTTAAACGTTTTTTTAAACTTTGAGGATACTTTTCACAGCAGGTACTTTTGCAACATCTGAGAATCATTTAGACAGGCACATGGATTGGACAGGTTCAGAGGTACTGTATATGGGCCAAACACAGGCAGATGGGACTAGTGTGGATAGGGCATGTTGGTCAGCGTGGGCAAGTTGGGCCGAAGTTCGGCTGTATGACTCAAAGAAACTGAACACAGGAACAAGAAGTTATATCATGAGCAGAACATGGGATAGTTCCTATATATTATGACCATATAACCATATAACCATTACAGCACGGAAACAGGCCTTCTCGGCCCTTCCAGTCCGTGCCGAACATTTATTTTCCCCTGGTCCCATCTACCTGCACTCAGACCATACCCCTCCATTCCCTTCCCGTCCATATACCTATCCACTTTACTTTTAAATGTTAAAATCGATCCTGCCTCCACCACTTCTGCTGGAAGATCATTCCACACAGCCACCACTCTCTGAGTAAAGAAGTTCCCCCTCATGTTACCCCTAAACTTCTGTCCCTTAATTATCATGTCATGCCCTCTTGTTTGAATCTTCCCTACCCTCAATGGGAAAAGCTTATCCACGTCAACTCTGTCTATCCCTTTCATCATTTAAAAAACCTCAATCAAGTCCCCCCTTAACCTTCTGCACTCCAAAGAATAAAGACCTAACTTGTTCAACCTTTCTCTGTAACTTAGTTGCTGGAACCCAGGCCACATTCTAGTAAATCTCCTCTGTACTCTCTCTATTTTGTTGACATGCTTCCTATAATTAGGCGACCAAAATTGTACACCATACTCCAGAATTGGTCTCACCAATGCCTTGTACAATTTTAACATTACTTCCCTACTCCTATATTCAATGCTCTGATTTATAAAGGCCAGCACACCAAAAGCTTTCTTTACCATGGATAGGTGGATGTGGAGAGGATGTTTCCACTAGTGGGAGATCCTAGGACCAGAGGCCTCAGCCTCAGAATTAAAGGATGTACCAGAAGATATAGAAACATGAATGTGCAGACCACCAGACTCGGGAATATAAGTTTTCCCTTTCATATCAGGCTTCTGGACAGTCCTTTCATCAGCTAAGTTGCTGCTCGATTCACCTCTCTCCCAGTGAGCACATTGGACTTTGTTGATGAAACCTTTGAGTTAGAACGCTGAGAACTATATTCTGCACCACTCTGTATCTTCCCCTTTGCTCTGCCTATTGTGCTTGTGTGTGGGTTTACTCTAATGATGGATAATATTCTCTGATCGGTTTGGACAGCAGACACAAAGCTTTTCACCGCATGTGACAAGAATGAAACCAAACCTGTAGTTTTCGTTCTTAGTTTTAGAGAATAAGCCGGAAACAGGCCCTTCAGCCCACCGAGTCTGCACCGACCTGTGATCTCCGCACATTTACACTATCCTACACACCCCAGGGACCATTTGCACTTACACCAAGCCAATTAACCCACAAATCTTTGGAGTGTGGGAGGAAACCGAAGATGTCAGAGAAAACCCATGCAGGTCACGGGGAGAACGTGCAAACTCCGTACAGGCAGCACTCGCAGTCGGGATCGAACCCGGGTCTCTGGCGCTGTAGATAGAGCACTAAAAGATAGCGGAGTCAGAGGATGCGGGGAGAAGGCAGGAACGGGCTACTGATTGGGGATGATCAGCCATGATCACAGTGAATGGCGGTACTGGCTCGAAGGGCCGAATGGCCTACTCCTGCACCTATTGTCTATTGTCAGCGCTGTGAGGCAGCGACTCTACCGCTGCGCCACCACGCCGCATGAACCTAAACCGTGATGTGCCGTCCCATTTGCGGCTTGTGGCCCTCGGTGGAGGCGTGAGATCGGGGACATGGATGAGGGGGAAATAAACGGTGATGCGTCGCATGGACTGAAGCTACGCCAGCGTTCATTGTCGCCCGCCCTGTGGAACTGTCTCCTCAGCAAGGAGTCAAAGCCCTGGAGGGTGCGCGGAGAAGGGGGGGGGGGGGGGGGGGGGGGAATGATGTATCCAATGTGATTAAAGCAAATTTCCTTCGCAGCTGCATTTAATATTGCATAATGAAAGCAATGGCAGGGAACCAAACCTGCTGTTGAACACAAACATATGAATACCTTGGTTCTCTTCTGCAGCGAGGCTTCTGTGCCATACGTAGAGTCTGAAGCGCTGTGGCATCTCATGAGGCTCATCGTTATAACTAAATCAAGTTAAGTCTCTCAGAGAATTGGCACATGTGAGTATAATTTGTCATTTCACCCTGAAATTCCCTGGGCCAGCAATGCCAATTTATTTCATCTGAGGCAGTCTGCGTGTACAAAGAGAATGCTACATGTGGTTCAACTACCTCCTGGTTCACCTAAGTGGGGTGTTTGTGCCCTAATCGAAGACACATGTTCTGCGTTCTGACCTCGGACCTCCCAGCTGCACGGCCTCTCCGAGCAGCCGACAAGTTCACCGGATGGCCCCCCCCCCCCCCCTCACTCCAACCGAAGGCCCGAATTTCAAATGAGCACCGAAGGCAGACTCAAAAACGCTGGGGTAACTCAGCGGGCCAGGCAGCATCTCAGGAGAGAAGGAACGGGTGACGTCTCGGGGTCGAGACCCTTCTTCAAACAATCACATTAATACTTTATTAGCCAAGTACGTTGTGCACCATACAAGGGGAGGGTGGGGAGGTTGCAACCTTCACGTAGTCCACCCTGTTTCGATGAATGCAATCAACCTGGCGTGCACAAAAACAGAAGATCAAACAGAACCAGTTGTCTTACAACTTTAGGCTGTGCACGCCATATGCAAGAAGAAGAACATACAAGGAATTTCATCTGCCAAGTCAGTCATACAAAGAAAAACGCAACTGAACACACAAAACACATTTTAACATAAGCATCCACCACAGTGACTCCTCCGCATTCCTCACTGTGATGGAAGGCGAAAAAAAGCTCAACGTCTCTTCCCTTCGTTATTTTTCTCCCCTCCCTTTAAAATACGAAAAACAAAGCATCAACAAGATGGTTGGAAAACAAGAGGGATGGAGTGGAATGGATTACTTTATTGTCACATGTGACAGGGCCCGGTGAGATTCAGTCTAAAGAAGGGTCTTTGAAGTCTAAAGTAAGATAGACACAAAATGCTGGAGTAACTCAGCGGGACAAGCAGCGTCTCTGGAGAGAAGGAATGGCCGACCGTCTGGAGAAGAAGAAGTCTGAAGAAGGTCTCGACCCGAAACGTCACCCAGTCCTTCTCTCCAGAGATGCTGCCTGTCCCGCTGAGTTACTCCAGCATTTTGTGTCTATCTTCGGTTTACACCAGCGTCTGCAGTTCCTTCCAACACAGTGAGATCATTTTCTTGCGTACACAAGGTATACAAATAGTGGTCACCTACGGTGCTGACAAACTTACAAAGCACGCCGGCTCCTCCTATTGTTCTCCCCCCCCCCCCCCCCACCACAGCGATTCCCCCCACGCCGGGTCCACATTGTCCATTGTTCTTCTACCCCCCCTCCCAGTGGTCCCCCGCCAGCTATCGCCAGATTGGAATCGCGATATATGTTTTCCTAATGGTTTTAGCCACTGGAGTTTGGATGTGTTGAAGGGCTTTGTCTCACCTCTTTCTGTGTCCGGGCAAGCCTGAATGCAGTTCATTTGCTAGCAGGGATGACATTTCAGATGCACCAAAGTGCTTTGGAGTGTGCTTCCCACCTCCCCCTCCCTCCCACCCACCCTTCTCACCTCGCCCCACCCCTCCCACTCAAAGTTTAGTTAAGTTTGGAGATACAGTGTGGAAACAGGCCCTTCGGCCCACTGAGTCTACACTGACCAGCGATCCCCACACACTAGCACTATCCTACACACACTAGGGATAATTTACAATTTTTACCAAATCCAATAGGCCTAAAAAACCTGTATGTGTTTGGAGTGTGGGAGGAAACCAGAGCACCCGGGGAAAACCCACGCTGGTCAGAAGGAATACATACAAAATCCATATCCCCTTTCTCCTCCTCCTCCTCCCCCTCCCTCCCCCTCCCCCTCTCCCCCCTCCCCCTTCCCTCCCCCTCCCCCTCCCTCCCTCCCCCTCCCTCCCTCCCCCTCCCCCTCCCTCTCCCTCCCCCTCCCTCCCTTCCCTCCCCCTCCCCCTCCCCCTCCCTCCCCCTCCCTCCCCCTCCCTCCCCCTCCCCCTCCCTCCCCCTCCCCCTCCCCCTCCCCCTCCCCCTCCCCCTCCCCCTCCCCCTCCCCTTCCCCCTCCCCTTCCCCCTCCTCCTCCTCCTCCTCCTCCCCTTCCCCCTCCTCCTCCTCCTCCTCCTCCTCCCCCTCCTCCTCCTCCCCCTCCTCCTCCTCCCCCTCCTCCTCCTCCCCCTCCTCCTCCTCCCCCTCCTCCTCCTCCCCCTCCTCCTCCTCCCCCTCCTCCTCCTCCCCCTCCTCCTCCTCCCCCTCCTCCTCCTCCCCCTCCCCCTCCTCCTCCCCCTCCTCCTCCTCCTCCTCCCCCTCCTCCTCCTCCCCCTCCTCCTCCTCCTCCTCCTCCTCCCCCTCCTCCTCCTCCCCCTCCTCCTCCTCCCCCTCCTCCTCCTCCCCCTCCTCCTCCTCCCCCTCCTCCTCCTCCCCCTCCTCCTCCTCCTCCTCCTCCTCCTCCTCCTCCTCCTCCTCCTCCTCCTCCTCCTCCTCCTCCTCCTCCTCCTCCTCCTCCTCCTTCTCCCTCCCCCCCCTCCCCCCCCTCTCCTTTTTTATCTCTCTCTAATTGCAGTAAATATTTCTCAGCTGTTTGTTGTTCCTCTGGCCAGAATGTTCTGTACTCACTTATCAGGGCCACATGAGTTGTCACAACATCTGCTTCCTGCTAAGAATACGGGTGTGATGTAATTGAAAGCTAACAGTTTCCATGTAAGACCACCCTGCATTACCTCGGTTGTGTTGCGTCCATGGCAATGATGTAGCAGAGAATAGGGCTTGCGGAGCCACTCCAAGGTGAAGTGGGGAAAAGGTGTTATGCAAGCCAATAACTTAGCATGGACTTCCATGGACCAGGGAAATGAGAAACAGCTGAGAAATATTAATAGCAATTAAACGGAGAGAATGGGACTTTGTGCAGTGCACGAGGCTAACAACCACACTAGGAGCAATTTATAGACACCTCCCAACTCACACATGCTTGGGATAGTTTAGTTTAGTTTAGTTTAGGGCTACAGCGGCAACCAGAAAGACGCTACGACTCTTTGGGCAACTGAGGACGCTACTGATGACCACACAGGTGACATGTCGCAGGAAGGAGGCTGTATGGTCGTGAGTAGTCGCCCAAAGAGTTGTACCTTGTTCTGGTCGCCGCTGGATTTTCAACGTGTTGAAAATATTCTGTGACCTGCAACGACCTATGATGGGTGCCGGCAGCGGGCGAAAAAGTTGAGTAAGTGGGACAGGCCCGTAAGTGTGCGGGGATCGCTGGTTAACACTTAGTGCAAGGTAAAGTCATCCTTAAATTTCTGCACCATTCCTTTCGCCGTCATCTCCAAACCGATCTATTCCCAAACGCAGGCAGCACGGTGGCGCAGCGGTAGAGTTGCTGCTTTACAGTGCTTGCAGCGCCAGAGACCCGGGTACAATCCCGACTATGGGTGCTGTCTGTATGGAGTTTGTACGTTCTCCCCGTGACCTGCGTGGGTTTTCTCCGAGATCTTCGGTTTCCTTCCACACTCCAAAGACGTACAGGTTTGTAGGTTAATTGGCTTGGTGTATGTAAAAATTGTCCCTAGAGTGTGTACGGTATTGTTAATATGCGGGGAACGCTGGTCAGTGCTGACGGTGGGCCGAAGGGCCTGTTTCCACGTTGTATCTCTAAACTAAGCTAAACATGAATCACACATGCAAACACTAAGAACAAAGAGTGGAAACACAAATAACTGCAGCTGCTGTATAGGGCCTGTCCCACTTAGGAGATTTTTCAGCGATTGCCGGCGCCTGTCATAGTCGTAGCAGGTCGCCGAAAAAGCGACTTCAAGCTAACGACAACCGGCGACCACCTACGACCACACCTACGGCCACACAGGCGTCAACCTACGACAACCAAAGTCAACCTACGTCCACCCGCGACAAGCTACGACAAGCAATGACCCTGTCGGAGATAACTGATGACAACTGAAGGCAATTCAGTCGCCGGTACCTGTCGCCGGTTGACGTAGGAAGTCGCCAATTGACTTCACCGGAGTCAGCACCTGGCGACAACCTGCGTCACCCCTGGCAACAACCTACGACAGCACCTACGACAGGAGTAGACAAGCTACGATCATTGGCGTCAAGCCCACAGTCGCCGAAATGTTTTGAACATTTCAAATTCCATCGGCGACCAGAAAAACGTTACGACTCTGGGCGGCTTGAGGAGACAAGTCACGACGATACAGGCGTCCCCTGCGACCATGTGGCAACAGCCTAGTCGCCTGTAGTGACTATATGACTCTATGACTCTATAACTGCTTCACCAGAAAGACTGCAATGATTCATGAAGGCAGCATCTGTACACTGCGGACGGACGGACGGATGGATTGTTATCATGTATTGTCTTTCCGCTGACTGGTTAGCACGCAACAAAAGCTTTTCCCTGTACCTCTGTACAAGTGACAATAAACTAAACTAGCTAACTAACTGCCACTGTAACACTGGTGGGTAAGATGGCACAACACCTGGAGGTTGCAGCGAATCGTCCGAACAGCAGAGAAGGTTATTGGCTGCAACCTTCCCTCCATTGATGAACTGTACACTGCAAGGGCCAGGAAGCGAGCGGGCAAGATCATCTCTGACCCCTCTCACCCTGGCCACAAACTCTTTGAATCACTTCCCTCTGGAAGGCGACTCGGAGCTGTCAAAGCTGCCACAGCCAGACATAAAAACAGTTTTTATCCACGAGTAGTTGCTCTATTCAACAGCCAAAAATCTGTAGCCTCCCTTTGATCTGGTATTTTGTTGGTTCACATGCTTGATCAATGGTGTTTTATCATTAATGTTTTATTATTATTAATGTTTAATGTTTTCTGAGTCATTCATAACTGTCACTGTACGTCATGTTGTTACTTGTGGGCGGAGCACCAAGGCAAATTCCTTGTATGTGAATACTTGACCAATAAACTTACTTCCTTCTTGAGATTACTACTGGCTGGGATGCCTGGTAGGTTTTCTCAGCTCTATCAAATAACATGGTGAATGATGTCACTACCGGTGGTGAAAGCTCACAAGGGCTAGGATTAATGTGAGGTTATCCACTTTGACGGCAAAAACAAGGGGGCAGATTATTATCTCAATGGGGTTAGGTTAGGTAAGGGGGAGGTGCAGCGAGACCTGGGCGTCCTTGTACACCAGTCACTGAAAGTTGGCGTGCAGGTACAGCAGGCAGTGAAGAAAGCTAATGGAATGTTGGCCTTCATAAGAAGAGGATTTCAGTACAGGAGTAAAGAGGTTCTTCTGCAGTTGTATAGGGCTCTGGTGAGACCACATCTGGAGTATTGTGTACAGTTTTGGTCTCCTAATTTGAGTAAGGACATCCTTGTGATAGAGGCAGTGCAGCGTAGGTTCACGAGATTGATCCCTGGGATGGAGGGACTGTCATATGAGGAAAGATTGAAAAGTCGAGGCTTGTATTCACTGGAGTTTAGAAGGATGAGGGGGATCTTATAGAAACATACACATGATCACAATGAATGGCGGTGCTGGCTCGAAGGGCCGAATGGCCTCCTCCTGCACCTATTTTCTACGTTTCTATGTTTCTAACTGCAGATGCTGGTTTAAACCGAGGATACACACAGAAAGCTGGAGTAACTCAGCTGGCCAGACAGCATCTCTGGAGAGAAGTAACAGGTGACACTTTGGGTCAAGACCCTTCTTCGGAAGGTACCACTGAGTCTGTCTTTCTGTGTCTATCTTCGACTGAGACTGAAAGATCGCACCTCAAACAGTTCCGCACTGCCTCACCACCGTGCTAAAGTGTCGTCTGAGATGACTTGGTTAGGAACCCACACTGCAAATGTAAAGCTAACTGAAGAATCCGACTGTAAGTAACGGTGAATGCAAAAGACTTAACTGTTTAATTTAGTTACTTTAGTTTAGTTTACCGAGGTACAGTGAAAAGGCTCTGTTGCGTGCTAACTAGTCAGTGGAAAGGCCAATTGCAATTGAGCAATTCATAGTGTACAGAAACATGATAAGGGAATAAATATAGATAATATAAAGCCAGCAAAGTCTGATCACAGATAGTCCCACGGTCTCCAATGAGGTAGATAATAGTTCAGGACTGCTCTCAGGTTGTGGGAGGATGGTTCAGTTGCCTAGTGACAGCTGGGAAGAAACTGTCCCTGAATCTGGAGTTGTGCGGTCTCACACTTCTATACCTTTTACTTGACGGGAGAGGGGAGAAGAGGAAGTGGCTGACTGAGCAAGTCTGACGAGATGGATATCATGCGCAGGATGGAACTGCGCCAAAGATAGACACAAAACGCTGGAGTAACTCAGCGGGACAGGCAGCATCACTGGAGGGAAGGAATGGGAGACATTTCCGGTCGAGACCCTTCTTCAGACTGAGGATCAGGGGAGAGAGAGAGAGACACACACAGAGATATGGAGGTGTAAGGTGTGAAAATGAGCGATCAAAGAGGACGAATCTCAACAAAAATGTAGAATAGATCGTTGTTAGCTCGGGGAAGGCGACAATGAGGGATGTAAAGATAAAATTTAATCAGGAGGACAATCAAATAATATTGCTCATCAAAACACGCTAATAATTTCCATTACACTACATAAACTCTACTGGGAACCTACATTGGTGGCATGGTGGCATAACAGTAGTGCAACTGCCTTACAGCACCAGAGACCCCGGTTCGATCCCGACTACGGGTGCTGTCTGTACGGCGTTTGTATGTTCTCCCCATGACCTGCGTGGGTTTTCTCCGAGATCTTCGGTTTCCTCCCGCACTCCAAAGACGTTCAGGTTTGCAGGCTAATTGGCTTGGCGTCCCAAGTGTGTGTAGGATAGTGTTAATGTGCGGAGATCACTGGTCGGTGTGGACTCAGTGGGCCGAAGGGCCTGTCTCTCTAAACTAAACTAAACTAAACCAAAGGTCTCAACCCGAAACATCACCCATTCCTTCTCTCCAGAGATGCCGCCTGTCCCGCTGAGTTACTCCAGCATTTTGTGTCTATTTTCGGTTTAAACCAGCATCTGCAGTTCCTTCCTACACATGAAGTCTTTGATATCAACCAAACTAAAGCTCTGCTGGGAACCAACATGAGACAAATTTAATTACGCAACTAATGTTGGCAAATTTTAAACTTGTGCCCTTGGAGGTGAACAGCGCAGTTTTGGAACAGGCCACCACGTACTCCTTGTAGAAAAATAACTAGTTATAATTACAGTACCGCGTCAACTGTAGCAAGAGCAGAAATCCATTTTTCAATTATCAGTAACATTTGTTTTCATTAGGACTGTAATTGGAAACAACAGTTGTATCACAATCAGTACACTTTTAATAAGTCCTTTTTAATAGCAGGACATTTACTGGAAGTTAGCATTTGTAAGACAGCTCTTGTATAATTTGTTTTGGTACGCTGCTGCATAAGCATATGTTTTCAATATTATGGCTCGGAGACTGCAAACTAATTAACTGCAAGATTTTTTTTTGTGTCTGTTTGTAAACTGGGACTAGTTTGCAGCATTTGGACCTGCAGCAAGCAAAGATTGAAAACCTTGCTGAAGTAATTATTTAGTTATTATAAAGTGAGGAGGGTACTGATCTGATCAACAGCAATGGTGTTTATCACGGTGGCGCAGCGGTAGAGTTGTTGGCTTACAGCGCCGTAGACCCGGGTTCGATCCTGACTACGGGTGCTGTCTGTGTGGAGTTTGTACGATCTCCCCGTGACCACGTGGGTTTTCTCCGAGATCTTTGTTTTCCTCCCACTCTCCAAAGACGTACAGATTTGTAGGTTAATTGGCTTGGGGTTAGTGTAAATTGTCCCTAGTGTCTGGTGGGTAGTGTTAGTGTGCGGGGCTCGCTGTCAGGGCTCTCGCTTAACTATTTTTCACTGTTGCCAGCTGGGCAACCTTGGCAGGTTTTTAGGTTGGCACATGACAGTCTAGGTGGTCATTTAAGACGGCTTGCATGACGCGTGCGATAATGTGCTCAGACGAAGTGCGTAGTTACCAGTCGGAATTATGCTCAATGAAGCATTCACATATTATTTCTGCTTCAAATAAAGTCACAAACTAAACATATTCACCAATCAAGACATGAAATATACCACAATGACATGCAGCAAAATTATAAGATAGTACCTCAACTCTTTTTACACATTGCAATTAATGCAATTTCTATTAGTTCTTTCCACTTCCAAACAAAACTGTGGTTGGATTATTCAGCGTTTGATCAACCTGTGTCAATAAATCCTGGACCATGGTAACATATATGTGTACGTATAGTTGTGAATGTTGCTCATTAAATAACTACAGTACTGATACTCCATATTAAGAGCATTGATTTGCCGTTAAAATGAATTCTGTAATAACGTGTCAACAGCAGCAGTGACAATCGAACACTGCGGTTTTAATGTTTCATGTGTTCACAATTTAATTAATCCATCTTTATGGATTAAAACAAATAATAACATTGGGAATTAAAACACATTGATTGCATTCCGTTATCAAACATAGTCAATGTGGGGAGGAAGGAAGGTCAGTGCTCCTCGGACAACATCGCCCTGCTGCCTCGCCAAGCTGGGCAAAACGACTCGGTGTTTAGGTGGCCCGGTTGAGTGGCCAGTGGCATCCGGGCAACCGCTTATTTCGAGCCCTGGCTGTTCGACGCGGACTCGGTGGACTCAAGGGCCTGTTTCCGCTCTGTATCTCTAAACTAAACTAAACTAAACCTAATACTAAAAGGGTGGAAAATGTGATAGGCTAGAGTATAGTTGGGGATAATAACCCTTCAATTTATACAAATAAGCAATGAGAATCAGGTGGCTAATTGTGCTGAGAAAATATATGTTCATTGACTTTCCCTTAAATGTTTTTTAAAATTCTTCACATCAATGTTACATGAACGTAAGAAAATAGTTCAAGTAACTCCTGCATTCCTTCCCTCCCCTCTCTCCCCTCCAACCCACACCTTAGTTGTCCTACGAGGTCTACTGCTCACATCTTCCCGAACCAACAATGAACCATCATGGACTCCACCCTTCCCGGGGTTATCTGTTGCTGGCCCTGTCTAGTTCTGGCCTTTTCTCTCCTACAGTTTCCCGTCCCCCCCCACCCCCCCCCCCATCTTTCAGAAGGGTTCCGACCCGACACGTCACCTTTTCCCTCTCTCCAGAGATGCTGCCTGACTCTCTGAGTTAATCCAGCACTTTGTGTCTGTCTTCGGTATAAACCAGAAGGACTCAGTTGGCCGCAGGGCCTGTTTCCATGCTGTATCTCTAAAATATCTGAAGTCTAAAGCAAGATAGACATAAAATGATGGAGTAACTCAACGGGACAGGCAGCATCACTGGAGAAAAGGAATGGGCGACTGTCTGAAGCAAGGCCTCGACCCGAAACGTCACCCATTCCTTCTCTCCAGAGACGCTGCCTGGCCCGCTGAGTTACTCCAGCATTTTGTGTCAATCTTTGGTTTAAACCAGCATCTGCAGTTCCTTCCTAAACACAAAGTCTAACGTACATGGGATGAAATCACCATGGCAGTGTAAAAACAAAAACTTTAAATGTGCTTATGGTAAAGTGTAGTAATTGTCCAATTCAGCTGGAAAACCATCTGCCAAGCAACGCCAAAGATAATACAACTCTCTCTATTTTTTACGTTATTTCTATTTGTTTTCTTACTGCAGACTGGATCACTGTAGTGCTTGCAGATAATCCATTTCAAAATTGGTTGCTGGTAAAATGTTTTAGGATGTTTGAGACACATTGGTGACACATGATACCAATTCAAGCATTTGTAATATTTGAATAATGTAATTTCAAAGTCAAATAGTGATAACCTGTGTTCTGAAATGTTTCCTGTAATTGAAATTCATATTGAATTCCATTTCATGTTTGACTCATTACATCTGCCAACCTGAATTAGCTCTCTTTTGCTCAATATTCCCCATGCAACGTTATCTTAAATTACCTCGACAAACCCTCCCAGCCAGTCGTTCACTTCTTTCCCTTCTGGTGAAGCCATTAGACCTATTCTTCAAAGATAGACACAGAAATGCTGGAGTAACTCAGCAGGGCAGGCGGCATCTCTGGAGAGGAGGAGCGGGTGAGGTTTCGGGTCAAGACCCTTCTTCAGGCTCGGAGTCAGGGGAAAGGGAAATGGGAGATATAGACGGTGATGTAGAGAGATAGAAACATAGATAATAGGTGCAGGAGGAGGCCATTTGGCCCTTCGAGCCAGCATTGTCATTCATTATGATCATGGCTGATCGTCCCCAATCAATAACCCGTGCCTGCCTTCTCCCCATATCCCCTGATTCCACTAGCCCCGAGAGCTCTATCTAACTCCTCTTAAATCCATCCAGTGACTTGGCCTCCACTGCCCTCTGTGGCAGGGAATTTCACAAATTCACAACACTCTGGGTGAAAACTTTTTTTCTCACCTCAGTCTTAAATGGCCTCCCCTTTATTCTAAGACTGTGGCCCCTGGTTCTGGACGCCCAACATTGGGAACATTTTTCCTGCATCCAGCTTGTCCAGTCCTTTTACAATTTTTTATGTTTCTATAAGATCCCCCCTCATCCTTCTAAATTCCAGTGAATACAACCCCGGTCTTTTCAATCTTTCCTCATATGACAGTCCCGCCATCCCATGGATTAATCTCGTGAACCTACGCTGCATTGCCTCAATCACAAGGATGTCCTTCCTCAAATTAGGAGACCAAAACTGTACGCAATACTCCAGATGTGGTCTCACCAGAGCCCTATACAACTGCAGAAGAACCTCTCGACTCCTGTACTGAAATCCTCTTGTTATGAAGGCCAACATTCCATGAGCTTTCTTCACTGCCTGCTGTACCTGCACGCCAACTATCAGTGACTGGTGTACAAGGACGCCCAGGTCTCGCTGTACCTCCCCCTTACCTAACCTAACCCCATTGAGATAGTAGAACAAGGCTCCTCCATCTTCTTCTTCTTGTGATTGAGGCAGCAGAAGTCTGCAGCAGGGTGATGCCATCCAGTTTGACGTCCGTGGGTGCCGGCCCTAAAAAAGGGCGCATGCTCCGGGTTGGCGCCAAGCTGCGGCGCTGTTGCCGTTCGCCTGACTGAGGCCAGTTGACAGGGCTCACCACGGGGAAGGCTCACCACGGGGGGGGGGGGGGGGGGGGGTTCAGAGGGGGATGTGAATGAAAGATATGCAAAAAACGTACTTCCTAAATCTACCAGACTTCTTCTTTAGAAAAACCTGCATCCTAAATCTCTTTGTGTCGGAAGGAACGTCTGAAGAAGGGTCTTGACCCAAAACGTCACCAATTCCTTCTCTCCAGTGATGCTGCCTGTCCCGCTGAGTTACTCAAGATCTTTGTGTCCACCCTACATCTCTTTGCCAAGTTCTTTAATGTCCAACATGGCTTCAGACCAGTGCTGGACTTACCTATAAGCTAAATAAGCTATAGCTTAGGGCCACACACCCTCGGGGGCCTCATTTTTTGAAATATATTTTTATTTTATCATTTTTTACCCCAAATTGTTTTAGAGAAGGGCCTCAAATTTCATACAGCTTAGGGCCTCAGCAGGTGAAAGTCCGGCCCTGCTTCAGATCTTCCTCTGCAACCACCATGGCTCCTCCTTATATATATAATGCATGAACTATTCTACAACAAGGCACGAGATCGTGGAATTTAGAAGATTGAGGGGGGATCTTATAGAAACTTACAAAATTCTTAAGGGGTTGGACAAGCTAGGTGCTGGAAGACTGTTCCCGATGTTGGGGGAGTCCAGAACAAGGGGTCACAGTCTAAGGATAAGGGGGAATTCCTTTAGGACCGAGATGAGGAAAACATTCTTTACACAGAGAGTGGTGGGTCTCTGGAATTCTCTGCCACAGTAGGTAGTTGAGGCCGGTTCATTGACTATATTTAAGAGGGCGTTAGATGTGGCACTTGTGGCTAAAGGGATCAGGGGGTATGGAGAGAAGGCAGGTACGGGATACTGAGTAGGATGATCAGCCATGATCACATTAAATGGCGGTGCAGGCTCGAAGGGCCGAATGGCCTACTCCTGCACCTATTTTTCTATGTTTCTATGTTTCTATCGTCATTTCCACAGTAGAGGAAACTAGAAGGAGAGTGCCTGGTTTAAGATGGATGGGGAGAAATGAAAAGAAAATGCAACGGGCATATGTTGTCGCACAGAAGTTGCAGGTCAAATGGAGCAGAGGTTTATCGTGGATGATACAATTACAATGCTAAAAAAGCATTTGGGCAGCTACCTACACACTGGATTAGAGGGTAAACGTTCCTGATGCAATGGGAAATGGATTTGCATCATTTCAAGTGTCGCGTGTGCTGTGAACATCAAGTGAATCATGTACTGTAAAACAATCTGGTGCAAAAAATACCAACGCAGTCCTTGGCAGGGTTGTGATGAACTTGCGAGTACTAAAAAAACAATTGCGTCTGGAGTTTCACAACATGTCAGGCCATCGTTTGGGTGTTGCTGATTGAGGCGGCTATGTCACCCGGCCAAAGGAGAAGATCTGGTGAAATCATTGCGGTTACAGACTAGAAAGGTCAAAGCTTTTTACTCATAGTTGGAACTGTTCTATTACACAGCCAGCGTTTTTTTTCAAAAAATAATTTCTTACACAATATATATATATATATATATATATATATTGTGTAAGAAATTATATATAATATATATATAAACAAGACTTTGCTTGAGGTCTTTTGGGAGAAAATGATTGAAAATATCAAGGGAGTTTGCAATGTTGGATACAGTTGAGAGGTGTCTTTTTTCCAAGTGTGGAAATACAGCGATTCCAAGCCAAACGTCACGATAAAGCAACCTCCTTTAAATCTTTAAATAAACAAAATAATGTTGTTTGCTTAATATTTGAAGTGGTTGGAATTGGATGATACATAAGCGGAAACAGTGCAATAAGCAAAAAGCCTCTCGATGTGCTGGCTACTCCCAAACACAGAGCTAATACAAGTCTATTTACAATCTGTGTAAAATGGGAGATGATAAAAAACTCTGTCGAAAGGAAAACGATATTGTTGACACAGAGTTGGGCTTCCAAATAAGGGTTTGATTGTCTTGGATTGATTTATGAAGTAACACATTCATGAAGTGAAAGAAGGTTGTGGAGTCCAAGTCAATGGATATTTTTAAGGCAGAGATAGATAGATTCTTGCATAGTGTGGGTGTCAGGGGTTATGGGGCGAAGGCAGGAGAATGGGGTTGAGGAGGAAAGATAGACCAGCCATGATTGAATGGTGGAGTAGACTTGGGGATGATCACATTGAATGGCGGTGCTGGCTCAAAGGGACTCCTGCACCTACTGTCTATTGTCTATTGATGGGCCGAATGGCCTAATTCTGCTGCTATCACTGACAAACGTGACAGCAAATTAAATAGAATTCTATCCCTCCACCTCCCCCCGTTCCCTCCAGCAATTTGACCGGGTGCTGGCAACTTTTGCAGTGGCTTTCTTCAGGTAAATATTCAGACACTCTTCTGAGGCTATGGACAGAAGTCATTTCTGTATGTGCACGGCAAGACAAAACATTTTACAGGATCGAAACACAAAGTGCTGAGGGAACTCAACAGGTCAAGCAGCATCTGTGGAGGGAATAGACAGATTTAGTTTAGTTCAGTTTAGTTTAGAGATATAGTGCGGAAACAGGCCCTTCGTCCCACCGGGTCCGACCCGACCAGCGACCCCCGTTCACCAGGGGTCCCCAACCTTTTTTCGTCCCGTTTACCCCAGGCAACTTTAATAGCACATAACAATGTTATTTCACTTATTTATGAACGACTAATGATGAACAGATACCGGTATACCAGAACCAAACACAGTCACAGTCAAAGAGAGAAAATGTGTACAAATCCAGAATCAACAAATGTACCCCCTGGGTAGGCGAAATTCACCCCAGGTTGGGAACCCTTGACATACACTAACACCATCCTACACACAGTAGGGATAATTTGCAATTAAACCTAGCCAATTAACTTGGTATAAAGTATTACAATGACGATGGTCTGTGAGTATGTTTAGAACCATTGTGACGTTATCTGGCTGGTTCACCAGGGTAGGGAACGCCATCCATACCATCTAACTCAACAGTCAAACCCTCCTCGCCTCCACTAACGTACACTTGCAAGGTTTTGTCTCACCCCCACCTCTCTTTTCCAACTTTCCTCCCACATGTACTGTCAGTCTGAGGAAGGGTCCGGGCTGAAAGCAGGCGCAGTGGTAGAGTTGCTGAATTACAGCGCCAGAGACCCGGGTTCCATCCTGACCATGGGCGCTGTCTGTACGGAGTTTGTACGTTCTCCCCGTGACCTACAGTGGGGTTTCCCCGGGAGCTCTGGATTCCTCCCACACTCCAATGATGTGCAGGTTTGTAGGTTAACTGGCTTGGTATAATTGTAAATTGTCCCTAGTGTGTGTAGGGCAGTGTTAAGGGCCTGTCCCACCAGCATGCAACTCTATGCGATTAGCGCGACCTAACGTGGTCGTTTGAGCCGTCCGGCGTCGCGGGGCCGGTCCCACTTCGATCGCCGGAGCCTTGCGGAATTGTGCGGAATTCGTCCCGACACCGGGCGGGGCTCCGAAAAACCGACTATGTCCAAAAATTCTGCGCGGCAACGGCTTGTCGGCTCGCAGTCGCCGCAACATTTACACACTGCCCGGACATCGTGCCTCCGTGAACCTATTTGTAAGTGCCTCCGTGACCCTCTATGTGTGTGGCTCTGTGGCCCTGTATGTGTGTGTGCCTCGGTGCCCCTCTCTGTGTGCCCCTCTAAGTCCTGGCGAACTTACCTTGGACTTGCTCCAAGTTCGCCTCGCTTTGCGCCACTCACCCAACCTCCGCGCGGCCCCTGCTGCCGGTTTAGGTGTGCTTGCCGCATGCAGGCGCATGCTGGTGGGAACGGCCCTGTACAGGGGATCACCCGACCTCCGCGCGGCCCCCGCTGCCGGTTTGATCGCGTTCATCGCATAGAGTTGCATGCTGGTGGGACAGACCCTTTAGTGTGTGGGGATCGCTGGTCAGCATGGACTTGGTGGGCCGAAGGGCCTGTTTCCTCGTTTTATCTCTAAACTAAACTAAACTTAACTAAATTCGAAGGTAGACAAAAAATGCTGGAGAAACTCAGCGGATGAGGCAGCATCTTTGAAGAGAACGAATAGGCGACGTTTCGGGTCGAAACCCTTCAAGGATCCATGTGGGGTTTCTACAGGAACGCCGGTTTCCTCCCACATATAAAACTCATCTAGGTTTGCAGGTTAATTAGCTTCTATAAATTGTAAATTGTCCCTAGTGTTAGCATACGGGGTGATCGCTGGTCGGCGCGGACTCAGTGGACTCTTCAAAGGTCTCGAACCGAAACATCGCCTATTCCTTCTCTCCATAGATGCTGCCTCACCCGCTGAGTTTCTCCAGCATTTTTTGTCTCCCTTCGATTTTTCCAGCATCTGCAGTTCTTTCTTGCACTAAAAAAGATGTAATTGAAGACTTGATAGACCTTTGTTTTACAATGCCTGATAAAAGATAGTTAATCCAATGGCATTTATTACCAGTTGCTAACCGTGGCCAAGAGCACAATGAGAAACAATCATTTGACCTGGTCCGTGTCCACTGCGTGACCAGGTATTGAAGACTTGGATGAAATAAAGTACTTTCACCCTGAATGATTTTCACAAATTCATTCATCTTTTGCGAGACAGCCCGGGGGCAAGCACATGGTGTTCTAGATGTACTCTTAGGATTACAGTACTGCATGTGTCACAAACTTGGGGGAATTCGGATTGAGCGATAACACAAAAAGGAAATTAAAAAAAACAATCAAAAACAAAAAAAATAACATCGAACACTGCTCCTAATGAAAACAGGGGATGGTTACTTTGCCCCACTCAGGAACAGAACAAATTAAGTGCAGATCATCTGCGTTAACTAAGTATTATAACATATAAGAACTTGCAAAGAGATAAGATAAAGAATTAAAGAAGGAACTGCAGATGCTGGAGAATCGAGGGTTACACAAAAAGCTGGAGAAACTCAGCGGGTGCAGCAGCATCTAAGGAGCGAAGGAGATAAGCGACGTTTTGGGTCGAAACCCTTCTGCAATTCTGTTACTAATATTCTTCTCCTCACCACCGCATGGTAGCGCAGCGGTAGAGTTGCTGCCACACAGCGCCAGAGACCCGGTTCGATCCTGACTATGGCCGCTGTCTGTACGGAGTTTGCACGTTCTCCCTTCGACCATGTGGGTTTTCTCCGGGTGCTCCAGCTACCTCCCACACTACAAAGACATGCAGGCTTTTAGGTTGCTTGGCCCTCTGTAAATTGGCCCTAGTATGTAGGATTCAACTAGGTTATGGGTGATTGCTGGCTAGCATGGACTCGGTGGGCCGAAGGGCCTGTTTCCACGCTGTATCTCAGAACTAATTCTGTCTACTATGCAATCCCTTATTCTTTTTTTAAAGGTGCTCCTTAAAAATTGTGAGCAATTGTGGGCGCCATATCTGAGGAAGGCCATGCTGGGCCCGGAGAAGGTTTACAAGAATGATCCCAGGAATGAATGGGTCAACTTATGATGACCTTTTGACGGCACTGGGCCTGTAATCACTGGAGTTTAGAAGAATGAGGGGGGATCTCTGAAACATACTTAATATTGAGAGGCTTAGTGAGGATGTTTCCACTAGTGGGAGAGTCCACGACTAGAGGTCATAGAATTAAAGGGCGTTCCTTTAGGAAGGAGATGAGGAGGAATTTCGTTAGTAGTCAGAGGGTGGTGAATCAGTGGAATTTATTGGCGCAGAAGGTTGTGGTGAATCTTTTTATAGGCAGAGGTAGATAGATTCTTGATTAGTGTGGGCGTCAGGGGTTATGGGGAGAAGGCAGGAGAATGGGGTTAGGAGGGAGAGATAGATCAGCCATGATTGAATGGGGAAGTAAATTTGATGGGCCAAATGGCCTAACTCTGCTCCTATCACTTATGAACTGGGTAAATTCCACATTCAACCCCCGATCTGTGTTGAATTAGCTAACTTCAACCAGCACTGAATGCTACCTCTGGACTCTCTAACCTTGGACAAAATGAAGGGCAAATCTGCCAAAGATCTCTCTCTCCCTGCAGTTGCTCGAATGTGTGCAGGCGTGAATGTCATTTGAGGACACAACCAGATTTATCTGCAACATCTTCGACTGCTAACAAACTGTCTAGACTGACTGATGAAGAATGGTTACAAGGGTAAAACGCTGGAGATAGATGAGCATCCAGATTAATTTTCCCAGCATGAGACGTCGCCTTCAGACAGAGCACAGGAGAAGCTGAAATTGAAAAGACAATATCTTCTGCGGTCTTCAGACTGAAGTGCCAGTGCATCCAAGCTTAACATGAAGTCATTCAGTCCAATGCTTAAAATGCAATTAGCTTAGTTTCGTTTAGTTTAGAGATACAGCACGGAAACAGACCCTTCTATACATGTACAGCAGCCCTTATCTTTCGCTCTCAGTTACAGATTACCCCACCCACAACTACGGCCATGCTAGCCTGAGAATGTCTGCCGTAGAAATGCTAAGCAGGCTCAGGCCTGGTTAGTACTTGGATGGGAGACCACGGGTGCCATAGACTTGGGTGGCGCAGCGGTAGAGTTACTGACTCACGGCGCCAGAGAGCCGGGTTTGATCCTGACTATGGGCGCTGTCTGCGCAGGGTTTGCACATTCTCCCTGTGACCACGTGGGTTTTCTCCGGGTGCTCCAGTTTGCTCCCACATTCCAAAGACGTGCAGGTTCTGTAACTTGCCGGCAGTGTACAGGATAAGAAAGTTGGATAATTGATCTGAGTATGGGTGATGAATGGTCAGAGTGGCCTCAGTGGGCCAAAGGGCTTATTCCCATTCTGCATTTCTAAACTAAACACCTATCCTGCCAAACACCATTCAAATCTGACATATTTAAATAGGATTGCGTCTTATTCTTCCAACTCCAGAAAGTACAAGCCCGATCTACTGAATTTTTTTCTCACCTCAATTTGGGAATCAATCCAGTGGTATTGCTTGTACATAATCTGATCATAATCAGTTTAAGTTTGCTTCTGATCATAATCAGTTTAAGTTTGCAAGATAGAGTAAAACTGATAATCTGGCACCCTTGTGACTTTAGATAGTGCCAAACGAGCTGATTTTCCAGATGTTATTTCTATCAAAACCCACAAAGCACTGATATTTATGTCTTGTTTTCATATTAAACTGGTATAATCAATTAAACTTTAGAGATACAGCACAGAAACAGGCCTTTCGGCCCACCGAGTCCGGGCCGACCAGCGATCCCCACAAACTAACACTATCCCACACCCACTAGGGACAATTTACAATTTTATTGAAGTTTTACTACTCTAATTGTTAGTTTGGTTTGGAGATGCAGTGTGGAAACAGGCCCTTCGGCCCACCAACTCCACACCAACCACTCGCACTGTTCTTAGTTTCCCCTCAACACTGGAAGCAATTAAACCAGAAACCTGCAGGTCTTTGGGTTGTGGGAGGAAACCGGATCACCCGGAGGAAACCCGTGCGGTCACGGGGAGAACGTGCAAACTCCACATAGAAAGCACTCAAAGGTAGGATTCAACTTGAGTCTCTGGCACTGTATGGCAGCAGCTGCCCAATTCTGATAAGCCGTTTATTAAACATATAATAGAAATGCATACACGTGTAATGGGCAGCGGTAGAGTTCCTGCCTAACAGCGCCAGAGACCCGGATTTGAATCTGACTACGGGTGCTGTCTGTACGGAGTTTGCACGTTCTACTTGTGACCCGCATGGGTTTTCTCCAGGTGGTCCAATTCCCTCCCAAACTCCAAAGCCGTCCAGGTTTGTAGGTTAATTGGCTTTGGTAAAATTGTAAATTGTCCCGTGTGCATGTAGGATAGTGTTAACGTGCTGGGACCGCTGGTCGGCGCGGGCCGGAGGGCCTGTTTACGCGCTGTATCTCTAAACGATCTGTAACCTAAACTAAATATGCAACTTTCAATTCCTGTTTCCTTCTAATTACTAAATGCACTAAAGCGCACTTTCTTTCATTAGCTTTCATTTTAATGAAATTCAGCCTCTGGCTGCGAGTTTGGTTTGGGGTCAGGGTGATATGACATGTGAGGATGACAGAGAGAACATGGAGAGGTGGGTCACAGAGGAAGATGGGCCAGGAACAGCAATAAAACTGCATCCATGTTGTCGTGCCACGTCACCACATCTTCCCACCAGCATGGAACTTTGTTCGTTCCACATGATTTTCTATTACAAATTTAGCTTAGTTTTGTTTAGTTTATTATAAGGTCATAAGTGATAGGAGCGGGCTTAGGCCATTCAGCCCATCAAGTCCACTCCGCCATTCAATCAAGGCTGATCTATCTCTCCCTCCTAACCCCATTCTCCAGCCTTCTCCCCATAACCCCTGACACCCGTACTTAACATTAGACAATAGACAATAGGTGCAGCAGTAGGCCATTTGGCCCTTCGAGCCAGCACCACCATTCAATGTGATCATGGCTGATCATCCCCAATTAGTACCCCGTTCCTGCCTTCTCCCCATATCCCCTGACTCTGCTATTTTTAAGAGCCCTATCTAGCTCTCTCTTGAAAACATCCAGAGAACCTGCCTCCACCACCCTCTGAGGCAGAGAATGCCACAGACTCACCACTCTCTGTGAGAAAAAGTGTTTCCTCGTCTCTGTTCTAAATGGCTTACTCCTCATTCTTAAACTGTGGCCCCTGGTTCTGGACACCCCCAACATCGGGAACATGTTTCCTGCCTCTAGTGGGTCCAAGCCCTTAACAATCTTATATGTTTCAATGAGATCCCCTCTCATCCTTCTAAACTCCAGAGTGTACAAGCCCAGCTGCTCCATTCTCTCAGCATATGACACTCCCGCCTTCCCGGGAATTAACCTTGTAAACCTGCGCTGCACTCCCTCAATAGCAAGAATGTCCTTCCTCAAATGAGGGGACCAAAACTGCACACAATACTCCAGGTGTGGTCTCACTAGGGTCCTGTACAACTGCAGAAGGACATTAGGTGCACTGAGGTACAGAGAAGAGCTTATGTTGGCGTGCTGTCCAGTCAAAGAATCGACTATCACGATTACCATCACGCAGCCCACAGTGTACAGATAAAGGAGAGGAGATTAAAGAGAGCCTAGTTAGTGTAGGAAGTGTGCGCTTGATTCACAGATGTAAAAGAATGGAGCGATTGTAATGGATGATAACAAATTCTCTTCTGGGACCAGCACGCAACGAGTCTCCACACTCTAACCCTATCTTTGCGAGCATTTTGCTAAATACAGGAATAACATAAACACACACTTACTTCCACATTTATTATGCCTTTGACACGTTAAGAAAAAATGTTCAAAGTCACTTCACATGAAGCCAAGCCACAGAAGACTATGTTCAGGAAAACAGCCAAAGAGTTGGACAAAGAAATAGGTTTTAAGGTCATAAGTGATAGGTGCAGAATTAGGTCATTCGGCCCATCGAGTCTATCTCTCATCTTCTTCCTGAGGAACGTCCTTTCATTCTGAGGCTATGGCCTCTGGTCCTAGACTCTCCCGCTAGTGGAAACATCCTCTCTATCCAGGCTTGTCCACAACAAGTATACCAAGTGATGCCTTTATTCATTAAAGCATCACAGCAGCTGCTTTCAGAAGTCATAAATCCATGAAACGTGTTGAGGTTTATTTGCAAGATTTATCCCTATGTATTTACACCATGACATTTTCATACACAAATCTTTGCTCGAGTATTCAAGTCAAGAAGCTTGACGTTGCATGATTATTGCGACCAGCTGAGTAATATCACTCGTACTAAATCCGCATGCAAATCATTTGACTTGTTTTCTTTCTTAAACTAGGTCACTAGTCATTGTGTTTTGTTAAGAGGTGATTATATGGACAAGGACTTGTGCGGCTTACAACCCAGCGGTATGAATATTAATTCCTCTAACTTCAAGTAACCCTGGCATCCCCTCTCTCTTCCTCCCTCATTGTACTAGGTTCAAATATGTCTTGTTGACTCTCGTTGTCTGTAACTCGTTTTCACCTAGCCCACAGCTGACAACGGCCAGTTTCCTTCATCATCGGTGAAGGAGACTTGTACGAAAACAATTGGAAGCTTTTATTCTTGGTAGTGCCTGACAGATTACCGATTTAGTTGAGTTTAGAGTTACAGCGCGGAAACAGGCCCTTCAGCCCACCCTGTCTGCGATCTCCGCACAGTAACACTATCCTACACACACTAGGGACGATTTCCATGTATACCAAAGCCAATTAACCTGCAAACCTGCACGTCTTTGGAGTGTGGGAGGAAACCGAAGACATTGGAGGAAACCCACGCAGGGAGAATGTACAAACTCCGTACAGACAAGGACCCGTGGTCGGGATCGAACCCGGGTCTCCGGCACAGTAAGGCAGCAACTCTACCGCTGCGCCTCCGTGCCGCCCTAGTTATTAATGTATGAATACTGGGCAGGCACTGTCGCTAAATATCCAGTGTACATACAGATGAAGTGAGGGCGACTAATTCTAATTGTCGCTCGTCACTTTTATTTACACACAGTGCCACTTTTATTTGCAGAAGGTAGCTTTGCAGTCACCGCAAAACGCTTCATGATTACAAAAGCTTAACACATGACACAGGGGGACGCCGCTTGAACAGAGGAGCACAACACATGTTTCCTATAAAAAATTCTCCCCCTTTGGTGAGTGGTTCATTTTCTTACAAAGAGCCCCGAAGGTTTGAGTGCAAGGAACACGGGAGGTTAAGTTTTCAAATCGCTGCAATCTGAATGAACTTTAAAAAGAAACGCAGCCATTAATTGAGTTTGGTTAAAGTTTTTTATTAAAAACAGGAAAGCAACATTCCGAATTGGCCAGCAGACTGCTACGCCACAAAGTAGATAAATCATGATCATTAGGATGGTAAATACATTCTTCCAGAAGTTTAGTTTAGTTTAGTTTATTGTCGTTTAGAGATATAGCACGGAAACAGGCCCTTCGGCCGATCGAGTCCGCACCGACCAGCGATCCCCGCTTTATAATACTATCCTGGGGACAATTTACATTTATACCTGGCCAATTAACCTACAAACCTGTACATCTTAAGGGCCTGTACCTCTTGCATGCGATTGCGTGCGTTTGGCGCGACCAACCGGAAGCAGACTTCACGCGTGACGTCATTTACGTCATGCTTACCAATCAGCTGGGCAGGAGGCGGGCCGACTGAATTTGGGCGTCGGGCAGTGACATCATCACGCAACGCCACGTGCTTGGCGTACGCCGTCAAGACGCTGCATACGACCGCAATGTGCCTGCGTGCTGACAGGCCGTTGTCGTGCAAAGATTTTGATCACTGCAAGAATTTTAGAGTCCAGCACGATGTCAGGACCAGCCCCGCACAACTCCGCGCTTCTAAGTGGGACCGGCCCCACGCGGCCATGCGTTGCCCGTACACCTCAAGCGACCATGAGGTAGTGTAATTTGCGAGCCAAGGTCGTGTAAGTGGGACAGGCCCTTTATGATACAACTTCCTCAGTTGCGACGTTTCCGTTTGGTCAGCTGCGGCACTAGTTCAATGACAGTGACCATCGGATTTATGTCTTGTGGTTCACTTTAGAGATACGGCACAGAAACACCGAGTCCGCACCGGCCAGCGGTCCCCGCACACTAACACTATCCTACACACACACGAGGGATAATTTACAATTACACCAAACTAATTAGCCTACAAACTTGTACGTCTTTGGAGCTTGGGAGGAAACTGGAGATCCTGGAGAAAACCCACCTTTCCATGTCCACCAGAGATGCTGCCTAACTTGTTGAGTTACTCCAGTACTCTGTTCTATGCAAGATTCCTGCAACTGCAGTTCCTTGTGTCTCAATCGTGTCTTGCGTGCAGTTTTGGAATTATCAAAATGTAGTAGCTCTCAAAAAGTGATAATTTACCTATGTAGAGATATGGAAAACCAGCGCAAAGTGTGCAACGTCGCCTATTTCCTTCGATCCATAGATGCTGCCTCACCCGCTGAGATTCTCCAGCATTTTTGTCTATCTTCGATTTTCCAGCATCTGCAGTTCCTTCTTAAACACAAACACATGGCTATTAATTCTGATGCAAAATCTTCTCAGAGATATGCCTTTGCAAGTGTTTTCTATGACATGGATGGTTCAATGGTACTTGGTCACGTTTTGTTTATAGTGCAGTGATAATCCTAGTATACTTTCGACGCAATCATGCTAAGTACCAGAGTGTAATATAGTAGACCACACTGACTCAGCACTCAAGAGTTACCACAATTCAGGTGCCATCTTGTCTGTTACATTCTTAAGTTGGCCGTAAAGAATCGTTAACCTGTCGGCATAGATTGAAGATCTGTGTAAATAACTGAATCGAATACACTTGCAGATTACACAAAACTAGGGTGAGTGAGTAAAAAATATAAATGATATTGATACAGGAAATAAATGGCCGGAATATCCAGGAGCCCGAGTAATTTTCAAGTCAAGAGAATTTATTGTCATGTGTCCCAGATAGGACAATGAAATTCTTGCTTGCTGCAGCACAACAGAATATTGTAGGCATAAATTTAATTCAATTTAATTCAATTCAACTTAATTCAACTCAACTTTAATGTCATTGCATAAATACAAGTATAGGTACAACGAAATGCAGTTTAGCGTCGTTCGTAGTGATAGCAATATGGAAAAATAAATACAGAGTGCAGTGATAGCAATATGGAAAGATAAATACAGGGTGCAGACAATGTGGATGGAGAGACTGGAGAAATCTATCGGCGGGACTCCAAGTTCAGCAGTGTGATGGTGTTATTGTAGAAGCTGTTCCTCATCCTACTAGTGCGGGACCTGAGGCTCCTGTACCGCCTCCCTGATGGTAGGAGGGCAAACAGTCCATGGTTAGGGTGTGAGGGGTCCTTGATGATCTTCCCGGCCCGCTTCAGACACCGTTTTCGGTGGAGGGCAATGGCAGGGAGCAGGGCACCGATGATGTACTGGGCGGTTTTCACCACCCGTTGTAGTGCCTTCCTATCTGCCACGGTGCAACTGCTGTACCATACCGTAAAGCAGGTGGTCAGGATGCTTTCGATGGTACAGCGGTAAAAGTTCGTCAGGATCTGGGGGGACAGGTGGGCTTTTTTGAGCCTCCTCAGAAAGTAAAGGCGCTGCTGTGAAATACAGATCAGATCAGTGCATCCATATACCATAGAATATATATATATATATACACACATAATTAAACAGATAAAGTGCAAATATAGTTGCTGTTATAATTCAGAGTTTGTTTGAAGGTGTGTTTAATAGTCTGATGGCTGTGGGGAAGCAGCTATTCCTGAACCTGGATGTTGCAGATTTCAGGCTCCTGTACCTTCTACCTGAAGGCAGCGGAGAGATGAGTGTGTGGCCAGGATGGTGTGGGTCCCTGATAATGCTGGCAGCCTTTTTGAGGCAACGACTGTGATAGATCCCCTCGATGACAGGGAGGAGAGAGCCGATGATGGACTGGGCAGTGTTTACTACTTTGTGCATCCTTTTCCGCTCCTGGACGCTCAGGTTGCCGAACCAAGCCACGATGTAACCGGTCAGCAAGCTCTCTACTGTGCACCTGTAGATGTTCGAGAGAGTCCTCCTTGACAGGCCGACTCTCCGTAATCTTCTCAGGATTTAGAGGCGCTGGTGTGCTTTCTTTATTGATTGCATCTGTTTTTTTATAGAAAAGATTGGCATAAATGTTGCAGCAGTTTCCAAAACTTGTTTTGGTCCCAATAATGGCAGGAGATGTTCCCCACTCCTGCATCTCCACTATCCTGCCCAACCAGCACAGGACGGCACAGTGGAGCATCGATGTAGTTGCTGCCTTTCTGTGCCAAAGACCAGGGTTCGATCCTGACGATACGCGCTTATTTGTACGGAGTTTGTACGTTCTCCCTGTGGGTTTTCTCCTGCTGCTCCAGTTTCTTCCCACGATTCAGTGACGTGCAAGTTTGTAGGGTAATTGGCTTCTGTAAATTTCCCCCAGTGCGTAAGAAGCAAAACTAATCTAACATAGAACTAGTGTTAGATGATCGTTGGTCGGGACGGACTCAGTGGGCTGAAGGGCCTGTTTCCATGCTTTATCTCTGAACTCAACTCAACCAAACCAAACCAAACCAAACTAAACTAAACTAAACTGCCATCAAACAGCCTCTTCCACTTTTGTGCACCAAAATATTTTCTCCATTATTCAGCTCCTGCCATCCCAATGTTAAAATCATTCGGATCAGTTAGCAGGGTTTAGTTGCAATACATTGCCGGTGAAGAGCAGAATGGATTGATGAAGGCTTCGTGTTGATGACTCACCTTTTGAAACGGGCTGGATGTGAACCTTAATGAGATGTGGTGAGTGTTTAATCTGCGTTGAACTCTTTGTGAAAGCTGTTGGCTTTCGTGCATCGCTTGATAAATGTGCATCATCCAAATGTACAGATGTGCTTGCCAACCGATGTATAAATCATCAAGGAGTAATATTTGATCCAATGCGTCAGTGCCAGTATAGGAGTGATCGCGCTGCCTTCCTCTCTCCTCCGAGCCCTTTGTCTTCCTCGTCTGTAGCCACTCATCCATTTTTCCCCGCTCTTAAATGATACGATAGTCTCTGCTTTAGTGATTTTCTACAGGAAAGCCTTCCATCTTCTGCAACCTTTCAACATGAAGAAATTGTTCCTTCTCTTAAATCAATAATCCCATGTCACAGGTTTTGAGCTCAGAGCAGACTTTCCATAAAAGTCCTCTTCTTAATGCTAAAACGTGTAATGTATTTCCCCTTCTCTTTGTTTCATAATTCAAGCACGCCAGGCTTTCCACCTAACAATTGGAACTCATCATTAGTGATTCTACTCCATGATTGCTTTGATGCCCTGTGGACCAGTAATTGTTTAATTCAAGTGCATCACAAACCTCTGACAGGCACAAAAAGCTGGAGTAACTCAGTGGGACAGGCAGCGTCTCTGGAGAGAACGAATGGGTGACTTTTCAGGTCGAGACCCTTCTTCTGAAGTTTGGTCTCGACCCGAAACGTCACCCATTCCTTCTCTCCAGAGATGCTGCCAGTCCCACTGAGTTACCCCAGCATTTTGTGTCTATCAGACGTTTCAACCAGCGTCTGCAGTTCCTTCATACACATCATAAATCTCTGTTTAATTTTAGAAACATAGAAAATAGGTGCAGGAGTAGGCCCTTCGAGCCTCCACCGCCATTCAATATGATCATGGCTGATCATCCAAGTACCTGCCTTCTCTCCATACCCCCTGATCCCTTTAGCCACAAGGGCCACATCTAACTCCCTCTTAAATATAGCCAATGAACTGGCCTCAACTACCTTCTGAGGCAAAGAATTCCAGAGATTCACCACTCTCTGTGTGAAAAATGTTTTTCTCATCTCGGTCCTAAAAGATTTCCCCCTTATTCTTAGACTGTGACCCCTTGTCCTGGACCTCCCCAACATCGGGAACAATCTTCCTGCATCTAGCCTGTCCAACCCCTTAAGTTTAGTTTAGAGATACAGCACGGAGGCAGGCCCTTCGGCCAACCGAGTCCGCGCCGAACAATGATCCCTGCACACTAACACTATCCTACACACATTAGGGACAAATGACAATTTTACCAAGCCAATTTTACCAAGCCAATTTTACCAAGCCTACAAACCTGGACGTCTTTGGAGTGTGGGGGGAAACCAGAGATCCCGGATTAAACCCACGCAGGTCATGGAGAGAACGCACAGACTCCGTGCAGTCAGCACCCGTAGTCAGGATCGAACCCGGGTCTCTGGCGCTGTAAGGCACGACTCTACCTTTGTGCTACAATGCCACCCTGCTCTTGTGTTTTAGTCATCCATGAATCATCTAACTTCTTGATTAGCAACTATTCTTCAGAAGTTGTTTTTTTTCTGTTGAATAAAATGAAGACTTCCTTTGTGGATATTGGCTGTGTTCCAGACGGTCTTTCTGTATATTAAAGTCATTGCATGATGACATTACAGAACATCTGTTATTGGTCAAAGAGTATCATTTGTTTAGACCTAGCAAGTAGTGTAAAATAAACCCACTTGCCCAATTTCTGAGTTCAGCTGTGTATGAACAGTACTACTGTTCACATCATAGAAACATAGAAAATAGGTGCAGGAGTAGGCCATTCGGCCCGTCGAGCCAGCACAGCCATTCAATGTGATCATGGCTGATCATCCTAAATCAGTATCGTGTCCCAGCTTTCTCCCCATATCCCTTGATCCCGTTGCCCCTAAGAGCTATATCTAACTCTCTTGAAAACATCCAATGAATTGGCCTCCACTGTCTTCTGTTGCAGAGAATTCCACAGATTTGCAACTCCCTGGTTGCAAAAGTGTTACACTTGCACCTGTCCACAGCTAATGAGCATTTTTCACACAGACATGTTATACTGTATATAGGGAGGGACCTTCTAGTTCAGCTTAGTTTAGAGATACAGTGTGGCTACCGGCCCTTCGGCCCACCGAGCCCACACCGACTAGTAATCCCCATGCACTAACACTACCCCATACACACACTTGGGACAATTTACAATTTTACCAAAGCCAATTAAACTACAAACCTGTATGTCTTTGGAGTGTGGGAGGAAACCAGAGCACCCGGAGAAAACCCACACAGGTCACGAGGAGAACATACAAATTCTGCACAGACTAAACCCGTAGTCAGGATCAAACTTGGGTCTCTGATGCTGTAAGGCAGCAACTCTACCGCTGCGCCTCCGTGATGTTTTGAATCTACTCGAATCTATTGGAGAATTGAAAGCTACATGTACATGGAGGCTATAGATATTGCACCCATTCTATGCACCCATTCCTTCTCTCCAGAGACGCTGCCTGTCCCGCTGAGTTACTCCAGCATTTTGTGTCTATCTTTGGTGTAAACCAGCATCTGCAGTTCCTTCCTGCACATCCTCAGCATGGAGGCTCTTGGACTTTCTCCTTGACAATCTTCCTGAGGTGCTCAGTGAAGGCAGGAAGAATACTAAAAATATTTAACTCAGTTTTAGATTGAAAGTGTAATAAAGGCTAAAATAAGTAGGGAGGTACAACGGTGCAGCTGGTAGAACTGCAACCTCACAGCGACGGAGACTTGGGTTCGATCCTGACCTCAGAGGCACAGCGCGGTGGAGCTGCTGTTTTACAGCGCTTGCAAAGCCGGAGACCCTGGTTCGATCCCGACCTCGGGTGCTGTCTGTACGGAGTTTGTACGTTCTCCCCGTGACTGTCTTATGAACAAAGACTGGATAGACTCGGTTTATACGCTCTAGAATTTAGGAGATTGAGAGGGGATCTTATAGAAACTTACACAATTCTTAAGGGGTTGGACAGGCTAGATGCAGGAAGATTGTTCCCGATGTTGGGGAGGTCCAGGACAAGGGGTCACAGCTTAAGGATAAGGGGGAAATCCTTTAGGACCGAGATGAGAAGGACTTTTTTCACACAGAGAGTGGTGAATCTCTGGAACTCTCTGCCACAGAGGGTAGTTGAGGCCAGTTCATTGGCTATATTTAAGAGGGAGTTAGATGTGGCCCTTGTGGTTAAAGGGATCAGAGGGTATGGAGAGAAGGCAGGTACAGGATACTGAGTTGAATGATCAGCCATGATCATATTGAATGGCGGTGCAGGCTCGAAGGGCCGAATGGCCTACTCCTGCACCTAATTTCTATGTTTCTATGTGACCGCGTGAGTTTTCTCCGAGACCCTCCCACACTCCAAAGACGTACAGGTATGGAAGTAAATTGGCTTTGTGAATGTAAAAATTGTCCCTATTGTGTGTAGGATAACGTTAATGTGCGGGGATCGCTGGTCAGCGTGGACTCGGTGGGCCGAAGGGCCTGTTTCTGTACTGTATCTCTAAACTAAAAGGTGCTGTCTGCATGAAGTTTGAATGTTCTTCCTGTGACCACATGGGTTTCCAACAGATGCTCCGTTTCATTCCCCATCCCAAGGACCTGCGGGTTTGTAGATTAATTAACATAGAAACATAGAAACTAGGTGCAGGAGGAGGTCAAATGGCCCTTTGGCCTCTGTACATTTCCCAGAGAGTATAGGGAGTGGATTCAAATGTGGGATAACATAGCACTAGTGATCGATGGTCGGTGTGGGCTCAATGGGCCGAAAGGTCTGTTTCTGTGCCGTGTCTCGAAACTAAACTAAACTATATTGGGGCTCACCGCCAATTTCTCAAGGGCAGTTTAGTTTAGAGATACAGCGCGGGATCAAGCTCTTCAGCCCACCGGGTCCGCGCCAACTGGCGAGCCCCGCACACAGCCACCGCCAAGGCTTGGTGGGGGAGGACCACAGTCTAGGGCCCTTCCCCTGCTGGCCATGGGGGGGCAGGGTGTAGTGGAGACGCCCCTCAAAATAAGATAAGGGATTCCACGCCTGTGGGCCACAAGAGTGGCAAGGGTGGGAGATATATTTGTGAAATTTGAGCAATGTATGTGAGCAGTATTGAACGTTTGTACAGCCTCCGAAAATGCCGGATGAATTGTTTGCACGGTTCATGTATTGTATATATTTATTACCTAAATAAAATCTATTTTGAAATAATTTTTAAAAAGTCCAACAATTTTACCAAGCCAATTAACCTACAAACCTGTACGTCTTTGGGATGTGGGAGGAAACCGGAGATCTCAGAGAAAATCCACGCAGGTCACAGGGAGAACGTACAAACTCCGTACAGACAGCGCCCGTAGTCAGGATCAAACCCGGGTCTCTGGCGCTGTGAGGCAGCAACTCTACCGCTGCGCCACCGGCCCTTTTGGATTGGTATTAAATTCTGGCCTTACCAGTGCTACACACAGAGTATGAATGAATAAAAGAAAACATTAAAAGCCCTATGAAGCACCATAACCATTTCGCCAGAGCTTTGCCAGTTTTTCTCTGTGCATGGAATCTAATTCCATAATTGCTCATAAGTACTTGACTTATTATGCCAATCCAGCCAAAGGGCTCAGCATATTGGCTACGCGATGATTAACTCCGATTTTTATCTCCCCATTGAAAGATCTTGGAGCATTGATGCAGCTCCAAGCTGAGAACGGAGCCATAATACACTCACACAAGCAGATAACCTGGCAGCACAATTTGGCCATGGATTGCGATTTACATATTTGCACTTTTCCCGTGTGACTGCAATTGCTCAGAATCACAGACGAGACCAAGAATGAAATATATATATATTTCAATGTTAATCATTCATTGAGTCGGAGAAGTTGGAAGGTATAACTTGCAGTTATATAAGACGTTGGTGAGTCCGCATTTAGAGTATTGTGTTCAGTTCTGGGCACCGTGTTATAGGAAAGATGCTGTCAAGCTGGAAAGGGTGCAGAGAAGATTAACGAGGATGTTGCCATTAATCGAAGGCCTAATCTATCAGGGGAGGTTGAGCAGGCTAGGACTCTATTCCTTGGAGCGCAGGAGGATGAGGGGTGATCTTATGGAGCTGTACAAAATCATGAGAGGAATGGATCGGGCAGACTCACAGAGTCTCTTACACAGAGTGGTGGAATCCAGAACAAGACGACATTGGTTTAAAGTGAAGGGGAAAGGTTTAATAGGAACCTGAGTGGCAACTCTTTTGCTCAAAGGGTGGTGGGGGTTATGGAACGAACTGCCAGAGGGGGTAGACAAAAGTGCTGGAGAAACTCAGCGGGTGCAGCAGCATCTATGGAGCGAAGGAAATGGCAACATTTCGGGCCGAAACCCTTCTTCAGACAGAGGAGGTAGTTGAGGCTGGGACTATCGCAATGTTTAAGAAACATTTAGACATGTACATGGATAGGACTGGTTTGGAGGGATATGGGCCAAACGTAGGCAGGTGGGACTCGTGTAGATGGGATGTTGGCTGGTGTGGGCATGTTGGACCGAAGGACCTGTTTCCACGCTGTATCTTTAAACTAAAGTCACACTATCACTTCATGACTCCATGTGGAACTTGCAGATGAAAGTCTGAGAGAACTCTGAAGGTTAATAAGGTTAATTACAGCAATCACTTGAAGTCTGATTAAATGAGTGCAAACCATGTTTAAAAAAAAAGATTTTCAACAGGGGTTCTGTGATGAAATGTAGCTCAGGGCAACTAGATCCATCGCAGTTTCCAAATATATAAAAGGATGGAATGGTCAATAATATTGTTATTACAGTAAGCATGAGCCGAGCTGGTAGAGCTGCTGCCTCACATCGCCAGAGACCTGGCTTCGATTCTGACCTCCACTGCTTTCTGTGTGGAGTTTGCACGTTCTCCTTGTGACCAAAGATAGACACCAACGTTTGGAGTAACTCAGCAAGTCAGACAGCATCTCTAGGGAAAAGGAATAGGTGATGTTTTGTGTCAAGACCCTTCTTCAAGCATTCTCTCCAGAGATGCTGCCTGGCCAGCTGAGTTACTCCAGTGATTTGTGTCTATCTTCAGTTAATACCAGCCTCTGCAGTTCCTTCCTACGCATTTCTCCTTGTGGGTTTCCTCTGGGTAGCTTACCAACTTCCCAAAGAGGCCCCCATCCCCTGAATAGGTAACAAAAGGGTTTGCATTAATGTTTCTACCAGACCTCCATCAAACGCATAACTAATCATTAAATAAATGTGTGTGAAGGAACTGCAGATGCTGGTTTAAATCAAAGATAGACACAAAATGCTGGAGTAACTCAGCCGGACAGGCAGCATCTCTGGAGAGAAGGAATGGGTGACGTTTCGGGTGGGGACCCTTTTTCAGGCTGAGAGTCAGGGGAGAGGGTGACACAGAGATATGGAAGGGTAAGATGTGAAAACACAGATCAAAGGGGAAGATGTTCAATGAAAAGTAGAATGGTACATTGTTAACTGAGAACGAGGCTGAAGAACGGTCTCGAGCCGAAACGTCACCCATTCCTTCTCTCCAGAGATGCTGCCAGTCCCACTGAGTTACTCCAACTTCTTGTGTCCATAATCATTATACAAACCCTTCTGCTAATTCTCCAGATCCGCTCCCTGTTTTCTCAGCTGACAATTTAACCATATCGTCCATCCACAATCCAACCTCGATGACAATCTACAACCCAACACACTGTGGAGCTAATCCTCTGCCAATTCCCATTCTAACATTGCCAGGTGACTTTTGCCTCAATTGCCAGTTGCCAAGCACTTTAACCAGCCACAAAATGCCGGAGTGTGGTCGGCACGGTGGCACAGCGGTACTGTAGCTGCTTTACAGTGCTTAGAGCGCCGGGGACTCGGGTTCGATCCCGACTACGGGCGCTATATCTACGGAGTACGCACATTCTCCCCGTGACCGCCTGGGTTTTCACCGAGATCTTTGGTTTCCTCCCGCACCCCAAGGACGTACAGGTTTGTTGGTTAATTGGCTTGGTGTCATTGTAAACTGTCCCTAGTGTGTGTAGGATTAGTGTTAATGTTTGCGGTGATCACTGGTCAGCGCGGACTCGGTGGATCAAAGGGCCTGTTTCCGCGCTGTAACTCTAAACCTAAACCAAAACTTCCCCTCCCATTCCCACACAGACCTTTCTGTCCTGGGCCTCCTCCACTGTCAGAGTGAGGCCTAACGCAAATTGGAGGAACAGCGCCTGATATTTCATGTGGGTAGCTTACAACCCAGCGGGATGAATATTATTTTCTCAAACATCGGGTAATCCTTAATTTCCCTCTCTCTCCGTCCCTCTATGACTAGTTTCACTGTCCTCCTGATTAATTTGACTGATATTTTACTGTTTGTAGGCCTCATTGTCACCTTCCCCTGAGCTAACAATGAACCATTCTACATTTCCTCGAGTCATTGTCTGCTTTGATCTGTCATTTTCACACCTTTCCCTTCCATACCCCTCGTCACCCTCTCCCAAGGCTCAGCCCGAAGAAGGGTCTCGACCTGAAACGTCACCCATTCCTTCTCTCCAGAGATGCTGCCTGTCCCGCTGAGTTACTCCAGCATTTTGTGTCTCTCCTCAATCCACCAACTGTTTGCCAAAGGGGTACACAAAAGGCTGGAGAAACTCAGCGGGTGCAGCAGCATCTAAGGAGCGAAGGAGATAGGCGACGTTTCGGGTCGAGACCCTTCTTCAGAACTGTTTGCCAAACCCTCTTCCAATTTAATTCCATTCGTTACCTCTCAGTCTCCATCCTCAACCCCACTCCCATAATCCATCCTCACTAGCAGCAAACAACACAAGCCATGTTTCAGCGCTCTGATACTATACTTCAGTGAAACTGTGTTGCTGGCCCTAATTCTAATATTACTTCTCAGTCTTATTTAGTTTAGAGATACAGGGTGGAAACAGGTCCCTTTGGCCCACCGAGTCCGCACCGACCAGCCAACCCGCACACCAACACTATCCTACAAAGTCAATTACCTACAAACCTGTGCGTGTTTGGAGTGTGGGAGAAAACAGAAGATCTCGGAGAAAACCCGCGCAGGTCACGGGGAGAACGTACAGGGCAAGCACCCGTACTCAGGATCGCACCCGGGTCACTGGCGCTGCAAGGCTGCAAGTCCACTGCTGCGCCAGCGTGCTGCCGCTGGGCCAGCAGAATCCCAGTCGCAATGGTCAGGCAATGGTCAATGGAAGCATTCCAGCAGCCCGCACACAAGCCTCGCTCAGTCCCAAACAATAGGAGCCACGGAATGAATAGAATCATTTCTCCTCGTTTTTCCTCCTTGTGTTGGTCTTCCGTCATTTGCTTCCCTTTTATTCCTCTCTCCTGATACGTATAAATTCCTTCTGCCCATAACAAGGTTGACTGGCCTGTCAGTGAATATAGCTGAGAGGCAGTTAATGTCCAATGAAGAGGGATGGACACGTGTACAGAATGGATACATTTCAATAACGTGTGGCTGAAAGGTCCCAAACATCAAAGGGAAACTGCTAGCGGCCTGGGACTAGCATTTCATTGTGCGGGCTGTCAGATCCCATCAAGGGCTGTTCAACAAAGGAGTTGAAATTCCATTGATTGCAATTTGCATTGTGTCCCATTGAAGCTGGTCATGAGTTTATCTGCTCTGGAATTTCACGCGAGGCTGAGCTGCAGACAGGCAGGATGGCTCGGATAATGGTTGCTACCAATCAGTCATGCTGCGCAGAAACTGCCACTGGCAGGAAATCGGGTTTCGTTTAAGGTGGACAAAAATGCTGGAGAAACTCAGCGGGTGCAGCAGCATCTCTGGAGCGAAGGAACTAGGCAACGTTTCGGGCCGAAACCCTTCTTCAGACAGGGTTCAGGTTTAGTTTGAGTCTGAAGAAGGGTCTCGACCCGAAACGTCACCCATTCCTTCTCTCCAGCGATGCTGCCCGTCCCGCTGAGTTACTCCAGCATCTTGTGTCTTTCTTTCGTTTACTTTAGTTTTTGCTTTTACAATTTTTTGTTTTTAGTTTTGGAGATGCAGCACGGAAACAGGCCCACCGGGTCTGTGCCGGCCAGCGATCACCCGTTCACGCTTGCTCTATCCTAACATTTGCGATCATTTACAGCAGGATCAACCCTGGGTCTCTGGCACTGTTAGACAGCAACTCTACCGCTGCGTCCTGTCCTACCCTGGTATCGGGTTAGATTGCAAATATGCTCAAAATCATGTGGTTAATATCAGCATTCAATCGAAAGCAGAATTTGGAGCATGATTAGGGCAGATTTGGAGGGATATTGGTCAAACCCAGGCAGGTGGGACTGGTGTAGATGGGACCTAGTGTTAAAGAAGGAACTGCAGATGCTGGAACATCGAGGGCACAGAAAATGCTGGAAAACTCAGCGGGTGCAGCAGCATCTATGGAACGAAGGAGATAGGCAACGTTTCGGGCCGAAACCCCTCTTCAGACTGAAGAAGGGTTTGAAGGGTCTGAAGAAGGGTTTTGGCCCGAAATGTTGGCTATCTCCTTCGTTCCGTAGATGCTGCTGCACCCGCTGAGTTTCTCCAGCATTTTGTGTACCGTAGATGGGACCTAAATCTTCGCAGCATTTGTTCCTTGAAATATTATTTCCCTCCGATGTTACTCTTGGATTCATCTCAACGTGATTGCAAGGTTGATGTATCTTTCCAACGATCCATGAAGGTCTCGGCCAATGGAGAAGTGAAAATGTTTGGGTTACTGACGGCAACAATCTTGCCCTTCAATATAGCCCTTCCGTGATTCAGGAATGGGATGCTTTCCTGGAAAACATTCTTGAACAATATGTCATACAACAAAAAAAAGGGCTGAGTAAGATGCATTGAGAGTATTTTGGCATTGTGACATGGTATTTGCTATCATGGAGAACATAGATTCATAAATTGTCGGCAAGAACACCGAAGAATAAGTGACTTAATTGTATAAGTTTGTCCGTGGAATAATCGGGAATTGAGGACAACCCATTTGATGAATCAGCTGAACTTCACTCCATTCCTTGTGTAAAACTGATCCCCAACAGGAAGAAATATAACAGCAGTGAGGAGAGACAAATAGAATTATTTGTAACACTGATCTCAGAGGAAATATTTGACCTTCTACATTACTGATATTACCAAAGGATATTAAGCCCCCGTCCCACTGTACAAGGTAATTCAAGAGTTCTTCCGAGTTTTCCCCAGATCCGCTCGGAGAATGTCCGTAGCGGGTCAGTAGGAGTTCGTGGATGTCGTGTAGCGGCTCGTAATGCTAACGGTAGGTACTCGGGAAATCCGGTAAACTCGTGACGTTTTTTCATCCCTGCAAAAAATGTCCACGAGTAAAAAAAAATACTTGTGATGAAAACAATTGGTACTTTTACTCGTACGAGCCGCTACGAGACAGCCACGAGCTCCGACGGACCCGCTATGGACATTCTCCGAATGTTCGAATCAGGGGAAAACTTGGGAGAATTACCTCGTAGAGTGGGACAAGGGCTGTACAATATCATAAACTGTATTGATTGCCATCACACAACCACTAAGGAAACATGTTGTGCAAGGGTGGTGAATCTGTGGAACTCATTGCCACAGAAGGCTGTGGAGGCCAAGTCAATGGGTATTTTTAAGAGACAGTTCCTTGATTAGTATGGGATGTCAGGGGTTATAGGGAGAAGGCAGGAGAATGGGGTTGAGAGGGGAAGATAGTTCAGGCATGATTGAATGGTGGAGTGGACTTGATGGGCCGAATGGCCTACTTCTGCTCTTAGAACTCATGCACTTAAGAAATGCAACATCTGTGAAGATATTGAGCTGATTGATCCCGATACATCAATGCTTCTCTCCTCACAGATTTACCCTTATTTGCTGGATGTACCCCACAATTTCTGTTTTTTCTTCCATTGCCGTTCTCATTCTGCTGTTGTGTCATCTCAGAGCCCAGTTGCAAAGTTGTACACGTGACTGTTCCCTGTGGTGTGAATATCAGGCCGTTAGGTTAATGGGCCGTCCTTAACCATATCTCCCTGACCACCTGGAGCTGCAGATACTGGTTTACACCGAAGATAGACACAAAATGCTGGAGCAACTCAGCAGATAAGGCAGCATCACTAGAGAAAAAGGAATAGGTGGTGTTTCGGGTTGAGACCCATCTTCAGACGACCCGAAACGTCACCCATTCCTTCTCTCCAGAGATGGTGCCTGCTCCGTTGAGTTACTCCAACATTTTGTGTCTGTCTCCCTAACCATATCCTCCCCGACTACGGGTGCTGTCTGTACGGAGTTTGTACGTTCTCCCCCTGACCTGCGTGGGTTTTCTCTGAGACCTTCGGTTTCCTCCCACACTCCAAAGACGTGCAAATCTGGAGGTAAATTGGCTTGGTAAGTGTAACAATTGTAGTGTGTGTAGGATAGTGTTAATGTGCGGGGATCGCTGGTCAGCGCGGACCTGGTGGGCCGAAGGGCATGTTTCCGCGCTGTATCTCTGAACTGAACTGATCATCCAAAACCCGTTCCTGCTCTCTCCCCATATCCCTTGATTCCATTATCCCTAAGATCTATATCTAACTCTCTCTTGAAAACATCTAGTGAATTGGCCTCCACTGCCTCCTGTGGCAGAGAATTCCACGGATTCACAACTCTCTGGGTGAAAACGCTTTTCTTCATCTCAAATCATCCAAACTGTGCTGCATTTCTTGTAATGCTTTTCTTGAAAATTCTTCTTAACCTCAATACTGATGGTCTTCTGCCTTCACCGTAACTGGGCCACCTCTTGTCCTTCCTTACACCTCATTTCAACCCCTCTACTCCAGCATTTTAACCTGGTGATGAGCTCAAAATGCTGGAGTAACTCAGTGGGACAGGCAGCATTTCTGGAGAGAAGGAATGGGTGAAATTTCAGGTCTTCATACTGAAGAGGGTCTCGACTGAAAGAAAAACACCCATTCCTTCTATAAGGTCATAAGTGAGAGGAGCAGATTTTGGCCATTCGGCCCATCAAGTCTACTCCCCCATTCAATCATGGCAGCTCTATCTTTCCCCTCCTAACCCCATTCTCCTGCCTTCTCCCCATAAATTCTGCCTGTCCCGCTGAGTTACTCCAGCACTTTTGTGTCTATCTCCGGTGTAAACCAGCATCTGCAGTTCCTTCCTGCACATCCCAAGCTGGTGGGACGCCTGAACTCTGGAACTTGGCAAAGGCCCTCTGCAACAAAAAAAAAACCCGAAACTTCAAGAAGATTGCTTGACTTCCCTTCGCAATGCCCTGCGAACCAGTGGAAATAAATTAGGTGCGAATTGATGCAAGTTTTAAAACCGAAAACCCTGAACCCTTTACACACTTGGGCTGCCTCGTGGATTGCAGCCTTGCATAGTGAGAGGAGGTTTAGTGTATTAAACCGAGCTCTGTGCTTGCTGTAAGAATGACCTCCATGTTGATGTTGGCAGGCTGCTTCATCACATTACAATTTTCTGGGCCATAGAAGTGAAGCAAACAGTACAGTAGTTTTAATGATCTAGACATACTCTTGCTCTGTGCCTTACTTGGATAACAAGTGCGTGAGCTGAAGTCTTATTAATTCCCTGTTTAAGCACGCTCTGCATGCTATGCGGTCCACCATGCCATAATAAACTATTTGTCTGGCTTCTCAACATTCACAATGTAATGAGGGTTTACTGTTTCTGATAGATTCTACTCCTCTTGGCCAAAAACAAATCTCTTGCTTTGCAACTGCTAAATAAGTTTAGTTTAGTTTTGAGATCCAGCGCGGAAACAGGCCCTTCGGCCCACCCAGTCCACACCGGCCAGCAATCCCCGCTCATTAACACTATCCTGACATGAGACATGACATGAAAATTAAGGGACAGAAGTTTAGGGGTAACATGAGGGGGAACTTCTTTACTCAAGAGAGTGGTGGCTGTGTGGAATGATCTTCCAGCAGAAGTGGTGGAGGCAGGATCGATTTTAACATTTAAAAGTAAAGTGGATAGGTATATGGACGGGAAGGGAATGGAGGGGTATGGTCTGAGTGCAGGTAGATGGGACTAGGGGAAAATAAATGTTCGGCAGGGACTGGAAGGGCCGAGAAGGCCTGTTTCCGTGCTGTAATGGTTATATGGTTATCCTACACAGACTAGGGACAGTTTACATTTATACCAAGCCAATTAACCTACAAAGCAGCACCACGTCGCGGGGCTGGAAACTGCAAGTATCCCGAGCTAATTCTGCTACCACCGTCATCTATTGCGACAAGCGATGGCTCCCGCTGGTTGTCGCCGGACGCTTGCGTCCTTTTCAGGACGCTCGATGACGGCGAGGTCAACATTTGAAACATGGCAGATGGACACGAAAGAAGAAGACGAACCTACAAACCTGTACGTCTTCGGAGCGTGGAAGGAAACCGAAGATCACGGAGAAAATCCACGCGGTCACGGGGAGAACGTACAGACTCCGTACAGACAGCACCCGTAGTCGGGATCGAACCCGGGTCTCTGGCGCTATAAGCGCTGTAAGGCACCAACTCTACCGCTGCGCCACCGTGGCCCGCACTGTAGTTTGGCTTTTTTTTCAAGTGTGTTTCCTTCATCATTTGTACTCCGTTCTTGGATCTGCTTCTCCCCTCGTATGTCCATTGGGTTAAAATTATGGTCATTAGGGTGATTTTTACATAACCTAGTTGTTGCCCGTAGAACTGAGCATGGGGGAGGTGTGAGGAAGATTCACCGTTTTGCACCTTTTATCTCCTTCTACCTGGCCTAACTTGCGAGCCAATAAACCTCAGCCGATCCAGGGAACTGGAATCACTTAACACAGTTCCACGTAACATCCACGTCCTCGTAATGCACATGTCCCTATGGTTTCTATGTCCATAGTGTGTCAATAGGTGGAATAGTATGCACAAAACCTGAGGAACTCTGGGAAGTGTGCTTGATTCATTCAGGATTCTTCTTTTAGCGCCTGCAGCGCAAGAGACCCAGGTTCGATCCTGGCTACGGGTGCTGTCTCTACGTTCACCCCGTGACCTGCGTGAGTTTTCTCCAAGAACTTTGGTCCAAAGACATACAGGTTTGTAGGTTATTTGGCTTGATATCAATGTAAAAATTGTCCTTAATGTTTTACAGTGTTAGTGTGCGGGGATCGCTGGTCGGTGCGGACTCAGTGGGGCGAAGAGCCTGTTTCCCCAAACTAAACTAAATTAAACTAAATTAAACTAAGCTGATAGTTCAGTTCAGTTTCAGTTCATTTTCAGTTGAGTTTACTGTCATGTGTACAGCGAAAAGCTTTTTTGTTGCCTACTAATCAGTCAGCAGAAAGACAATACGTGATTATAATCGAGCCATTTGCAGTGTATAGATACATGATAAGGGAATAAGGTTTAGTGCAAGGTAAAGCCAGCAAAGTCCGATCAAGGATAGTCTGAGGGCAACTAATGAGGTAGATAGTAGTTCAGGACTGCTCTCTAGTTGTGGTAGGATGATTCAGTCGTCAAAATACTGCTGGGAAGAAACGTGAAGATTTTTCAACGTCGAAAAATGTCCACGAGACCCCTGAGTACCGACGAGCGGCCATTACCGTAAATCTCCGAGTTCGAATCAGGACAAACTCGGGGGAGCTCTTGGAATGAACTCGTACCGTGGGACAGGGCCATTTTGCTTTGTTTATACTACTCCATATTTGTAAGGATCCCGGCTTTTTTCATTCAGTATACAAATAATGTGACATTGCCAACAAATGCTGTTCAACATCTACAGTTCTGTTCAAGTTTGCCTTAGTCCCTGGAAAGACAAACCATCTTGTTGGCTTTGAGCTCCACAACAAAATGTTGTAATGAATCAAGTTGTGAAGTGTGGGCCAACAAACCATGTCAGTCTCATTGGTTCAAATTCTCCTCTACTTGTGAATCTGTGGGATTCTCTGCCACAGAAGGCAGTGGAGGCCAATTCACTGAATGGTTTCAAGAGAGAGATGGATATAGCTCTTAGGGCTCATGGAATCAAGGGATATGGGCAAAAAGGCGGAACGAGGTACTGATTTGGATGATCAGCCATGATCATATTGAACTGTTGGCTCGAAGGGCCAAATGGCCTATTCCTGCACCTATTTTCTATGTTTCTATATCATGTGGTACCAGTTTAGGCTTGCTCAACACTAGCCTGGATTTCAACTTAATTCCAATATTATCTGCATGCTGTTCTGGAAGGTGGTCTGGAGGTGATTGTGAAATGCCGAAACAATATTGTTAAAATCCACTTTTAATTCTTTGAGCCAATCTTTTCTTGGCAATGTGGAGCCAACTTCTGTGGCTTTATGACTTGTCCTTCCCTGGATACCACAATCTGCTTCTGACGACAAGCTTTCAGCGTCTCACCAGAGTTTGCCTTTACATTTTAGTTCAGTTTGGAGATACAACGCTGATACCACGCGCACTATGGACAAATTACACCTATAACGAGCCAATTAACCTACAAACCTGCACGTCTTTGGAGTGTGGGGGGAAACCGAAGATCTCGGAGAAAACCCGCGCAGGTCACGGGGAGTACGTACAAACTCCGTACAGACAGCGCCCGTCGGGTCTCACAACATCAGACACCCTCGCCCAGGCGACCCAGCCGGGGTTGATCAGGCCCCGGCTTGCGTCCCAGCAGCAACCGCCCACGGATCAGCCATCGTAGTAACCACTCTGCAGGGGTTGGGAGACTCTAGTGCGTGGAGGGACTGGGCTCTGTGGGGTGACTCCCGGCCGGGCTCCTCCTGCGTCTCACCAGGTTCAAAGCCTGTGCGCTCGCTGCACCTCTTTCTCCTTCTCTGAGCATTTCATTCTCACCTGATGGATGTTTAGGCCACGATGGTTCATTAGGCCTTTCCATAGCTTTGTTGGGTACCTTTCTCACGAAAGACACAGACTGGGGTGCTAACCCAGCGTTTCCCGGGTGCCGTCTTTCCGTGCCATCAACTGTCTCTCCAGTAGTCACCAAACTATTTATGGAGATGTACATCTAGTGGTGCTGAATGATGGCTGCCTCTGCCTACAGCCTGTTTGTTTTTCTGACTTTTTAAATTTTTGGTTTGTTTGGGGGAGAGTGTTTGGAGGATTTCTTTCAGTATTTTGTGTGGGGGAGGGGGGTGGGGTAAGGGGGGAACCTTCTATCAGTCACTTCCTGGCGAGGATTTGATTATTTTCCGAGTTGCGTCCTCGCGCCCCCCCCCCCCCCCCCCACCCCCCCGTGGCCTACCAACTGGATTGTCACGGCCTTTCCTGCCGGGGACTGGACCAGAGCTTCAGCAGCGGCGGCGCAGCGCTCTATACATCGCGGAGCGGGCAATGCCTCACCTGGGATTGCCGTTTGAATCTCCAGAGTGTTGGGCCTGCTGCATCGACATGGCGGAGCTGTGATTTGCGGAGCTCCCAGCTCGGGCAGCGCTGACCAACGTTGCGGAGTCCTGGGACCCTTTGCCGAGGGCCCGCCAGCATTGAATCTCCGGCCAGCTCGGCCTGTGGACTTCGGGAGCAGCGGACTCCGGTGGGAAGTGGCCGATTCAGAGGTCCAAGCCGCTGAGGATATTCTTCTGTTCCGACGTGGGAGTTGCATCGTCCCGGCGAGACGGCCTGAACATCGGGCCGCCCGTAGCGGCGACTGCCACGACCACGGGTGAACATCGGGGAACATCATCGAGGAGGTTGACGACTTTGGTGCCTTCCCTCACAGTGGTGCTGCTGTTGGGTGTGTATGTTATGGATTATTGTGTTCTGTGCTTTTATTTTATTTTTTATTCGTATAGCTGTATGGGGAAAAAGCATTTTGTTGTTTAACTACTCGTACTATGGACAATGACAATATAGTTGAATCAAATCAAATCAAATGTTAAGTTGCAGCAAGTAAGAATTCCATCATTCCATTGTCGGTACACGTGACAATTAAACTCTCGATCGATACAACGTGCTGGAGTAACTCTGCGGGTCAGGCAGCATCTCTGGAGAAAACGGATGGGTGACTTTTCAAGTCGGGTCCCTTCTTTCGACTTTGGTCAGAAGAATGGATCCAACATGAAACATCGCCCACCTCCTTCCTCCAGAGATGCTGCCTGGTCCGCTGAGTTAGTCCAGCACTTTGTGTCCACCTTTAGTATAAACTTGCATCTGCAGTTCCTTCCTACACAGTAGATGTAACAACGTTGATATCTATATCATTCTTTCACTTTATATTTCAGGTTTGCAGCATTTCCCAATAATACTGCTAAAGGCAAATTCAGTCTTCAAAATACTGATCAGTTTTCACAATAAGAAGGGTTTTGGCCCGAAACGTTGCATATCTCCTTCCCTCCATAGATGCTGCTGCACCCGCTGAGTTTCTCCAGCATTTTGTGTCCCCGTTCACAATACCTCTCCTTTCTCAAATGTTTAAGGAGATTCACCATGTTGAAAGCTTCAACTGGTGTACATTAATGGGAGAGTCTAGAACTCCAGAACTAGAGGTCTTAGCCTCAGAATTAAAGGATGTTCTTTTGGGAAGGGGATGAGGAGAAATATCTTTAGCCAGAGGGTGGTGAATCTGTGGATGTAGCAGAAGAATGTAGAGGGCACGTCAGTGGATATTTTTAAGGCGGAGATAGATAGGTTCCTGATTAGTATGGGTTTCAGAGGTTATGGGGAGAAAGCAGGAGAATGGGGTTAGGAGGATAGATCAGCCATGGCTGAATGGTGGAGTAGATTTGATGGGCTGAATGGCCTAATTCTGTTCCTATCACATATTCCTATGAGCCAGAGAACTGGTTCAAGAACTTCTTCCCATCAACTTTCACTCTATCTACAGCCTGCCACAACTACTACAGATTTTGAACCACTATGGTTCCTATCCATACTTCGTTTTTTTGCGCTAATATCTTCTGGTTTAGCTGGAATAACTAAATTATTGTTCAGTTATTGTTTTTGTTTTATTTAATGGGTCTTTAAAGCTGCATGGCGCTAAATCAAGTCAGGTCACGTTTATTTCTATAGCACATTTAAAAAACAACTCTCGTTGACCAAAGTGGTTTACATTGGTGGAGGTACTAACGTTATACAACAGTGGTTCACAGATTAAGTACACACATAAATACATACATATAGCCCTCCCTCAGAGGACGTCAAGAAAGGCTTGAGAATAAAGATGAGTTATAAGTCTTGACTTAAAGGAGTCGATGGAGGGGGCAGTTCTAATGGGAAGAGGGATGCTGTTCCACAGTCTGGGAGCTGCAACCGCAAAGGCGCGGTCGGTCGCCCCTGAGCTTATGCCTAGACCGTGGGATATTCAGTAACCCCAAGTCGGCCGATCTGAGGGACCTGGAGGTGGTGCGGTGGGTGAGCAGACCTTTGATGTAGGTGGGGGCAAGCCCATTGAGGGCTTTTTAGACATAAAGGAGGATCTTGAAATTTATTCGGAACCGCACAGGGAGCCAGTGGGGAGAGGCCGGAATCGGGGTGATGTGGTCCCTTTTTCGGGTGCCCATCAGGAGTCTCGCTGTGGCGTTTTGGACCAGTTGCAGGCGGGACAGTGAAGACTGGATGTTGCCAGTGTAGAGGGAGTTGCAGTAATCTAGGCGGGAGGAGATAAATGTGAGGATGATCTTTTCGAGGTCGTCAAACTGGAGGAAGTAAGTATTTCATTGTTCTGATTCCTTTTCAGTGTATACGGTACGATACAATATGATACAATACGATACGATAGAACTATATTTATCCCAGGAGGGAAATTGATCTGCCAACAGTCATAAAACACAAGATACATGAAACGTGAAATTAAAGTGATGAGTGGAAAGGATTGGGGATGTGCAAAAACGGGGGGTGGGGGGTGGGGGGGGGGGGGAGGCACTCAGCCTACCCCATGACCGAAGGGGGAGGAGCTTTACAGTTTGATAGCCACAGGGAAGAAGGATCTCCTGTGGCGTTCTGTGCTGCATCTTGGTGGAACCAGTCTGTTGCTGAAGGTGCTCCTCAGGTTGACCAGTGTGTCACGGAGGGGGTGAGCTGTATTGTCCAGGACGCTCCGCAGTTTGAGAAACCTCCCCTCCAAGACTACCTCAGTTGAAACTTTGCCCTCACGAATATGACAAATAAAGTCACAAAAGATGTTCACAATGCAAGAGTAACTCTAACACAGACCATCACAAAAAGCTTAGTGTCACCCTTGCATTGTGAATGAATTTGGCAGTCATTATTTTGGCTCCAGCCAAGCACAGTAAATTTATACGGCCTGTCATTTTTGCAGTTGAAGCATTACACCGCTCTAAACTGGCGTACAAGACGAATCATCTCGCGCTGGCTAGTAAATGACCAACTCTGAAGTACCTTTAGCGGGCACAGGCTTACACCACTGAAAGAAAGCAACACATTTACCGTACAATATAGCCTCAAAATGCTGGAGCAACTCAGCGGGTCAGGCAGCATCTCTGGAGAGAAGGGATGGGTGACGTCGACCCGAAACGTCACCCATCCCTTCTCTCCAGGCATGTTGCCTGTCCCGTTGAGTTATTCCAGCATTTTGTGTCCGTCTTATGATCAGAAAATACCTGGACTTGGGGGTAAGACAGAACATAAATCTTTACGCCACAACTGTGAACAGATAGGGTTCAACAGGACAGTGGTTTGACAATGGTCAGTGAACCAGTATTTTAAGAAATTGTTTTTTTTCTTGCCCTCAAAGATGAGAAGCACGCAGCCATTTTGTTTTTAGGTGCGAGGGAAAACTTTTAAAGTTTACGCTAATTACAAAGTTTGCAAGAGGATGAAGTGCCTGTATGATGTGTAGGAAAGAGCAGCTCAGCGGGTCAGGCAACATCTCTGGAGAAAAGGAATAGGTGACGTTTGAAGGTCGAGGCCTATCTTCCGGCTGAGCAGTTCCTTCATTCATATTACAGTACAACAATGGTAGTTGTGTGTTCATAAGTTGCAGGGGCAGAATTAAGCCATTCCGTCCATCAAATCTACTCCGCCATTTAATCTTTCCCTCTCAACCCTAGTCTGCCTTCTCCTCATAACTCCTGACGCCCATACTAATCAAGAATCCATCCATCTCCTCCTTGAAAATATCCATTGACCTGGCCTCCACAGCCTTCTGTGAGAATGAACTCCACAGATTCACCACCCTCCGACTAAAGAAATTCCTCCTCTAAAGACACATCCTTTTATTCTGAGGCTGTGGCCTATGGTCCTAGACTCTCCCACTCGTGGAACCATCCTGCCCACTTCCAAGCCTTTGTGTGTCAGCAGTATAGGAATCTGTTTACAGAGAACATAAAGTATAAGAAAAGTGATACAATGAAGAGAACTTTAATAGTCAATGATGGTCTAAGGACGTGCTTCTGACATAATCCAGTGGATTGTTCACAAGTGCATCCAAGACATCTGAACACTGGCACCTTTCACTTTTAGTTTAAGAAAGAACTGCAGATGCTGGAAAAATGTTGGAGAAACTCAGCAGGTGAGGCAGCATCTATGGAGCGAAGGAATAGGTGACGTTTCGGGTCTATTCCTTCGCTCCATAGGTGCTGCCTCACCCGTTGAGTTTCTCCAGCATTTTTGTCTACCTTAAGGGCCAGTCCCTCTTTCCCGAGTTACTCACTCGAAGTCAAACTCGGAGATGCCAGCCGCAGGTACTCGGGGCTATTTTTACATCGTGGACATTTTGCAACAGCTGAAAAAACGTCCCGACTTACCTGATGCCCCGAGTACCTCCGGCTGGCATAGCGAGCCGCCACGATATATCCACGGACTCCTACGGACTCGCTACGGACATTCTCCGAGTTTGAATCAAGGGGAAAACTCGGCAGAATTCGTGAGCATCTCGGGAAAGTAGGACAGGGGCTTAACACGTTTAGTTGAGTTTGGTTCAGAGACACAGCATAGAAACAGGCCCGTCTGCCCACCAGCCAGTACCATGATCCTACCCACACTGGGAACAATTTACACTTACAGTATACCATGCCAACGAACCTACAAACCTGTACGTCTTTGGAGTGCGGGAGGAAACCGAAGATCTCGGAGAAAGCCCACGCAGGTCACGGGGAGAATTGTGCAAACTCCGTACAGGCGAGCACCCGTAGTCAGGATCGAACCCGGGTCTCTGGCGCTGCAAGCGCTGTAAGGGCAGCAACTCTACCGCTGCGCCACCGTGCCACAGAAATTTCTAATTGTCTTGTTTTTGGCACCGGGACAGACCATGAGATGCTTTGCAGATCCACATGATAGAATTGAGAAATAAAGTTGAAGTTCCCCTTTGTGCCGAGAGTAAATATCTTTTATTGAGGTAACACATGAGCCACCGAGCATGCTAACCATAAGTAGCGCGTTTACACAAGGGTCCAGTTCAGATTACTGACATTAATATTACTGAGGTGAAGGATTGTCACTTTCAGAGCCTCATAGGGAGGAAATGTGGGGGTTTGGTTACTGAAAGGATTAAGTTATAAAGTTCATAAGCGATAGGAGCAGAATTAGGTCATTCGGCCCATCGAGTCTACTCCGCCATTCAATCATGGGTGATCTCAACCCCACTCTCCCGCTTTCTCCCCATAACCCCCGACGCCCGTACTAATCAAGAATCTGTCCATTTCCGCCCTAAAAATATCCATTGACTTGGAGCACGTCGTGCTCATTCCCACGGTCCGAGAAGGGGAAAGACTTGAAGATTTTGTCTTCACAACATTAAGCTGGACTTGTAGTGCAGATTTACGAGGATGTTGCCAGGACTCGAGGACCTGAGCTATAGGGAGATGTTGAGCAGGCTAGGACTGTATTCCTTGGAGCATTGGAGGATGAGGGGCGATCTTATCCTGAGTGCACAGAATCATGAGAGGAATAGATCAGGTAATCGCACAGAGTCTCTTGCCCAGAGTTGGGGTATGGAGAACCCAGAGGACAGAGGTTTAAGGTGAAGGGGGAAAGATTTTATAAAGAACCTGAGGGGTAAAGGGTGGTGGGTGTATGGAACGGCAGCCGGAGAAGGTAGTTGAGGCAGGGACTATCCCTACATTTAAGAAACAGTTAGACATGTACATGGCTAGGACAGGTTTGGAGGGATACGAACCAAATGCGGGCAGGTGGGACTAGTATAGCTGGGACATATTGGCCAGAGTGGACAAGTCGGGCCGAAGGGCCTGTTTCCACGCTATCACTCTATGACGTGTCTGTGGAATTCTCTGCCTCAGAGGGCGGTGGAGGCAGGTTCTCTGGATGCTTTCAAGAGAGAGCTAGATAGGGCGCTTAAAAATAGCAGAGTCAGGGGATATGGGAAGAAGGCAGGAACGGGGGGTACTGATTGGGGATGATCAGCCATGATCACATTGAATGGTGGTGCTGGCTCGAAGGGCCAGATGGCCTCCTCCTGCACCTATTGTCTATTGTCTATGACCCAGTGATGAGGTGGTAGTTGAGGCAGGTACTATTGCAACATTTAAGAAACATTGACAGGGCAGGTTTAGAGGGATATGGGCCAAACGCAGGCAGGTGGGATTAGTGTATATGGAACATGCAGTGTGGGCAAGTTGGGCCAAAGTTGGGCCAATGGCAGGTAGTGACTAGTGGGGTACCGCAAGGCTCAGTGCTGGGACCCCAGCTATTTACAATATACATAAATGATCTGGATGAGGGAATTGAAGGCAATATCTCCAAGTTTGCGGATGACACTAAGCTGGGGGGCAGTGTTAGCTGTGAGGAGGATGCTAGGAGAATGCAATGTGACTTGGATAGGCTGGGTGAGTGGGCAAATGTTTGGCAGATGCAGTATAATGTGGATAAATGTGAGGTTATCCACTTTGGTGGCAAAAATAGGAAAACCGACTACTATCTAAATGGTGGCCGATTAGGAAAAGGGGAGATGCAGCGCGACCTGGGTGTCATGGTACACCAGTCATTGAAAGTAGGCATGCAGGTACAGCAGGCAGTGAAGAAAGCCAATGGTATGTTAGCTTTCATAGCAAAAGGATTTGAGTATAGGAGCAGGGAGGTTCTACTTCAGTTGTATAGGGTCTTGGTGAGGCCACACCTGGAGTATTGCGTACAGTTCTGGTCTCCAAATCTGAGGAAGGACATTATTGCCATAGAGGGAGTGCAGCGAAGGTTCACCAGACTGATTCCTGGGATGTCAGGACTGTCTTATGAACAAAGACTGCATAGACTCGGTTTATACTCTCTAGAATTTAGGAGATTGAGAGGGGATCTTATAGAAACTTACAAGATTCTTAAGGGGTTGGACAGGCTAGATGCAGGAAGATTGTTCCCGATGTTGGGGAGGTCCAGGACAAGGGGTCACAGCTTAAGGATAAGGGGGAAATCCTTTAGGACCGAGATGAGAAGGAATTTTTTCACACAGAGAGTGGTGTGTCTCTGGAACTCTCTGCCACAGAGGGTAGTTGAGGCCAGTTCATTGGCTATATTTAAGAGGGAGTTAGATGTGGCCCTTGTGGCTAAGGGGATCAGAGGGTATGGAGAGAAGGCAGGTACGGGATACTGAGTTGGATGATCAGCCATGATCATATTGAATGGCGGTGCAGGCTCGAAGGGCCGAATGGCCTACTCCTGCACCTAATTTCTATGTTTCTATGTTTCTATGTTTCAAAGGGCCTGTTTCCACTCTGCACGACTGCTCTCATTGGTATTTTGGCAGTTGCAGACTGGGCCACTAGATGGAGCGCTTTGCAGGGGAAGAGCTATTTATTGTAAGGGTTGGATTGCATGGATTCCTCCTTGAAGAAATAGGTGGTGTTGAAGGCGGCAGTCACCAAAGAGAACCAGACAGTGTGAGAGAGATATCACACCAGTTGGTGGCAACAGCAGAGGGCAATGTGGACTGCGGCCGAGAATTTACTTCAACCTGTCTGGGGTTAGGGAGGATGTCACATCTACCCACCTCCTGTGGAACGGACTGAATAATATCTGGGATCCAAAGTAAGTGAGGACAATTTTTTAAATCTCCTTTCCTGAGGGAAAATCTTTTTTTCTTTTGGTCAAACTGGACGGGTCTGTGACATGGTGAAGAGAGTGTAGAATAATTCAAGGAAGTTCTCATTTGATAGACACAAAATGCTGGAGTAACTCAGCGGGACAGGCAGCATCTCTGGCGAGAAGAAGCATCTCGACCTGAAACGTCACCCATTCCCTACTGTCAAGAGATGCTCCCTGTCAATAGACAATAGAAAATAGTCAATAGGTGCAGGAGGAGGCCATTCGGCCCTTCGAGCCAGCACCGCCATTCAATGTGATCATGGCTGATCATCCCCAATCAGTACCCCATATAACCATATAACCATATAACAATTACAGCAAGGAAACAGGCCATCTCGGCCCTTCAAGTCCGTGCCGAACAACTTTTTTTCCCTTAGTCCCACCTGCCTGCACTCATACCATAACCCTCCACACCCTTCTCATCCATATGCCTATCCAATTTATTTTTAAATGATACCAACGAACCTGCCGCCACCACTTCCACCGCTACCACTCTCTGAGTAAAGAAGTTTCCCCTCATGTTACCCCTAAACTTCTGTCCCTTAATTCTAAAGTCATGTCCTCTTGTTTGAATCTTCCCCATTCTCAAAGGGAAAAGTTTGTCCACATCAACTCTGTCTATCCCTCTCATCATTTTAAAGACCTCTATCAAGTCCCCCCTTAACCTTCTGTCCTGCCTTCCTGCCTTCTCCCCATATCCCCTGACTCCGCTGTTTTTAAGAGCCCTATCTAGCTCTCTGTTGAAAGCATCCAGAGAACCCGCCTCCACCGCCCTCTGAGGCAGAGAATTCCACAGACTCACCACTCTCTGTGAGAAAAAGTGTCTCCTGTCCCGCTGAGTTACTCCAGCATTTTGTGTCGGCGCCGAGAGGTGGCGACTCTTTGAATACCTTGTGTACGTTATGCAAAACAAAGAATTTCACCGCGACAATTAAGTATCAATCAATTGATCAATCAATCACCCAATGGAAGCCTGTGACAAGGAGCACAGACTCCATAGAGAGAGCAGCCAGTGTCAGGATTGAACCTTGGCCACTGTGGCAGCAGCAACTGTGCGGGAAGACGAATAGGGTTAGAGGACATCTATTCAAATGCTGATGTGTTTAAGAAGGAACTGCAGATGCTGGAAAATCGAAAGTAGACAAAAGTGCTGGAGAAACTCAGCCGGTGCAGCAGCATCTATGGAGCGAAGGAAATAGGCAACGTTTGCTGCACCCACTGAGTTTCTCCAGCACTTTTGTCTATTCGAATGCTGACATGGACAGGGTAAATAAAATAATTCTGATCCAATAAGACATGGCAGGGTCATGGGATATTTTTTCGAAAGATTGCCGAAAATGTTTATAGCTCTTTAAAAAGTTTACTGAAGTCCGCTTGGACTTTCTCTCCGGCAACCCTTTTGATTTCCCTGAAACTGGGCCGTCGTTATGGGAAGGTTCTAACAGGTTGACCACCCGAGTGCCTTTATTGCTACCTGCCAGAAGGCATCGACAAACATTGGAAAAACAGCAGACAAACTCAAGTTCAGCTGGAAACCTGGTCCGAACCGCTCATCGTTAGTCTTTGATTATGCTGCTGGCCTCGCTGAGGCAGGGTGCAATGTGGATGGAGTCAATGGAAGGGAGGTTGGTTTGTGCGATGGTCTGCTTCCACAATTCTCTGCAATTTCTTGCGAAACCTGGCTGGAGCCATTCCACAAACCGAGCTGCGATCCACCCCGATAAAATGCTTTCCCTGGCGCATCTGTAGGAGTTGGCGAGAGTTGTTGGGAACTTGCCTAACGTCCTGCGTCTCTTACGGAAGTAGGGGCATCGGTGCGCTTTCTTGGCCGTTGCTTCAATATGGCTGGTCCAGGAGAAGCTGTCGGTGATGTTGACTCCTAGGAATGTGACGTTTTCAACCATCTGTACTTCAGCACCGCCAATGCATACTGAGGTTTGTGTACCACCTCACTTCCTGAAGTCAATTACTATCTCTTTTGTCTTGGTGTTTATGTTGGTGTCCTTTCTTGGCCATTGTTTTTTTATGACTGTCTACCCTATCTAGGCCTTTCATTATTTTATGTACTTCATTCCATGGAACTGGAATGGAACTGCTCCACCCATTAATTCCTGGGCATAGATGATAGTGGCTCATGTAGCTACTTGTTAGCATAGCAGACCAACCCCCCCCCCCCCCCCCCCCCTAAACATGCCACCAAGCCACCTATCTAGTATTAAGAAGAGAATTTAATATCTCAACAAATTTGCACCCCAGCCACTTCCTCTTGTCCCCTCTCCTATCGGGCAAAAGGTATAGAAGTGTGAAAACGCACAGCTCCAATTTCAGTGTTAAAGAAGGAACTGCAGATGCTGGAGAATCGAGGGTTACACAAAAAGCTGGAGAAACTCAGCGGGTGCAGCAGCATCTAAGGAGCGAAGGAGATAGGTGACGTTTCGGGTCGAGACCCTTCTTAAGACCTTGATAGGTGACGTTTCGGGTCGAGACCCTCTTCAGACTGGAGAAGGGTCTCGACCCGAAACGTCGCCTATCTCCTTCGCTCCTTAGATGCTGCTGCACCTGCTGAGTTTCTCCAGCTTTTTGTGTACCCCCAGCTCCAGATTCAGCTGTTTAAGAAAGAACTACAGATGCTGGAAAAATCGAAGGTCGACAAAAATGCTGGAGAAACTCAGCGGGTGAGGCAGATCTATGGAGCAAAGGAATAGGCGACGTTTCGGGTCAAGACCCTTTTTCAGACTGAAGTTAGGGAAGAGGGAGATACATAGATAGGGAAGTGAGAAGGTGTGAAAATAGAACAAAGGGAATGTGGATCAAGGACCGTGTGGATTAGATCATTGGATAGACACAAAAAGCTGGAGTAACTCAGCGGGACAGGCAGCATCTCTGGAGAGAAGGAATGGGTGACGTTTCAGGTCGAAACCCTTCTTCAGTTTGTTATCTGGGAGAAGGTATTTTTATTATAATTATTAACAACTCTTTTGAGAAGCAAGGAGAGGGAAGAATTACATTTCTTGTTTATCTTCATTCCTTACAATGCCGTGTACGACAATGATCGCAACTTCTACTGAAGTGTGGATGACTGTTGGCTCGCTAGGAGCTCATCCGCCCTTTGATGGGTCTTGTTTTTGGTCCTGCTGGGCTTCCACAGCCCCTTCCTCACCCGGCAAACCAGGTTGGGGAGAGGGTTTAGTCGCCGACTATCTGACCACGGAGCAGGGTAGCACGGGATTACATGGTACCCGTGGCGGGAGGAACTCCCCCCGACCGGACCTATAGAAGGTAACAGCAAAGGGCGGTGGAGGCCACTTCTCTGGACACTTTCAAGGGAGGGCTAGATAGGGCTCTTAAAGATAACGGAGTCAGGGGAGAAGGCAGGAATGGGGTACTGATTGGGGATGATCAGCCATGAATGACGGTGCTGGCTCGAAGGGCCGAATGGCCTACTCCTGCATCTATTGTCTATTGCCTAAAGCAAACTGAGTTAAAGTGCGTGGTGGTTGTTTCGCAGTTCGGCAGAGCTGTTACTCGAGCTGTCAGTGAGGGCCATATGAACCGTTCCATTCCCACAATCAAAAAAATCCCTCTGTCTGTGTAGAAGCCCTGGGGAGCGCCGTTTGCAAGTTTATATCGGTGTAATACGCCACTTCCACATTTTTTTTGCGTGCCATTTTCCCTTCACAGCAGCGTGCACTTTTCACAGCGCTCTCCAGACCTCGGTCGATGGAATGGATCGGGGGACCTTCTGGGATCCAGCCATCTCCACGCATCATCTAGGTCCTTCCTCGCCTGAAGTCACGTTCCCTTTTATATTCAAGTCCAAGTTACATTTATTGTCACGTGCACCATTTGCTACAGTGAGATTTGAGTTGCCATACAGCCACACAATACACGAACGAGTTTACTCCGTCCTGCCTGCAGATGTAAGAATCGCTAGAATTTAGAAGATTGAGGGGGGATCTTATACAAACGTACAAAATTCTTAAGGGGTTGGACAGGCTAAATGCAGGAAGATTGTTCCCGATGTTGGGGAGGTCCAGGACAAGGGGTCGCAGTTTAAGGAAAAGGGGGAAATCTTTTAGGACCGAGATGAGAAAAGCATTTTTCACACAGAGAGTGGTGAGTCTGCGGAATTCTCTGCCACAGAAGGTAGTTGAGGCCAGTTCATTGGCTATATTTAAGAGGGAGTTAGATGTGGCCCTTGTGGCTAAAGGGATCAGAGGATATGGAGAGAAGGCAGGTACAGGATACTGAGTTGGATGATCAGCCATGATCATATTGAATGGCAGTGCAGGCTCGAAGGGCCGAATGGCCTACTCCTGCACCTATTTTCTATGTTTCTATGTAAACAGAGTGGCGGGAGTGATCCCACAGAGCGAAGCCAGCACTCAATAAAGACCCTTTTTGTTTGCACTGCTATATTTCCTCCCTCAACTTATTTGACTGGAATCTCTGTGGAGAAGGCAGCCTGGCTGCTTTTAGTTTCTGAGGAGCGTGTTGTCGGACTGCAGGAGGAGGGAACTGGATGAGGCCGCCTGCTTTGACCGCTGGATTTGCCTCCAGTTTTATTTTGTAATTGACTCCGGGTCTCACCACGCCCAACCCCTGCTGAGAGAAGAGTGAGAGTGTACCTACACTCACTTGATCTGGTGCCTTCACATAATCGCATGGCTTCTGCCCCGAACAGATACATTGCATGTGTTCGACAGCTGGGAGATTTTTGCGGTTTACCAGTAAACATTTCTCTCCCTCTTAAAACTTCCCAATTAAGTTTGCATCTGCAATTGTCAAGCTGGGGAGGGAGGTACACGGCAGGGGGGGATCGGGGGGGTGGCTGGGGGGGGGTTGCAGTTGTCTGTTACCCATATGCTCTCGGAGAGCAAACAAAAACAGCCCAGTGAGATTTTACACGTAACTCCATCCGTCCAGAAGGAAGTTTTGTTTAGAAGCAGCGTCCTGTTGAGATCTAGGCGTGTGTGTGTATTTCTGTGTGTATGTGTGTGTGTGTGTATCTGTCTGTGTGTATATATGTGTGTGTGTGTGTGTGTATCTGTGTGTATATCTGTGTGTGTGTATGTGTGTGTATATCTGTGTGTGTATCTGTGTGTGTGTGTATATATATCTGTGTATGTGTGTGTGTGTGTATCTGTGTGTGTATATATCTGTGTGTGTGTGTGTATATATCTGTGTGTGTGTTTTGTGTATATGTGTGTGTGTGTATATGTTAATATGTCTGTTGATATGTGTATGTGTTTGTGTACGTATGTGTGTGTATGCATATGTGTGTGTATATGTGTGTGTATCGATAGAGCTCTAGGGGCTAGTGGAATCAAGGGATATGGGGAGAAGGCAGGCACGGGTTATTGATTTGGGACGATCAGCCATGATCACAATTAATGGCGGCGCAGGATCGAAGGGCCGAATGGCGTGTGTATATGTGTGTGTGTATATGTGTGTGTTTTGTGTGTGTATGTTTGTTTGTTTGTGTGTGTCTGTGTGTTTTGTGTGTGTGTGTCTGTGTTTTGTGTGTGTGTGTGTGTGTGCGTGTGTATTTGAAAGTTCAACATTAAGTCAGATTAAACCCTTGGATATTGTGGGACCGTGTCAGTAACTGGGATGATTTGCGAACTTGCACCACAGACACACTGAAAGAACACAACGCCTAACACAATAACCATTGAGGAACGGCTTTCACATCAGCCTGGCCAAAATGGACCAGTTACATTGTCTTGTCACGAAGGAACAAATAATGTTTAATTACTGAACAACTTTTTTCCAACGGGATCAACTTTTCAATTGATGTACAAACCTGATATCAGTTAAGGGCGGCACGGTGGCGCAGCGGCAGAGTTGCTGCCTCACAGCGCTAGAGACACGGTTTCGATTCTGACTATGGGTGCTGTCTTTACGGAGTTTGTACGTTCTCCCTGTGACCCGTGTGGGTTTTCTCCGGGCATCTCAGGTTTCCCACACGCTACAGGTTTGTAGACTAATTGGCTTGGTATCATTGTACATTGTCCCTAGTGTGCGTAGGATAGTGTTAATGTGCGGGGATCGCTGGTTGAGCTGAAGGGCCTGTTTCTGCAGTTCTTTCCTACCTAATTATCCAAAGGCTGGATGTACAAGCATGTGAATGCATAGATCAATTGTATTGAACCATTCTACCACTGCAATATTGAAAGATACAGGATAGAAACAGGCCCTTCGGCCCATCGTGTCCACAACGGCCATCGATCTCCCGTTGACACGAATTCTGTATTGTCCGACTTTCTCATCCGCTCACCGCCAAACTGGGAGCATTTTACAGCAACTATTCAACCAATAATAAACCGATGCATCTTTGGGATAGCTGGAGTTGTGTGGAGGCAACCATTGTGTTTGTCGAGAGCATATTCAACCCCACACAGACAGCACCCGAGGTGGGGATCGAACCTGGGTCTCTGGCTTTGCGAGGCAGCAGCTCATTTTTTTTTCACACAAGGGCGGCGGGTGCATGGAGCAAGCTGCCAGAGGAGGACGTTGAGGCAGGGACTACCCCAACGTTTTAGAAACAGTTGGACTGGTACATGGAAACAGAAACATAGAACTTAGGTGCAAGAGTAGGCCATTCGGCCCTTCGAGCCTGCACCGCCATTCAATATGATCATGGCTGATCATCCAACTCAGTATCCCATACCTGCCTTCTCTCCTTACCCTCTGATCCCCTTAGCCACAAGGGCCACATCTAACTCCCTCTTAAATATAGCCAATGAACTGGCCTCAACTACCCTCTGTGGCAGAGAGTTCCAGAGACCCACCCCACTCTCGATGTGAAAAAGGTCCTTCTCATCTCGGTCCTAAAGGATTTCCCCCTTATCCTTAAGCTGTGACCCCTTGTCCTGGACCTCCGCAACATCGGGAAAGGACAGGTTTGGAGGGATCTGGGACAAACGCGGGCAGGTGAGACTGGTGTAGATGGAACATGTTGGGCTGAGGAGTTGAGTTTCCACTCTCTATCACTCTATGACTCCACGACGCAATGACTCTACCAGTGGCACCATTGTGCCGGCCCAGCCCAGCCCAGCCCAACCACTGGCCTGTCAACATCGCCACACTTTGGAAATAAGAGAGTGGTGAAATAATAACGAACTTTACTACTAGCAAAGAAATTTCTCTGGGATTTCCTTCGTCAGGATTTTCCTCGGTTTTGACTATTCTGAGTTGGATGTGAAATGGTTGATTTAAAACAGTCAGTGACTCATCGTGTTCCAACTTTACACATAATTAATAGATTTTCTATCATTCTGAAAGAATAACTGGGAAAGGAGCCCCCATTGTTTATGTCAGAGTGGTTAATATCTGAAGGCAAGTGGACATAATGATTAGCAAATGTTGCCAAATTGTCACAAATTGGAAGAGCCTAGTTGTATTTGTCTGAATTGTATTTACAATTTGTCGTTCATGTAGATCCAAAGACACAAGAGGGTCTAAAGTCTGTTAGTAGTTTAGTTAAATCGAGTTTAGTTTACATTAGTTTCTTTTAGTTTAGAGGAGCAGCTCGGAGACAGGCCCTTCGGCCCACCGGGTCCGCGCTGACCAGCGATTGCCGTACACTAACACTATCCTACACACACTAGGGAAAATGTACAACTTCGGTAAGCCAATTAAGCTACAAACCCGCACGTCTTTTGAACGTGGGAGGAAACCGGAACGACCGGAGAAAACCCACACAGGTCACGGGGAGAAGGTACGATCTCCGTACGGAGAGCACGTACGTAGTCACGATCGAACCCGGGTCTCTGGCGCTGTAAGGCAGCAACTCTACCGCTGCGCCACAATTCCTGAGGGCTATCATACAACTCCTTAATTGTATCCATTCAGTGTTCCTGCTTATCATCAGCCTGCATCATAATTTGAATAACACCATGATATTTAAGTCAATGCGTAATTTTTCCTCAGTTTAAGGAATGTGGCCAACTAGCACCTCTGTAGATGAGCGGATCAAAACCAAAGTACTCTACTCGGGGACAGTTGCTATGCTTCCGAACATCTTATGGCAGCACGGTGGCGCAGCGGTAGCTATGTAGCTCTGAAGAAATAGTCCCTTGTTGGAGGTATTGTGCATTTGTTGCAAGTTACACTCGATATCATAATGAAGCCTGCAGACCTCCACATCTTTGGAGTGTGGGAGGAAACCGGAGCACCTGGAGAAAACCCACGCGGTCACGGGGTGAGCGAACAACCTCCCGGATCGAACCCGGGTCTCTGGCACTGGAAGGCAGCAACTCCACCGCTGCACCACCGTGCCGACCTTTGCAGGCAGTATCTGTGGAAAGAGAAACAGCCGGCATTTTGAGCCTGCAACTATTTATCAGAACTGCAAGAGAGAGAGATGCAAGTAGGATTTCAGTTGGAGAGGAGTGGTGAGAGGGATGTGTAGAAGAAAGGGAGTGTGTGTGTGAGATAGGACGGGTCAAAATGGCTTCAACGAAGCTGTTACCATCATATTCTACTGCTAGGCCTGTTTAATGTAGACACAAGGAACTGCAGATGCTGGCTTACAATTAAAGATATAAAGTGCCGGAGTAACTCACTGGGTCAGGCAACATCTCTGGAGAACATGGATAGATGATGTTTCCCATGCATGTTCTCCAGAGATGCTGCCGCACCCACTGATACTCCTGCATTTTGTATCTGTTTTAGGGCATTGGTAATGGCAGATCAGGCAATATCTGTGGGAAAATAAACTGTTAACATTTCAGGTCTGCGGAAGGATTCCCTCATCTGAAGCATTCTCATATCTAAAAAATGGACTGCTTTTCTTACCGCAGATGCTGCCTGACTTGCTGGAGTTTTCCTGTCTTTTCTGTTTTAATTTCAGATTTCCAGCATCTGCAGTATTTTTTAGATTTTCATATTTTTAGATGCCTCACCCTGAAAGTGACTGGTGCGGGTGTCAGGTGTTTGGGAGAGAAGGCAGGAGAATGGGGTTGAGAGGGAAAGATAGATCAGCCATGATGGAATGGCGAACTTGACTTGATGGGCCGAATGGTCTAATTCTGCTCTGAGAACGTATGAACTTATGAAACACCCCTACTCAACTGTGTTTGTAGCAATTTAATTTAATCCATTTTTTCTGCTTCTTTTGTTATTTTTTTACATTTTTTTACATGTTTTTCTCTGCGTGAACATCAAAAGCCTTTTAGATAGGCATGTGGATGTGCAGAGAATGGAGGAATATGAATCATGTGCAGGCAGCTGAGATTAGTTTATTTTGCGTTATATCCAGTAGAAGCAATGAGGGCTGAAGGGCCTGTTCCTGTGCTGCAATTTTCAATATAGGAAGGAACTGCAGGTGCTGTTTTAAACTGAAGATAGACACAAAGTGTGGAATCAAGGGATATGGGGAGAAGGCAAGAACGGGGTACTGATTGTGGATGATCAGCCATGATCACATTGAATGACGGTGCTGGCTCGAAGGGCCGAATGGGCTACTCCTGCACCTATTGTCTATGTATCTATGTAATGCTGGAGTAACTCAGCGGCTCAGGCAAACAATAGACATTAGGAGTAGGCCATTCGGTCCTTCGAGCAAGCACTGCCATTCAATGTGATCATGGCTGATCATCCCCAATCAGTCTCCCCGTATCCCCTGACTTTGCTATCTTTAAGAGCCCTATCTAGCTCTCTATTGAAAATATCCAGAGAACCGGCCTCCACCGCCCTCTGAGACAGGAGAAAAGGAATAGGTCACGTTCCGGTTCGAGACCCTTCTCCAATCTGAAGATGGGTCTCAACCCGAAACGTCACCTATTCCTGTACCTTTCTTCGTTCTATGTTAAGCTGCCAAACCCGATGCTCCTCTATTAACAAACAGGACATAGCTGCAATGATTTACTGAAATAAAATTATTGTGACAGTCATTCCATTTCATTGCTTTTCAGTTATGCTTATGTACAGGGGGTTTATCATTTAACACGAGTTGCGGACACTGTATAATATTTCCATTTTTATATTGGATGAAGCTTTATTCTATCAGAATGCTTCTCAAATTTGCTGGAATTTAGAAGATTGAGGGGGGATCTTATAGAAATGTACAAAATTCTTAAGGGGTTGGACAAGCTAGATGCTGGAAGATTGTTCCCGATGTTGGGGGAGTCCAGAACAAGGGGTCACAGCCTAAGGATAAGGGGGAATTCCTTTAGGACCGAGATGAGGAAAACATTCTTTACACAGAGAGTGATGAGTCTCTGGAATTCTCTGCCACAGAAGGTAGTTGAGGCCAGTTCATTGGCTATATTTAAGAGGGCGTTAGATGTGGCCCTTGTGGCTAAAGGGATCAGGGGGTATGGAGAGAAGGCAGATACGGGATACTGAGTTGGATGATCAGCCATGATCACATTGAATGGCGGTGCAGGCTCGAAGGGCCGGATGGCCTACTCCTGCAACTATTTTCTATGTTTCTATGTTTCAAGTGAGATGAAGTTTTTCATTCCGAGTAGATTTCCGAGAAACAGGTTCATATTATTTTCCAGTTGTAGTTCTAAAAGGTAAAAAGTAAAACACAGGGTGTGGAACAATGAGATCAATTTGTACATTTCAAAAAATGTCGGTAGAATCAAAATTTAATGAGAATTTAGCATTTTCCAGACTTCACTTATACTTACTATAAAGTATAATATATTTACTTACTAGATTTAGTATTGTTTAGAAATGCAGCCGTTAAGTAGGCTTTTCGGCCTACCTTGTCCATGCTGTTCAGTGATCGCCCGTTCACATTAGTTGTATTTTATCACATTTTCTCATCCACTCCCTACACATTCGGGGCAGTTTACAGAAGCCAATTAACCCACAAAAACATGGCCATCTTTGGGATGTTCGGGGAAACTGGAGCACCCGGAGAAAACCCGTGCAGTCACAGGGAGAACGAGCAAACTCCACACAGACAGGACCCCAGGTCAGGATCAAACCTGGGTCTCTGGCGCTGTGAAGCAGCAACTTTCCCACGGGTGCATCAATTTGCATTTGTTATCTAGATTTGGAAGAGATGTTAACATGGGATGTTTCAAATAAGAGTTGACAAACAAACTTGTCGTGTGATCAGATTAAAACACATTCGGGAATTAAAAGTATTGGGCAGGTAAATGAAAGGGAATTTATGCTGGACTATATTGATCATTCCTGAAGTTTAGTTTAGTTTAGAAATACACTACAGAAACAGGCCATTCAGCCCACCGGGTTTGTGCTGACCTGCGATGCCCGCACGCTGACACAATCCTACACACACTATGGACAATTTACATTTCTACCAAGCCAATTAATCTACAAGCCTGCACGTCTTTGGAGTGTGGGAGGAAACAGAAGATCCCGGAGCAAACCCAGGTGGTCACAGGAAGAGCGTACAAACTCCGTACAGACAGCACCCGTAGTCGGGATCGAACCCGGGTCTCTGGCGCTGCGAGCGCTGCAAGGCAGCAACCGTACCGATGCGAAACAGGACAATAGAGCTTTAATAGTAAACATCTGTGTCAGGAAATCAAGTGTTGAATGTATTCGTATCTCATTCCCAGGCTCCCAGAGTCCAGAGAGCATAAAGTCCAACGCAATTCACATGGTTCCTTGTTGCTTACGACTCTCTAGGAATGGTGTGCGTTTGACTTGAAGAATAATGTCCCTGGTGTGGAACGTTTGCACGAGGATTTCAGGGGAATACTATGGATTTTACATGGTGATAAAATCACAGAACTGATTGATGAAATGTAAATATCATCAAGCTGCAAATGTATCTCACACTGGAAGCTCATTACCTCGATCCCACGCTTGAAGACATTTGTTTATGCAAGATAAATAGCTGCAGCCTATTCTTAAGGAAACAGTGTTCCTAGCCTCTGACTGTTGAACTGTAAGGTGAAAGTTATTTTCCCTCCCCCCCCCCCCCACAAATGTTTTTGTAATTGCCTTTATAGTTGTAAGCCAGTTATTAAAGTCACATAGTATGCTTTCAATTTGAAACATGGTGATTACAATAGAAAATCTATGATAATATGGCCACACACAGTAAAATAGGACGTTTAGTTTCGTTATACAGCACGGAAACAGGTTATGGTCCACCGAGTCCTCGCTGACCACCGAATCCTGTACACTAACACTATCCTACACGCACATGGGACAATTCATGATTTTACCAAAGCGTGGGAGCCAACCCGGAGAAAACCCACGCATGTCACGGGGGAGAACGTACAAACTCCATACAGACAGCGCCCGCAGTCAAGATTGAACCCGGGTCTCTGGCCGACAAGACTGAGTTTCCTCCCACATTCCAAAGACGTGTACGTTTGTTTGTAAGTTAATTGACCCCCTGTAAAATTGCCCCAAACTTGTCGTGAGTGGATGGGAAAGTGGGATAACATAGAACTAGCGTGAACGGGCGATCGATGGTCAGCATGGACTAATTGGGCCGAAGGGCCTGTTCCATGCAGTATTTCTGAACTAAAACCCATGCAAGACACACGCACACACATGCACGCACGTGCGTGCGTCTACAGACAAATCAAGTGGAATAACTCTGACCTAACGCATCTCAGTCCTCTTTCACAGAGTTAAAGCGAAAGTGAACAGAGCATATTTAATCTTCAGAAAAATAATAGCCTGCGGGAGACTGAGAAACAAACATCTTTAGAAACACTGAACGGTGTTTATTTTTTCTGTAAAGGATCTCACGAATGTGGTTAAAAGAAAAATAACATGGGGAAAAGGATGACCCAGTTTCCCTCCCCCCCCACCCCCATCACTCCCCACCCTTATCACCCCCAACCCACACCCCCCACCCCCGTCACCCCCACCCATACCGTCACCCCCACCCTCGTCACCCCCACCCATACCGTCACCCCCACCCTGTCACCCCCACCCCCATCACCCCCTCACCCCCACCCCATCACACCCCACCCCCGTCACCCCCACCCTCGACACCCCCCACCCTCGTCACCCCCCACCCCCCACCCTTCCCCTGCACAAGAGCAGCCGCTGGAAATGCCAGGGTGATACATGTCAAGCAGCTTTTACCAGTCCATGCTTAAAGTAACTCATCAGCTTCATCCCTCTGTTTGTTTTATTTTAACAGGGGAATCTTTGAGCTTTGCCGATGACCTTCTTTCAGGCCTGGGGTCGACCTGTGTGGTGGTGGGGAGAAACCACGGGCTTGCCTCAGACTCTACCACATACTCCTTAATCTTCAAGTGCCTGGAGCCGGACAATTTTTACAAGTAAGCAACAATTAATTACACGCACTGAACTGCTTGTATACAGGGGCACTCAGGGGCTGCCTGGTCTAACTGGGAACACATCATGTGAATGTTTGATTGTGGAACAATCTTGGGCTTCCGAACACCAAGAGGCATCTGGAGTGGAGGGCTGTCAAGAACAGTGGGTGTGGGGTGGGGAGGGAGTGGACTGCACCGAGTCTCTTGCTCAGAGTAGAAGAATCAAGGACCAGAGGACCTTAAGTTTAAGGTGAAGGGGAAAAGATTTAATGGGAATCTGTTGGGTAACTTTTTCGCACAAAGGGTAGTAATTGTATGGAACGCGCTGCCAGAGGAGGTAGTTGAGGCAGGGACAACCCCAACGTTTAAGAAACAGTTAGACAGGTACATGGATTGGACAGGTTTGGAGGGATATGGACCAAATACAGGCAGGTTGGACTAGTTAGGGACAAGTTAGCCGGTGTGGGCAAGTTGGGCCGAAATGCTTGTATCCATGCTGTATCAGTCAATGGCTCTATGACGCGGCGAGATCTAAGGTGGGGCGGGGTGGGAGGGGTGGGGAAGGGGGACCATTGTGGCTAAAAAGGGGTACTGTGTAACTTTGTCAGTGCCCTCTATGTTGTGACTCTTTGTATACCTAGTTATGCAAAACAAGGCGTCTCACTGTGACTTGTCATATGTGTCATAGTAAAATTATATAAAATCTCATCGAATCTAATATAATCTCTCATATGTCCTGCTATCGGTCTGCCTATGCCTCACCGCGCTGACCAGATGTCTCGCAAACTGGGATTCATCTTGACCATCCATCAATCGGCCTTCTTTCCTCGCCTCTTAATATTTTAATTGATCTCTAATAAATGCAAAAAACCAGGGAAAGGCACTTTTCTTTACTCCCTATAACACTATTCCCCATGGATTGCTTGAAGGAACGTTCAGGAGATGATTTACAAATCCCTGCAATTTGCCCGGAGTGAAGGAAAAAAATGGGATCTTTCGAATGATATTCAGCGGAGATTTCAAACAGAATTTGCGGGGGGAAAATAACGACGGGAACAAAAGAATTGATAGTAAATTGTAAACTAAATCTTAATTGTGACCTTTTCACACAGAGAGTTGTGAGTCTGTGGAATTCCCTGCCTCAGAGGGCGGTGGAGGCCGGTTCTCTGGATACTTTTAAGAGAGAGCTAGATAGGGCTCTTAATGATAGCGGAATCAGGGGATATGGGGCGAAGGCAGGAACGGGGTACTGATTGGCGATGATCAGCCATGATCACATTGAATGGCGGTGCTGGCTCGAAGGGCCGAATGGCCTGCTCCTGCACCTATTGTCTATTTGCTGCTGCAAGTTTGTACAAACATCCGACTTGCAACATTTCCTCGAAAATGAATATTTCTCTGTCGGTAAAGATGGTTTGCGGGTTGCTTTTTTTGGTACAGGAGTCTGTGAAAACTTGTCCTGCGGTGTTTAACACCTCCGCAAGGTGCTTTTATTTAGTTCTTTGCCTGACAGTAGCAGAAGCCACAGCTGAACAAATGTTGTTGATAGGTTCCAGCGTATGTTTCTTGCGCTGCTTGGCGATCAAGTTCCCTGGCGGTGTTTGACATGACGAGGTTTGTGGTTGATGGGTCTCATGCTTGCCCACCATCTCCCCTGATGTTTAGAAACATAGAAATATAGAAACATAGAAAATAGCTGCAGATGTAGGCCATTCGGCCCTTCAAGCCAGCACCACCATTCAACATGATCATGGCTGATCATCCTAAATCAGTACCCCGTTCCTGTTTTCTCCCTATATCCCTTGATTCCGTTAGCCCTAAGAGGTGTATCTAACTCTCTCATGAAAACATCCAGTGAATTGGCCTCCACTGCGTTCTGTGGCCGAGAATTCCACAGATTCACAACTCTCTGGGTGAAAAAGTGTTTCCTCATCTCAGTCCTAAATGGCCTACCCCTTTTTCTGAAACTGTGACCCCTGATTCTAGACCCCCCCCCCAATACCGGGAACATTTTCCTGCATCAAGCCTGTCCAATCCTCTAAGAAATTTATATGTTTCTATAAAATCCCCTCTCATCCTTCTAAATTCCAGCGAATAATTTGCCTTCCTGTTCTTGCCATCAAAGTGGAGAACCTCACATTTATCCACATTACACTGCATCTGCAATGCATCTGCTCACTCACCCAACCTATCCAAGTCACCCTGCAGCCTCACAGCATCCTCCTCGCAGCTCACACTGCCACCCAGCTTTGTGTCATCTGCAAACTTAGAGATGTTCCATTTAATTCCCTCGTCTAAATCGTTAATATATATTCTAAACAGCTGAGGTCCCAGAACCTAACCTTGCGGCACCCCACTAGTCACTGCCTGTACGGGTGATCGCTGGTCGGCATAGACCCGGTGAGCCAAAAGGTCTCTTTCCATGCTCTACGTCTAAAACAAAAAACTAAAAACATCTTATTTCCTTTTAATGAGTTTTTGATTCAGGTCAAACCTTGCAGGTTATGAGAATATCAGTTCTACTTATGGCAGGCATGTGCCTTTTATTTACTCATCTATCTATACATGAAACTAAAACTCTGATCTTGTGCTCCTCCGGTTTGCGTGGTTTTTGTATTTGCGCAAAAACGGTACGCGATAGCGCTACGATTTTTCGCCAGCTTACTCACCGTTCTCCTGTCTCCGTGCTGTATCTCTAATCTAAAGTAAAGGAAGCAATGCTTGGTGGTATCAAAATGGATGAAGGAAGCCAGGTGGTTAGTTTACCGAGCGCGTATCTCGAGGCTTGCATGTAAGGCTGACTCCCACCATCCCAGCTGGGGATTTACGTTCAAAAGAAGCTATTTAAGTAAGCACATTGATAAGGAATGTGCTTCTGTGTTCTTTATTTGAAAATATTTACAATTGATCTTTTTTTTCTGACCATTTTATGAATAAGCTCTTCAATGTAATCATAAAATGCTTGGTTAACAAAAAAGTACATTTAATGCTTGGTAGGATTCTCTTTGTATTCCCTGCTTCCAAGATGGTGCCCAACTCAGGTGACTATTTACCTGCTGGCCACAGAAGCACATCTGCGCCCACACTCTTAAATCCCTACTCCTACAGCAAAATTTATTTGCCTGACAGTAGCAGAAGCCACAGCTGAACAAATGTTGTTGATAGGTTCCAGCGTATGTTTCTTGCGCTGCTTGGCGATCAAGTTCCCTGGCGGTATTTGACATGACAAAGTTTGTGTTTGATGGGTCTCATGCTTGCCCACCATCTCCCCTTGTGTTTAGAAACATAGAAATATAGAAACATAGAAAATAGTTGCAGATGTAGGCCATTCGGCCCTTCAAGCCAGCACCACATTTCAACATGATCATGGCTGATCATCCTAAATCAGTACCCCGTTCCTGTTTTCTCCCTATATCCCTTGATTCCGTTAGCCCTAAGAGATGTAATCTCTGCTTGTATTCCCTGCTTCCAAGATGGTGCCCAACTCGGGTGACTATTTACCTGCTGGCCACAGAAGCACATCTGCGCCCACACTCTTAAATCCCTATTCCTACAGCAAAATTTCTTTAACAATGATCACTAAACATTAATCCTTTATCATGTATCTCTCTGTACACTGTAAATTGCTTGATTGTCATCATGTATCACAAACATGTCTTTCCGCCGGCTGGTTAGCACGCAACAAAAGCTTTTCACTGTGCCTCAGTATATGTGACAATAAACTAAAGTGAACTGAACAGAACTAATATACTGTTTAAGAAAGAACTGCAGATGCTGGAAAAATCGAAGGTAGTCAAAAATGCTGGAGAAACTCAGCAGGTGAGGTAGCATCTATGGAGCAAAAGAATAGGTGGCATTTCGGGTCGAGATCCTTCCCCAGACTGATCAAAATAGGTGACGTTCGGGTCAAGACCCTTCCCTGCTGATAAGGACAATATTAAAGTAAATCACATATGGTGGAAAGAGATTTGCCTTGCTGGTTCATGATTATTTAGTTATACGTCAACACTAAGGACTAGTGCAGGCAAAGCAATTAGTTGGCAGGTAGTTTAGTTTAGATATACAGCACCAACCAGCGATCCCCTCACATTAACACAAGCCTGCACACATTAGGGACAATTTACACTTATTTGTAATAATATAATTTGTACACTTATATCAAGTATACGAACCCAAGCCAATTAACCTACAAACCTGTACGTCTTTGGAATGTGGAAGGAAACCGAAGATCTCGTAGAAAACCCGCACAGGTCACAAGGTGAACGTACAAACTCTGTACAGGCAGCACCCGTAGTCGGGATCGAACCCGGGTCTCCGGCGCTGCAAGCAGTGTAAGGCAGCAACTCTACCGCTGCGCCACCGTGCCGCCCATTGTGCAATGAAACCCAAAATGAGAGCCAATGCATTCTTACAGGTCAATGCAATTAATGTAGAAAAATGAGGAGAATGCTATTGGAGTGGTTGTAATGCCGGTCAAGGTAAACATGGTGGATTTGATAAAATGAAAAGAACATACTGTAAGTGTACAAAGCCTCATGGCACAGTACCAAAGTGCCAAAGGCGACACCGTAGCACAGCAGTCGAGTTGCTGCCTTACAGCACCAAAGACCCCGGTTCGATCCTGACAACGGGTGCTGTCTGTACGGAGTCTGTACGTTCTCCCCGTGACCGCGTGGGTTTTCTCCGATATCTTCGGTTTCCTCGCACACTCCAAAGACGTACAGGTTTGTAGGTTAATTGCCTCGGTATCACTGTAAATTGTCCCTAGTGGGTGTAGGATGGTGTTAATGTGTGGGGATCGCTGGTCGGTGCCGACTCGGGGGGGGGGGGGGGGGGGGGGCCTGTTTCCGCACTGTATCTCTAAACTATACTACACCCGAGTTTGATCCTGATCTCGGGTGCCGTCTGTGTGGAGTTTGCATGTTCTCCCAGTGACCACATTGAATTCCTCCAGTTACTCCTGTTTCCTCCCAAATCGCCAAGGCATGCTGGTTTGTAGATTAACATAGAAACATAGAAATTAGGTGCAGGAGTAGGCCATTCGGCCCTTCGAGCCTGCACCGCCATTCAATATGATCATGGCTGATCATCCAACTCAGTATCCCGTACCTGCCTTCTCTCCATACCCTCTGATCCCCTTAGCCACAAGAGCCACATCTAACTCCCTCTTAAATATAGCAAGATTAACTAGCCTCCGTTCATGGCACCTAATGTGTAAGAAGTGACGAGATGGTGGGTGAGTAAACGCTACAATAGCATGATGCTACACACTCGGGACAACCAACAATTTCTCTTAATCGGAGCCAATTAACCTACTAACCTGTACGCCTTTGGAGTGTGGGAGAAAAGCGGAGCACCCGGAGAAAACCCACGCAGGTCACGGGGAGAACGTGCAAACTCCGTACAGACAGCACCCGTAGTCAGGATCGAACCCGGGTGTCTGGCGCCGTAAGTCAGTACCTCCACTGCTGCGCCATCGCAACGCCCAAGGTAAATGAAATTTAGTCACTGAACACTGCACAATTGAATTTCAAGGCCACTGTTCCTCAAATATCCCCCCCTTCGTCTTCATTTCACTTCTGAAAATACATTTTGCTCGGTGGGGGGTTTGAAATTCCGAGCCCCATCAACGTAAGCACAAACCCACAGGCAAAAATAGCCACAGCGTACATGATTTTTACTTTGTGAGAATGGCTCTTTGGAGTTTAAAGTTTTAATAAAATCCACAGAACACAGAGTAAGATAAAGCAAAGGTAGACACTAAGTGCTGGAGTAACTCAGCGGGATAGGCAGCATCTCTGGAGCAAAGGAATGGGTGACGTTTCGGGTCAAGACCTTTCTTCAGACTGATGTCTGATAAAGCAATATACTTAGAAATGTGCAGATAATGGAACTGGGTCAAGATGATACATTAAGAAGAGAGATATCCACAAAGGTTAATGCAATACAGAAAGAAAGACAATTCTAATGTTTAAGGCAACGCATGTATGTTCATGAATTGTAGTATAAATAGAAGTGACATAATCTGTATCTTTTCCTACAGGGTGCATTTTAGGATTTGTGATATATGGCCTTCTGCTTTGCTGGCCATCTCTATACATATAGGGAATACTAGCTTCTGGAAGGAAACTAATCACACTGAAGGGTCATGTTACTTTCTGAGTGTGAAGCGATGAGTTTAAGCAATTTATCATCTGAACTCTGAGATCTAATTACTGCTTTTAATTCTCTCAGCTATTATTCATGTTCGCTATTTTTTTCACTTTTGATCAAGTATAAAATTAAAATGGCCTGCTCTTCTGGGACTTCCAAATTAACTGCTGTGTGTTTCCACATCCGCATCTATGCGCCGAGTAGCAGCAATAAAGAACCTCGGAGTTGAAAGTAAGCTGTGTGATTTTAGTCATGCATGTTTTTATTAAACTTGGTAGCCTATTTTAATGAAGGGATAATGGCACAATTATCCTGATGCATTTGGCATCACTGCACTGATTTCAATCATTCTGCCGTGATGGCTGTGGAGCCAAGTCAATATATTCCGGGCTGGATCTCGAAACTATACTAAACCCGAGTTTGATCCTGATCTCGGGTGCTGCTTGTGTGGAGTTTGCATGTTCTCCCAATGACCACATTGGGTATTTCTGTGATGGAGATTGACTGATTTTTGACTAGTAAGGATGTTGGGTTATGAAGAGAAGGCAGGAGAATGGGGTTGAGAGAGAAAGATAGATCAGCCACGATTGAGGAGCAGAATGGACATGATGGGCTGAATGGCCAAATTCTTCTCCTAGCATTTATGAACTTGGAGGCAGTATAGGTCTAAAATACATCTTCGCACTTTTCGAATTTAGAAACATAGAAATTAGGTGCAGGAGTAGGCCATTCGGCCCTTCGAGCCTGCACCGCCATTCAATATGATCATGGCTGATCATCCAACTCAGTATCCCGTACCTGCCTTCTCTCCATACCCTCTGATCCCTTTAGCCACAAGGGCCACATCTAACTCCCTCTTAAATATAGCCAATGAACTGGCCTCAACTACCCTCTGTGGCAGAGAGTTCCAGAGACCCACCACTCTCTGTGTGAAAAAATTATTTCTCTTCTCGGTCCTAAAGGATTTCCCCCTTATCCTTAAGCTGTGACCCCTTGTCCTGGACCTCCCCAACATCAGGAACAATCTTCCTGCATCTAGCCTGTCCAACCCCTTAAGAATTTTGTAAGTTTCTATAAGATCCCCTTTCAATCTCCTAAATTCTAGAGAGTATAAACCGAGTCTATGCAATTTGGGAAGTTATTTCTTATGCTGCTCACTGCTGTACAATGCAATACATACAAAGGTACATCACATATTGCTTTAAGACTGTAAGATTAAAGTTAGTAGCCTGAGGTATGTTAGGAAATACCTGTTTCCGTGACACTACCATATAAGTTTGCTTGCCTATAACGCTGTGACTGCATAACTCTATAACGCTTTGTGAGTCTTTGAAGTGAAAGGTGAGAGAACCCATTGCCACAGAGGGCTGTGCTGGCCAAGTCAGTGGATATTATGTAAGGCAGAGATAGACAAATTCTTGATTAGATCAGGTGTTGAGGGTTATGGGGAGAAGGCAGGAAAATGGGAGGAGGAGGCGGCAGAGATCAGCCATGCTTGAATGGCGGAGTGGGCTCAATGGGCCGAATGGCCTCATTCTACTCCTATAACTTGCAAACTTGTGAACACAGTTCAGAACACACTAGAGTTGACTGGGGCTTCTGTCTTAAGGGTTAAAAGAGCAACTCACCTGATTTCATTTTTCCTCTTGCAAGCCGGAAATGTTATTCATTGAGAGTGTAGTTGTCCTTTGACAAGCATGTAGCTGGATTTCCTGTGAATGCAATTGCTCCTTATACACTTGACTGACAGTGTTGAGAGGCACCTCACCTGCAACCAATTGATTGCCAGAGAGAAAATGCAGAGGCACTGAGCTCTTTAAATTCCTTTTCAACGTGCTCTGGATGGTGAACTTCGGTGGAGAGTTCTTTTACTCCCTTACAATATTGAATATCTGTTCTACAATCCTTTCTTTTTGTTGTTATCCACATGGGTTCCCCAAAACCAAAATCTCTATTGCTAGTTATGCGGCACGGTGGTGCAGCTGCAGAGCGACTGCCTTACTACGCCAGAGACCCTGGGTTGATCCTGACTACGTTTGTACCTTCTTCCTGTAACCGGCGTGGGTTTTCTCCGAGTTATTCAGATTCCTCCCACACTCTAAAGATGTACAGGTTTGAAGGTTAATTGGCTTGGGATAAATGTAAAATTGTCCTGGGTGTGTGTGTGGGATAGTGTTCATGTGCGGGGTTCACTGATCGGTGCAGACTCGGTGGACCGAAGGGCCTGTTTCTGCGCTGTATCTCTAAACTAAACTAAACTAAAGTTTATATGTTCATAAGTTCCAGGAGCATTAATAGGCCATTCGGCCCATCAGGTCTATTCCACCATTCAATCATGGCTGATCTATCTTTCCCTCTCAACCACATTCTCCTCCCCATAACCCCTGACACCCGTACTGATCAAGAATCGAGTTTAGTTTAGATTATTGTCATGTGTACTGAGGTACAGTGAAAAGCTTTTGTTGCGTGCCAACCAGTTTAGTTTAGAGATACATATAACCATATAAGAATTACAGCACAGAAACAGGCCTTCTCGGCCCTTCCAGTCCGTGCCGACCATTTATTTTCCCCTAGTCCCATCTACCTGCACTCAGACCATACCCCTCCATTCCCTTCCCATCCATATACCTATCCACTTTACTTTTAAATGTTAAAATCGATCCTGCCTCCACCACTTCTGCTGGAAGCTCATTCCACACAGCCACCACTCTCTGAGTAAAGAAGTTCCCCCTCATGTTACCCCTAAACTTCTGTCCCTTAATTCTCATGTCATGCCCTCTTGTTTGAATCTTCCCTACCCTCAATGGGAAAAGCTTATCCACGTCACCTCTGTCTATCTCTTTCATCATTTTAAAGACCTCAATCAAGTCCTCCCTTAACCTTCTGCGCTCCAAAGAATAAAGACCTAACTTGTTCAACCTTTCTCTGTAACTTAGTTGCTGGAAACCAGACAAAATTCTAGTAAATCTCCTCTGTACGCTCTCTATTTTGTTGACATCCTATAATTAGGCGACCAAAATTGTACACCATACTCCAGAATTGGTCTCACCAATGCTGTGTACAATTTCAACATTACTTCCCTACTCCTACAGCACGGAAACAGACCCTTCCATCCACCAAGTCTGCACAGACCAGCGATCCCCACACATTAACACTGCCCTACACACGTGAGGGACAATTTTACATTTATACCAAGCCAATTAACCTACAAATCTGTACATCTTTGGAGTGTGAGAATAAGCCAAAGATCTCGGAGAAAACCCACGCAGGTCACGGGGAGAACGTACAAACTCCATACGGATAAGCACCCGTAGTCAGGATCAAATCCGGGTCTCTGGTGCTGTAAGGCAGTAGCTCTTCCGTTGCCCCAGTCAGCGTTAAATCAGTGCTAGATCTCAGTCCCTCAACTTTTCTGAGTTGCTACACCCGTGACAGCTGAAACACTAACTAAGATCGTAGTCCAAACAAAAATAGAAAAGGAGGGATTTAGAATGAACTTTGATCTTTTTTTAAAATTGCCATTTTTGAGCAGCAACAAATAGCCTCGATAGTGGACATTGGAGGAAGTTGATAAATTTCTCCCAGGATTTGAGGTCAAAGTAGGTTGGTGCACTTTGCCAAGCAAGGAGGCATGGCTGTGAACCTGTGCACTTAAGAAGCACTAATGCACTGACAACATTTCCAAAGGGCTGTCTAGTCTCCTGAATAATTGAAGTTGACCAGACTATGTTTTCTAGATGCTGGAAAATTAAGAGAAGCAATCCGCTACAATTATAGAATTAGTTTAAGATTACCATGTTACCAATTGTTTTCTGTACCATAACACAAGGAAGAATGCATTTGCTCTGATGTGATTTATTGTACTGATTGGAGGCTTAACTAGAATACATAACCTTTACATAAAAACGCTTTGCTCAGGGTAATGGATGCAATTACATCAGTAATTATTGGGCAATCTTACTGCACTTCTAATTATAGATTTTAAAATGGCCTTTGACACTTGAAAAATATGGCCATACAGGCCACAGACATGAGAGTCATGGGTGGTCGTGGGACGAAACTGGAGGCTTCCATTTCCACGGTGTGTGTTGAAACAGTATGAGGTTGTGTGTAAGGCAGTAAAATGATCATAAATAAAACTCTTTGCGACACTCACAAATGAAGTTCCATGTGTTGTCGATCGCCATTGATGTCATCACAGGACAGGCAATAGACAGTTTCACTGAATCCTAACCTAAAGGTTCTTTGCCTGCAGAAATTAGACCAAGATGAAAGACTTCTATCTAAAGGTCAGCTATTCCTTTTCTGCAGAGTTGCAGCCTGACCCGCTGAATTACTCCAGCAATTTGTGTCTGTCTTCTACTTTTCATCGAATCACCTACAGTAAAAAAGATATAATTGAGTTTAAAATGTATACGCTAACTGCTTTCCATTTGAGAATTTAACTCTCATGTCCTTACCTTGGTCATTTCTTCGCTGTTTCTAACCTCGAAGCACCTCGCTTTTAACAACTGCGTGCGAGCTTTAGACTTTAGACATTGCAGATACAGCGCGGAAACAGGCCCTTTGGCCCACCAATCCCCGTACTAATACTATCCAACACACTAGGAACAATCTCCATTTTTTAACCGGAGCCAATTAAACTACAAACCTGTACGTCTTTGGAGTGTGAGAGGAAACCTGAGCACCCGGAGAAAACCCACACGGTCCCGGGAAGAACGTACAAACTCCGTGCAATAGGCAGGATCGAACCCAAGTCTCCGGCGCTGTAAGGCAGCAGCTCTACCCACTGCGCCACTGTGCCGCCTTTAGCTGTAATTAGCATTCTTCAATGAATATGGAGGCAAGCCATGACATTAGGTTCTGTGCATATGTGCCTCGGTAACAAACAGTGCAGTTAGCTGATGAGGTCAAGAGAAAAAAATGTTTGGGTGTCCTGCATTCCATCGTCAATGAAGCATATCAAGTGTAGTTCTGGTTGTTCCACTACAGGAAGGATGTGGAGGCTTCATAAAGGATTGGGAGGATGCTTATGATGGCTGGATTAAGAGATGTTAGCTACAGGGAGAGGTTGGACAGCTTGGATTGTTTTCTCTATAATGCCAGAGGATGCGGGGAGACCTGACGGAGGTATATAAGACCATGAGAGGCATAGATAGGGTAGACAATCAAAATCTTTTTCCCAGGATGGAAAAATCAAATACCAGAGCGACTAGCTTTCAGGTGAGAGGGCAAAGTTTAAAGGCATAATTTTTTACACAGATCAGCTCTGCACATCTCCTGTCCAAAGTCTGAGGCTCACATGCATTTGTTAAAAGTGAGGTAGGTGCCTTGAGTTTAGAAACAGTGGAGTCAGTCATCCTAGACACTTAGGAGTTCGTGGATGTCTCATAGCGGCTCGTAATGCTAACGGTAGGGACTCGGGAAATCCGGTAAACTCGTGACGTTTTTTCATTCATTGCAAAAAATGTCCACGAGTAAAAAAATACTCGTGATGAAAAAAATTATTGCTTTTTATACCTACCGTTAGCATTACGAGCCGCTACGAGACATCCACAAACTCCTACGGGCCCGCTACGGACATTCTCCGAGTTCAAATCAGGGGAAAACTCGGGAGAACTCGTGAATTACCTCGTACAGTGGGACAGGGGCTTAAGAGGCTTTTGGATAGGTGCGTGCTTCTGCAGGGAATGGAGGGATATGGATCACGTGCAGGTGGGGAAGATCAGTTTGTCATGGCCCTCATTGTGGGCCTTCGGGCCTAGTCCTGCAATGTACAGTTCTCTGTCACAGTGAGCATGCAACAAATTATCAAAGGATGTTTTTTTTTTCTCACGCAACCTATTTGAAAACGCTTCAGTTGTTCACATCACCTCAAAAATACTCTGAAAATGTTTCCATCTGTGATAAAATCGGCTCGGATTGTGCACTTTGCCATGGCTCCAATGTCATTGCATGCATTTCCTGGAATTATTAAAATGTATCCCCCATCAATCAATGTAAATAACTATAGATTTTAACCACAGCAGATTCTGTGGCCGGGATGGAGTCTGCTCAAGGGGCGTTTCTAATAAATGTAATTTTTGTACCAATAATGTAACCGAGTGTGAACTCATAGAAGTCAGAATAACGGTGGCTGACACGTGAATTCAGTATTTTGCCAAACAGAGCATGTGCTGTCTAGCTGCGGAACAAAAGCAAAGGAAAATAGACACAAGCGCTGTTGCTTTTAATTGCATGACTGACCTGGCCAGTGAAATTCCTCGCATGTTGCAAAATATCCTTGGCGAACAAAATCTGATTCTGAAAATCTGATTCTGAAAATCTGATTCTGAAAAAGCTGAACCCAGCGGACAGGCAGGATATCTAGAGAGAAAGGATGGGTGATGTTTCGGGTCGAGACTCAAGAAGGGTCCAGACTGAAGAAGGGTCTCGACCCGAAACGTCGCCCATCCCTTCTCTCCAGAGATGCTGGCTGTCCCGCTGAGTTTACTCCAGCTTTTTGTGCCTCTCTTCTGTTCAAGCCATCATCTGCAGTTTCTTCTTACAAAAAGCAAAGGAAATATCTGCCAGTGTTGTTTTGATAGTTACGTCTATTATTAATATCCAATTTGACAATTGAAATCAATGCTTCCTAACTCTTCAGAATTAATTCGCTGCTTTCTAACTTAGTTTACGGAGAGACACGATAGAAAGATATAAGATTATGAGAGGCATAGATAAGGTAGACAGTCAGAATCTTTATTCCCATGATGGAAATGTCAAATGCTAGAGGGCATGTAAGGTGAGAAGGGCCAAGTTTAAAGGTTATTGGTTGAGGCATATACAATAGTGGCAGTGAAGAGGTTTTTGGATAGACATATGTATAGCAATGTTACAAAATTTTGAGATTTAAAATATCAAGTTTGCAATTTATCCCATCAGATAAAGCATAAAAAGAAGTTTAATTTGACACCTAATTCACTTTCATATCTTCAGTATTAAAAAAGGTATGGCCATTTTCATACTCGGAAATTAGCATCTTGTTCCCCATTGCTTTTCCATTGACTTAACTCAAAAACTGTGATCAAGGACAGTCAAAAGCCCATAACTTTCTTAAAAATTAAGAGAACTGAATGAAATTTTCAGTTATTATAGATTGAAGCATTCTGAAACAAATATGAAGCAATCTTACTTGGATGACCTGAAATTAAAGCAAATAATTAGTTAGTTACCTAATCGTAGCTAATTACAAAATTCAATTACTAGATCTAAACATCTATCCATTTCATAAGAAAAGGTTAACATTTTTAAATAGCCTAAGTGTCCAAATAACATTCACACAAGAATTCACAATATAACATGATTTTTAAATCTCATTCTCATGAATTTATAGGCCAAATGGAAGGAATTTAGTGTTTAATTCCCGTAAATTAATGGCCATTTAAATCATCTTGTGAGTGAGATTTTGTGGAACGCGATTGACTGGAACCTTGCATTTGTGGTGAATTTAAACCCCATATCGGCAAGAAAAACACTGCCGTTTCGTATGGGGTCCTAAATCACCTTTTTGCAACATGAAATTCTGATTAAAGGCATCCTAAGAAGCACGTTTATATGTAAAAGTAAACGGCGTACTTGCATATACCCGTACGTGAGATCCGTCCCATTGTCGGCATTGACGGCTTTAGAAGACGATTTTCATTTTACTCCTGATATCAAATTATCCAGCGCTATTTTTAATAAACTTGATAAAACGGCAGTCGGAGCGATTTTTCTTTAGCAACTAAACAGCCTGACAAAGATCAATTTCATCAGGCTGGAGAAAAACGCCATTTTAAACCTGCCCCCCTCTCAAAGGCCCCAAAGTCGCGCACACGGCCAGTGGCAGAGCTGCAGTGCCGTTGAAGGTAAGTTTTGTAACATACCTACATATGTATATGCATGTGGATATGGAATGAAGGGATACGGGTTATGTGCAGGTACATAAGTGACTGCCTGATCATCATGTTTGGCATAGCCATTGTGGGCCGAATGGCCTGTTCTTGGTTGTTACATTTAATTGTTGCTCGGGTTCTTTTGGTTTAGGGTTTCTTGTCTTATCACAGCCCTGCCTGCACATAATGTCTCTGGTTTACAAACAAGGAACTGCAGATGCAGGATCACCAGTGGAAGACTCAAAGTGCTCGAGTACTTCAGCGGGTCAGGCAGCATCTCTGGAGAAGATGGACAGGTGACGTTTCGGGTCTGAAGAAGGGTCAAAACCCAGAATGAGATACTCAAGCATTTTTTGTCTCTGGTTTAACTTCGTCAGTCCTGTTTTGGTCTGAAGAAGAGTCTCGACCCGAAACATCACCTATTCCTTTTCTCCAGAGATGCTGCGTGTCCCGCTGAGTTACTCCAGCTTTTTGTGTCTATCTTTGGTGTAAACCAGCATCTGCAGTTCCTGCCTACACATTTCCCTTCCATCGTCAGCTCTGTTGATGTTTGTAAACGAGTTCTGAATAGTTTTATGCAATCATCATAGCTGAATGAACCTGGAATAGGCCATTTACAACCATTACAGGCAATGTTTGTCCATTAAGTTGTAACAGTCCCATTAATTAACGGCGGCATGGTGGCGCAGCGGTAGAGTTGCTGCCTTACAGCGCTTGCAGCGCCAGAGACCTGGCTTCGATCCCGACTACGGGTGCTGTCTGTATGAAGTTTGTACATTCACCCCGTGACCTGCGTGCGTTTTCACCGAGATCTTCAGTTTCCTCCCACACTCCAAAGACCTACAGGTTTGTAGGTTAATTGACATTGGTACAATTATCGGGAAGGGAATGGAGGGGTATGGTCTGAGTGCAGGTAGATGGGACTAGGGGAAAATAAATGGTCGGCACGGACTGGAAGGGCCGAGAGGGCCTGCTTCCGTGCTGTAATTGTTTTATGGTTATATGGTTATATACAAGTGTAAATCGTCCCGAGTGTGTGTAGGATAGTGTTAGTGTGCCGGGATCGGAGGTCGGTGCGGACTCGGTGGGACGAAGGGCCTGTTTCCGCGCTGTATCTCTAAACTAAACTAAACAAATTTAAATTCAAAACACATTCCTGCCTGACAAATAGAGTTCCACATGTTGTTTTCATGTCAATTCCAGCATTACAACATTGTTTGAATCCTAGATTGAATGGATTCATTGCCTTACGCTATTGTTGTGTGTAATAGTTGCATGGGCAAGTGAAATTGGGAAATGTGGTTAAAAAAATCATCTTTATACTGTTGCAAGGTGCAGAAATGAAACAGCATGCAACATTCTGAGCTACAAGAATGTTGTCATTTTACTTCTTATTGGTCTTTGTAGAGCAATAATAATGGATCTGATTGTTAACGTTTGTGCTGGGCATATCGGAGTCGTATTCCATGCTACATCTGAATTCACTAAAAGCAATATTAGATTAATTCCCTATGTTAGAAATTCCTCACATTCTTGCCTATTCTTTTGTCTTTCCAGAATACTGCCAACCTATAATATGATGTCCAGATCAGGCCAAACCACGTTAACTAACCGATTTTCGAATTGTTGTGTTAAAGAGAAGAATTATTTTTTTAATTGTTTTCAGAGGTTAGGGCGGCACGGTGGAGCAGTGGTAGAGTTGCTGCCTTACAGCGCCAGAGACCCGGGTCTTGGGTTCGATCCCGACTACGGGTGCTGTCTGTACGTTCTTCCCGTGACCTGCGTGGGTTTTCTCCGAGATCTTCGCTTTCCTCCCACATTCCATAGACGTACAGGTTTATACATTAACTAGCTTGGTACAAATGTAAAATCATCCCTAGTATCTGTAGATAGTGTTAATAGACACTAGACAATAGACAGTAGGTGCAGGAGGAGGCCATTCAGCCCTTCGAGCCAGCACCGCCATTCAATGTGATCATGGCTGATCATCCTCAATCAGTACCCCGTTCCTGCCTGCTCCCCGTATCCCCTGACTCCGCTATTTTTAAGAGTTTATTGTCATGTGTCCCTGACAGGACAATGAAATCCTTTCTTTGCATAGCACAACAGAACATAGAAGGCATTGACTACAATTATATACGTAAATACACACATGAATGAATAAATTGATAAAGTGCAAATAACAGAAGGAGGGGTATTAATGTTCAGAGTTTTGTCCGAGCCAAGTTTAATAGCCTGATGGCTATGTGGAAGTAGCTATTTCTGAACCTGGACGTTGCAGTCTTCAGGCTCCTGTACCTTCTACCCGAAGGTAGCGGGGAGATGAGTGTGTGGCCAGGATGGTGTGGGTCCTTGATGATGCTGCCAGCCTTTTTGAGGCAGCGACTGTGATAGATCCCCTCGATGGAAGGAAGGTCAGAGCCGAAGATGGACTGGGCAGTGTTTACTACTTTTTGTAGTCTTTTCCTCTCCAGGGCACTCAGGTTGCCGAACCAAACCACGATGCAACTGGTCAGCAAGCTCTCTACTGTGCACCTGTAGAAGTTAGAGAGAGTCCTCCTTGACAGACCGACTCTCCGTAATCTTCTCAGGAAGTAGAGGCGCTGATGAGCTTTCTTAATAATTGCATCTGTGTTCTCGGACCAGGAAAGATCTTCACAGATGTGCACGCCCAGGAATTTGAAGCTCGTGACCCTTTCAACCGTTGACCCGTTGATATAAACAGGACTGTGGGTCCCCATCCTGCTCCTTCCAAAGTCCACAAGAGAACCTGACTCCACCGCCCTCTGAGGCAGAGAATTCCACAGACTCACAACTCTCTGAGTGAAAAAGTGTTCCCTCGTCTCCATTCTAAATGGCTTACTCCTTATTCTTAAACTGTGGCCCCTGGTTCTGGTCTCCCCCAACATCGGGAACTTGTTTCCTGCCTCTAGCATGTCCAAACCCTTAACAATCTTATATGTTTCAATGAGATATCCTCTCATCCTTCTAAATTCCAGCGTATACAAGCCCAGCTGCTCCATTCTCTCAGCATATGACAGTCCTGCCCTCACGGGAATTAACCTTGTAAACCTGCGCTGCACCCCCTCAATAGCAAGAATGTCCTTCCCCAAATTAGGATGTGTGGGGATGTGCGGGGATCGCTGGTCGGCGCGGATCCAGTGGGCCAAAGGTCCTTTCCAAACTCATCTCCAAACTGAACTAAACTAAAGGTTGCATTCCATATCTTTCACAGTAGGTATCCCGTCCATTTCTCTCCATACCTTCTGGCATTGACAGATTTGCAGATTTGCAGATGAGCATTTGGGTTGCCCGGGTTAAATAAAACGAAAACACAACACAAAGATCAGGTACGACAATCGAGACTTTATTTAAGAGCGCCAAATACAGGGATCATTGGGAGCAATCTAGGAGATTGCTGAACGGACAGAGATTCATCTATTATACAGAATTTTCCTTTGAAGTGTTGTTTATTGTAGAAGGCACTTTATCACACTCTCTGCATCTAAATGGACAAGCGGTGTAAACACAGCACAGTGAGTGTTGGTTACACATGCTCAGTTTCAGCCTTCCTTAAAGCAGTGAATTATTGCAACACATGAAGAGGACTTGAACCATTTTTAGGCATTCTACCTAACTGTCCCTTGCTGTCTTCTTGAATCTTTACAATTTATATTTGACACCTGTCACAGCAGTGACTTTGCCACTATTGTGCAAAAGTTGTGAGCAATTTTGGGCACCATATCTGAGGTAGGATGTGCTGGCTCTGGAGACAGCCCAGAGGAGGTTTAAAAGAATGATCCCAGGTTAATGAGAAGGTTAACTTATGATGAGCGCTTGTCGACACTGGGCCTGGAGTTTAGAAGAATGAGGGAGGGCCTCGTTGAAATGTACAGAGTAATGAAAGGCTTGGATAGAGTGGATGCAGAGAGGATGTTTCCACTTGTGGGAGCGTCTAGGACTAGAGGTCATAGGCTCAGACTGAAAGGACGTTCTTTTAGGAAGGAGATGAGGATGAATTTCTTTAGTCAGAGGGTGATGACTCTGTGGAACGCTTAGCCACAGAAGACTGTGGAGGCCAAGTCAGTGGATCTTTGAATCTTGAATATTGTCTGTTAACTAATTGGTAGTGGCGCAGCAGTACAGTTGCTGCCGGACTTCGTACATTCTCCCTGTGATTGCGTGGGTTTTCTTCGGGTGCACTGGTTTCCTCCCACACTCCAAAGGCAACAGGTTCGTAGGTTAATTGGCTTTGGTTAAAAAAACTGCAAATTGTCCCTTGTGTGTAGGGTCGTACTAGAGTATTGGGTGATCGCTGGTCAGCGAGGACTCGGTGGGCCGAAGGGCCCATTTCCACGCTGTATCTGTAAAGTAAGATCTAAAGACAGTAGACACTCTTACAGGATTCACTTGGTGGCTAATCTGTGGAATTCTTTGCCACTGGAGGTTGCGGAGGCAAAGTCAGTGGGTATATTTAAGGCAGCGATAGATAGATTCTTGATTAGTACAGGAGTCAGAGGTTATGGAGAGAAGGCAGGAGAATGGGGTTAGGAGGGAGAGATAGATCAGCCATGATTGAATGGTGGTGTGATGGGCCGAACGGCCTAATTCTGCTCCTATCACCTGTGATCTAATGATCTTATTGATTGTCCGTGTTCGTTTTTTTCCCCTCTGCTCGATGGACCAGTCAAAGACCATTGCTGGTAATATTAAAATATTCCTGTCCTACTACAGGTTATGATAATCAATGGCAACTTTAAGATGCAAGAATGGGGATGGGTGTTGGCAAGAGCTTTGTTTTACAGCATGATCTTCTGATGGAACGTAGAACATAGAATTGGGCCCTTCGGCCTACGCTGTTTGTGCCGAACATGATGCCGAGCTATGCCCAAGCAGCCGTTCCAGGTGTGACAGAGGTTCACCTGCACCTCCTCCAACCTCAACTATTGCATCCGCTGCTCTAGATGTCAGCTGATCTACACCAGTGAGACCAAGTGTAGGCTTGGCGATCGTTTCGCCGAACACCTCCGTTTGGTCCTTTTTTTCATATTTCAAAATAGATTTATTCAGGTAATAAATATATACATTACATCAACCGCGCGAAAAATCCATCCGACATTTTCGGAGGCAACACAAATTGTTCCATACAGTCTATATACAATTCTCAAATTTCGCGAATCGATCCCCCACCCGTGCCACTGATGTGGCCCCCCGGCATGGGATACCTTCCCTTATTTTGAGGGGCTTCTCCACCATACCATGCCCCCCATGTCCAGCAGCGGAAGGACGTTAGACTGTGGCCCTCCCCCACCGAGCCTTGGCGTTGGCTGCACCGAGCTTCAGTGCGTCCCTCAGCACGTACTCCTGCAGTCTGCAGCGGGCCAGTCGGCAACATTCCCCGACGGACATCTCGCTCACCTCCGCTCGGTCCGCATTAACCAACCTGATCTCCCTGTGGCTCAACAATTCAACTCCCCCTCCCATTCCGAATCCGACCTTTCTGTCCTGGGCCTCCTCCATGGCCAGAGTGAGCAGCACCTGAAATTGGAGGAGCAGCACCTCATATTCCGCTTGGGCAGTCTGCACCCCAGCGGCATAAACATTGACTTCTCCTATTTCCGGTAGCCCTTGCTGTCTCCTCCCCGTATCAGCTCTCCCTCAGCCCTGGGGCTCCTCCTCTTCTTTTCTCCTTTCTTCTCCACGCACCCCCCCCCCGCCCACCCCCCCCGCCCCCCACCATATATCAGTCTGAAGAAGGTTTTCCTCCATAGATGCTGCCTCACCCGCTGAGTTTCTCCAGCACTTTTGTCTACCTATGATGCCTAGTTAAACTGATCGTGTCTGCCTGTACATGATCCTTGTCCCTCTATTCCCTGCATCTGCATGTGCCTATCTAAAAGCCTCTTAACCACCACTATCATATCTGCCTCCACCACCATCCCTGGCACCGCGTATCACACCCGCCACCGCCCTTTGTATAAAAAAAAGTCCATTAAAAATTAATCTCCATCAAAAATTCCCTCTCTCACCTTATGGCTATGCCCTCTAGTGGTGGACATCTCCACCCTGGGGAAAAAGGCCCTGACTGTTCAGATGAGAATGTCTACAATAAAACCCACTTCTTACACAGTTTTTAACTACTGAACAATGAGAGTTATTTTTCCTGACTGAATAATTGAATATTTTATTCTGATAAATGACATGCAGGGTGAATAAGGAGTAACCGGTATATTATCAGAAGGATTGTATGTCTTCCGTGAGATTTTGAGGTACTTTCTCTGGGAATGTTGAATGTTTCACAGTGACCGAGTCAAATTTCAGTCATTTAACCTGTCGCCCTTGAATCAGTTGAGTTAATTGTCTCAGTTTAGTTTAGTTTAGAAATATAGTGGGGAAATAGGCCCTTCGGCCTACCGAGTCCACGACAACCAGTGAACACCTACCAGTAACTTATCAGTTTAGCTTATTGTCACGTGTACTGAGGTATAGTGAAAAGCTTTTTGTGTGTGCTAACCAGTCAGCGGAAAGACAAAACAGTGCACTAGTCACCTGCACACTCCGTACAGACAGCACCTGCAGTCAGGATCGAACATGGGTCTCTGGCGCTTTAAGGCAGTAACTCGACCGCTGCACCACAGTGCCTTGTGGAATGAATATGCAGAAAGGCTGGCAATTTTCTCCTGCTGAATATGGCATTTGGAGCTATCCACTTTCAGTTGTAGATGATTGGACTTGCAACCTCACTGAATTATGCTGGCTCCTGTCAAATCAGTGGTCGAGATATTTAAAGGGTTGGTTAATTAGTCGAACAGCACGAGCACTTCACCCAACCACAACTCCCCCAGCAGCCCGACAGTGCAACGCTGCAATTGTAACAGCTGGAATAGGCATCCAGATGGAACGATGATCGGCTTGGTTCCAGACTTTAGACAGAATGCTGAGCGGAGCAACTTTGGAGGAGATATTGGGCAATCACGGGGATTATAGAATTAAGGATACGCACACTTAAAAGAGGCAACTCAGGGAGAAGAACCTATATTTTAAGCAGATGAAATGTTCAAGAAGGAACTGCAGATGCTGGAAAATCGAAGGTAGACAAAAATGCTGGAGAAACTTAGCGGGTGCGGCAGCATCTATGGAGCGAAGGAAATAGGCAACGTTTTCGGGCCGAAACGTTTTCACAATGAAAACATTGTTCCAGCAAGCACAGGATCCATAACATAGATCACAGCCTGGATGGAGTGGATGTAGAGAGGATGTTTCCACTAGTAGGAGAATCTAGGGAGAATATTTTGCTTGGGCAGCTTACAACCCTGCGGTATGAATATTCATTTGTCTAACTTCAAGTAAACCTTGCATCCCCTCTCTCACCGTCCCTCCCCCCTCTAATAATAGCTTCACTCTCGGCCCGTTGAGTTTCACATGTTATCACCTTCCCATGGCCAACAATGGACCATTGTGGGCTCCACCTGTCCTTAATCATCGTTGCTTTTTGCATATCTTTCAATCATTTGTTCTATGTACCTTCTATATCTCTCCTTTCTCTTTCTCCCCCCCCCCAGACTCTCAGTCTGAAGAAGGGTCTCGAGCCGAAACGTCACCTATTCCTATTCCATGTTCTCTCCAGAGATGCTGCCTGACCCACTGAGTTACTCCAGCATTTTGTGTCCAGCAACGAGTTTCTATTAGGTCAGGACAAGTTATCCATCAAGCTGTGCAAGAAAGAAGTGCAGATGCTGGTTTAAATCAAAGATAGACACAAAGTGCTGGAGTAACTCAGTGGGTGAGGCAGCATCTCTGGAGAAAAGGAATGGGCGACGTTGCTTAAGACTGATGTCAGGGGAGGGGGCGGGACAAAGATCGAATGTAGGAGGAGACAGAAAGACTGGTGGGAGAACTGGGAAGGGGGAGGGGATGGAAAGAGAAAGCAAGGGCTATCTGATGTTAGAGAAGTCAATGTTCATAACGCTGTGGTGTAAACTACCCAAGCGAAACATGAGGCGGTGTTCCTCCAATTTGCGCTGGGCCTCACTCTGACAATGGAGGAGGCCCAGGACGGAAAGGTCAGATTGGGAATGGGAGGGAGGGGGTCCACCAAGCTATTTATTCCCCTGTAGTGCAGGTGGGCAAACATCTAACCATGTTATTATTGCTCTGGTGACTTGACCAGACTTTCCAGTCTTGGCTTATTGCTCTGTTGATCGAGATGACTATGTGTTCACGGTATTCTCTCTCTTGTGGGGAGTGTCTTTTCCAACATATTCATTTCTCTCGCGGTGATTTTAACTTGAAAAAATGAGTTTGCAGAGATTTAATTCCAGATCTGAAATTTGATATTCGACTAAATAGTAATCCCTTCTGCCGCCGTGTCAATAAATAGCTGCAGGTGAACGGTGCAGAAATGTTTTTACACTGTAACTTTAGCATTATCTCCAAAGTCAACAGATATGAGTGTTTGTTTTAATCATTCCAACTGTATCAATTTAGAATAGGAGGACGTCCAAATCTGGAGCTAAGGGCTGAGGGACTTCCAGAAGATGGTAAACTCCAGTTGCTTAAAATTGCCACCAACTGGTTTTCAGTCCAGTGCAGGGACAAAATAGTGTTTATTGTTTTTAGTAAAAATAATTTAGTAAAGGGCAGCACGGTGGCGCAGCGGTAGAGTTGCTGCCTTACAGCGCTTGAGTCCCAGGTTCGATCCCGACTACGGGTGTTGCTTGTACGTTCTCCCCGTGACCCGCGTGGGTTTTCTACGAGATTTTCGACTTCCTCCCACACTTCGAAGACGTTCAGGTTTTCAGGTCAATTGGCATCATATATGTGTGTAAATTGTCCCAAGTGTGTGTAGGATAGTGTTAGTGTGTGGGGGTCGCTGGTCGGCACGGACTCGGTAGGCCGAAGGACCCATTTCCACGCTGAGTCTCTAAACTAAACTGAACTAAATGCTCATAGTGTGAAAGTGCTTATATTCATGGTGTTAGAACACTTACATTTTAATCGCCAGATGATGTCATAGAAACATAGAAACATATAAAATAGGTGCAGGAGGAGGCCATTCGTCCCTTTGAGCAGCACTGCCATTCATTGTGATCATGGCTGGTCGTCCGCTATCAATAACCCGTGCCTGCCTTCTCCCCATATTCCTTGAATCCACTAGCCCCTAGAGCTCTATCCAACTCTCTCTTAAATCCATCCAGTGACATGGCCTCCACTGCCCTCTGTGGCAGGGAATTCCATAAATTCACAAATCTCTGGGTAAAAAAGTTTCACCTCAGTCTTAAATGACTGCCCCTTTATTCTAAGACTGTGGCCCCTGGTTCAGGACTCACCCAACATTGGGAACATTTTTCCTTCATCTAGCTTGTCCAATCCTTTTATAATTTTATATGTTTCTATAAGATCCCCCCGCATCCTTCTTTAAGCATGCCCTTGCCATGGTATACACAGTTATGATAGGCATGTTGTCAAGCTGGAAAGGGTACAGAGAAGATTTACGAGGATGTTGCCAGGACATGAGTCTGGGTCAGGGTCTGAGCTTTGCCAGGGACATGCCAAGGTCTGAGCTTTGGGGAGAGGTTGAGTAAGGTGGGACTCTATTGGAGTGTAGGTGGGGTGATCTTATATAGGTGTACAAAATCATGAGAGCAATAGATCAGGTAGATGCACTAGAGTCTCTTGCCCAGAGCAGGGAAATCGAGATCCAGAGGACATAGGTTTAAGGTGAAGGGGAAAAGATTTAATAGGAATCTGAGGGGTGACTTTTTCACACATAGGGTGGTGGGCGTATGGAACGAGCTGCCAGAGGAGGTAGTTGAGGCAGAGACTATCTTAGCATTTACGAAACAGTTGAGTTAAGAAAATACAATTCCTCTTCATCTCCCTTCTAAAGGTATGTCCTTTTATTCTGTGGCTATGACCTCTGGTCCTAGATTCTCCCACTAGTAGAAACATCGGAAACACAGAAATTCAATTCCTATTATTATTTTGGGACTGAGTGAGAATTGGCCCGCGGTTTTACTACGAGTTGTTATAATGTGTTAGACATTATCTTGCAAATTATGAGGTGTTCTGCAGCAGTATACACACCTAACCCATTCCAGAGATAGTGATAAAGATCAGTAACGGTGATGCAGTTGGAACAGTGCCCTCTTTCCTGATCAGATAATACGTTCCTGCATTTTTTAAACCTAATCTCAGCAGTACGAGGACGTGGAATAAAATCTGACCCAGTGTTTATTGCTGCTGGAAATGCAGAAAGTAGACTTTGGACAAGGCACCATCAGACCAGGAGGTGGGTCCATGCCTAAAAAAGCACATTTCTTCAGCTGAAACATGATAAGAAAAATCTACCACTTGCTTAAGACACAGAAAAGTTATTCTTCCAACAGTGGCCCTGCATGGTGCAAAACGGCGCCCACACATGGAACTATTTCACTTCAGAGTGAAGGGGTTACCCAAGAGATTATTTTATTAGTAAGATTAGTAAAAACCAAATAAGGCTGCTTTGATTCATAGTGTTGTCACCTTCCCCTCAGCCAACAATGTACCTTTCCTAGATCATCATCTGCTTTGATCTGTCCTTTTCACACCTTACATGCTCTTTGTACCCTTCCATATCTCTAGTTTCCGTCTCACCTGAATCTCAGTCTGAAGAAGGGGTCTCGACCCGAAACATCACCCATTCCTTCTCTCCAGGGATTCCTTCTCTCCAGGGATGATTTTAAATCTACTCTAATCTAATCTGCAGAAGAGAGATTGGGAGAATTATATATTAATAGTATATTGTTAGTATTATTAGTATTATTAATAGTATCTTGTTAATATACTAATAAATCACAATTTTTGAGTGGGGTTGGCATAGAAAACATTCTTCCCTTATGAAATGAAATTATAAGTGATTCTCAGGATACAGGCAAATATTTGAAAGTCTTGAAGCTTTAAAAAAAAGTTCAGTTAGTCCTTTTGTATCAAGCCAATTAACCTACAAGCCTGTACCTTTGGAGTGTGGAGATCGCGGAGAAAACTCACACAGGTCACGGGGAGAACGTACGAATTCCGTACAAACAAGCACCCGTAGTCAGGATCGAACCTGGGTCGCTGTGCCACCATGCCACCCTCCAGCACCTTGTATTTTGCCCAGAATTCCAGCCTCTCCAGGTCCTTGCTATTGCTATTGATGGAATGCAGGTAGGTTTACAAGGTTAATTCCAGGGATGGTGGAATTGTCATATGCTGAGGGAATGGAGCGGCTGGGCTTGTATACACTGGAGTTTAGAAGGATGGGAGTGGATCTTATTGAAACATATAAGATTATTAAGGGTTTGGACACGCTAGAGGCAGGAAACATGTTCCCGATGTTGGGGGAGTCCAGAACCAGGGGCCACAGTTTAAGAATAAGGGGTAATCCATTTAGAACGAAGACGAGGAAACACTTTTTCACACAGAGAGTTGTGAGTCTGTGGAATTCTCTGCCTCAGAGGGCGGTGGAGGCCGGTTCTCTGGATAGTTTCAAGAGAGAGCTAGATAGGGTTCTAACAGATAGCTGAGTCAAGGGATATGGGGAGAATCCTGTTTTAGACGGAACTGCAGATGCTGGAAAATCAAAGGTAGACAAAAGTGCTGGAGAAACTCAGCGAGTGCAGCAGCATCTATGGAGCGAAGGAAATAGGCAACGTTTTGGGCTGAAACCCTTCTGCTGACAATGTTCGGATATGGGGAGAAGGCAGGAACGGGGTACTGTTTGGGCATGATCAGCCATGATCACATTGAATGGCGGTGCTGGCTCGAAGGGCCGACTGGCCTACTCCTGCATCTATTGGCTATTGTCTATTGTCCTTGTACCTTCATCTCAATATTGCTGCTCAAGATCAAACAAGCGAACGCTGACCTGCATACAATTACATTTGACGATAATGATCAGTTTCTATAATATTGGCCCCAATTTCAGAGGCGCTTTCATGACTTCCCAAAATGAATCTCTCCGGCCTGGCTAAAGGACACCAGTGAACACAGTTGGAACAAGGACCATCATGACTTGAACCTAAGGGTTAAATTAGTGAGCTGTTACGGACAGTCTTTGAAAAATTGGTACACACTAAGTAGTTTGTAAAAAATTGAGATTGGTGATCTACATTTAATATTATTTACACTCTGCAGTTCTTTGTTAACATAGTCCTCCCCGTTGCGATAAATAAGACAGCTGACACCTGCAGAATTTCACTTTGTATTGGGACGTGGACCGACCCTGCAATGAAATGAGCCAAGATTGTGGTAATGTTCTCAGTGGGAGTCGTGATGTGTGAACGTATTTTTACTGATAATCTCCCTATTCACGTAAAATATTACGTATAAGACTTGATCTTCATAAAATGTTGCCTCTTTAACTTATCCGGCCTTAGAATTGTTTCTTGAAGTTCTTAATACAAAAAGTCAAGGCTATGAAAACAAATGTTTCCAATCTGCTATTCTTTTATTGCAACATCTGTGTGTCCTTATTTTCTGATTTTTGTTAATTCACATCAATAATGACTTTTTTGAACTCTTGCAGATTATTTGGGAGTGGATTAGTTTAATTTGGCAACGGGTGTGAAACAATATACATGGAGTCTTCAAAATCATTATTGTTTATGATTTTCATATGGTAGAGCAGATCCCTTGGTGATCGACCCAACACGCTGGGGTAATGCCCCCCGTCCCACTTAGGAAACCTGAACGGGAACCTCTGGAGACTTTGCGCCCCACCCAAGGTTTCCGTGCGGTTCCCGGAGGTTTTTGTCAGTCTCCCTAATGGTCGAAAGTGGTTTCCGTTTTAAAAATCGGTAATTTTTTAGTCGAAGCCGGTTGCGATGCTAGTTGAAGGTGGTTGCCGGAGGTTTCAGGTTTCCTAGTGGGACAGAGGCAAAACTCAGCGGGACAGGCAGCATCTCTGGAGGGAAGGAATGGCCGATGTTTCGGGCCGAGACACTTCTGCAGACTGTGAAGTTCTTCAGTCTGAAGAAGGGTCTCGACCCGAAACGTCGCCCACTCCTTCTCTCCAGAGGTGCTGCCCGTCCCGCTGTTACTCCAGCATTTTGTGTCTATCTTTGGTTTAAACCAGCATCTGCAGTTCCTTCCAGCAGATTTCGTCTGATCCCTTGGTGAACTGTGCCAGATTTCTTAATGCTTGCTGCCACTGTTATGATGGTCCAGCTCATATTTGAGTTGAATCACTTTGTTTCGGTGCTGCTTAAAATAGCGGGAGAGTTCCGCCAATTGATCGTTGCTTCTTAGTCCCAATTGCTACTATTTTATATTCACTAAGACGTTACATTTGATTAAAGCAAAAATGCAATGCATTGGGAATAGAAGTCTCCCAATTCTTAAGCATTAAAAAAAAAAATTAGTTATAGAGATACAACGCGGAAACAGGCCCCTTGGCCCACCGAGTCCGCACAGTCCAGCAATCCCCGCACAATAACACTATCCTACACACACTTGGGACATTTTACAATTTCACCTAGCCAATTAACCTACACACCTGTACATCTTTGGAGTGTGCGAGGAAACCAGAGATGTCGGGGAAAACCCACGCAGGTCACGGGGAGAACGTTCAAACTCCATACAGGCAGCACCCCGTCGTCAGGATTGAACCCGGGTCTCTTGGCTTCTTGGGTTTAGTTTAGGCTAGAGGGTTCAATAACTGGCCACAAAGTTCTGGAGTAACTCAGTGGGTCAGGCAGCATCTCTGGAGAGCATGGATAGTGAAGTTTCTGTTCAGGACCCTCCTTCAGATTTTCCCGACCCAAAATGTCACCTATCCATGTTCTCCATAGACGCTGCCTGACCCACTGAGTTACTCCAGCACTTTGTGTCCTTTTTCTTAGTCCAGCATCTGCAGTCCCTTGTTTCCACACAGGTTTGACATGTGTGCTCAAATTTGCAATGTCCTGAAAATGCAAACATCAAATCACAATTTATGAATTTATGGTTTAATTTTAGATATCACAGTTATTAATGTGAGAAAAATGGAAGTATTCCCGGTCTGGTTCATAAAATGACAGAGTTGTTGAAAATATATTGCATGCAGAACTAATAACTTGTTTTCTTCAATAAAAGACAATGTTGCCATCAGTGAAGGTGTCGCGGTGGCGCGGCAGTGGAGCTGCTGCCTCACAGCGCCAGAGACCCGGGTTCGATCCCGACTACGGGTGCCGTCTGTACGGAGTTTGTACCTTCTCCCCGTGACCGCCTAGGTTTTCCCAGGGTGCTCTGGTTTCATCGCGCACTCCAAAGAGTTGTCGGTTAATTGGCTTCGGTAACAATTGTAAATTGTCCCTTGTGTGTGTAGGATAGTGTTAAGGGCCTGTCCCACCAGCATGCAACTCTATGCGATGAACGCGATCAAACTAGAAGCGGGGGCCGCGCGGAGGTTTGGGTGATCCCCTGTACAGGGCCGTTCCCACCAGCATGCGCCTGCATGCGGCAAGCGCGACCAAACCGGCAGTAGGGGCCGCGCGGAGGTCGGGTGAGCGGCGCAAAGTGAGGCGAACTTGGAGCGAAGTCTAAGGTAAGTTCGCCAGGACAGAGAGGGGCACACAGAGAGGGGCACCGAGGCACACACACACAGAGGGCCACGGAACCACACACATAGAGGGTCACGGAGGCACCTACAGATAGGTTCACGGAGGCACGATGTCGGGGCGGTGTGTAAACGTCGAGGCGACTGTGAGCCGACAAGCCGTTGCCGCTCGGAATTTTTGGACATAGTCAGTTTTTCGGAGCCCCGCGCGGTGTCGGGACGAACTCCGCACAATTCCGCACGGCTCCGGCGATCGAAGTGGGACCGGCCCCGCACGCCGGACGGCTCAAGCGACCACGTTAGGTTGCGCTAATCGCATAGAGTTGCATGCTTGTTGGACAGGCCCTTTAGTGTGTTGATTGATTGCTGGTCGATGCGGACTCGGTGGGCCGAAGGGCCTGTTACCGTGTTGTATTTCACTGCACCTCGGCACTCGTGACAATAAACAAAAGTAAACTAAACTATACCAAAATCTCCAAAGTTAATGTCTAAAAGATTTGTTTTGCAGATCAGAGCAATGACATCCATCCTTGACACGTTCTGCTAATCTAAGCTGCAGCTTTCTAGAGAAGGTCAGCCCACATGTGGGAGGGCAATTAGCACCAGTGCTATTATTATTATCTCTATAAGAGATTTATTTCAGTTACTATACTGTATTTCCAAAAACACCTTGCTCAATGCTCCAAGAACATATTTTCTACCTATTCAGCATCTGCCATTGGCACAGATCCAGATATGCATTTTCACGACTTCTCGCAATAAGTTTAGTTTAGTGTTAGAGATACCGCGCGGAAACAGGCCCTTTGGCCCAACGACCAGCGACCCCCGCACTTTAACCCTACCCTACACCCATTAGGAACAATTTACATTATTACCAAGCCAATTATCGTACAAAGCTGGAGATCTCGAAGAAAACCCACGCAGGTCACGGGGAAAACGTACAAACTCCGTACAGACAGCACTCGTAGACTGGATTGAACCCGGGTCTCTGGCGCTGTAAGGCAGCAACTTTACCCCTGCGCCACCGTGCTGCCCAATTCTGCACAGAAATCTATTTCAAGTCAAACAGTGCAAGAAATAAAGGGACGAGATTATGATCAATTGTTCATTTATTTATGTTATATGTGCAGTGCCATCATTTGCAGATAAATGTAAACAAGTCCCGTCCCCCCCCCCGATCAAATTACATACAATTACAGATTGTGTAGATCTGTTACAGACCATCGGCATCAGGAACTGCAGATGCTGGTTTAAACCGAAGATAGACACAAAAAGCAGGAGTAACTCAGCGGGACAGGCAGCATCTCTGGAGAGAAGGAATGGGTGATGTTGTGGGTCGGGACCCTTCTTCGGTCAGGGGGAGAAGGAGGCACAGAGATATGGAAGAGTACGGTGTGATAACGAGACATCGAAGGGAATGCAAATCAAGAAAAATGTCGAGTAGATCATTGCTCGCTAGGGGAAGGTGACAACGAGGCGTATAAAGGTAACATTTAATCAGGAGGACAGTCAGATTGGTCGGAGAACTCGGATAGGGGAAGTTTTACACCATTTTAATCCACTTTATAAAGTGCAGAATTTCGGGCCTGTTTTTCGCTAAAAGCCCTGTCCCACGGTATGAGTTCATTCAAGAGTTCATTCTCCCGAGTTTGCCCTGATTCGTACTCGGAGATTTGCGGTAGTGGCCATTCGCAGGTACTCGGGGCTCTCGTGGACATTTTTCAACATGTTGTAAAATCTTCACGAGCTTACCGCGTTTCCCGAGTAACCTGCCGTTAGCGTTACGAGCCGCTAAGAGACGTCCCCGAGCTCCGACATACCCGCTACGTACATTCTACGTGCTTCCACGAGGTTTGATTTATTTTTTAAAACTCGGGAGAGCTCTTGAATGAACTCGTACAGTGGGGCAGGGCTTCAACACGTTGCAGTTAGCAACTTCAGTGGAGAGAATCTTGCTGAGGAAGCAGATTGTGAAGAAACATTGATGCAGAATTGGCTTGGCATTGGGATTGGACACAGAGGATTAATGAAGGGTTGGTCAGATAGATTGAAGAGTATTTCCTCAACCTATAATTTCCCCTGTTGCTATCGGCACACAGATTGGTTCCACTTGGGAGTAGTACTTCCATGACTTGCTTTATGCCAAATGCACATGAGAGCAGCTTTTCTATTCTGAAGAATATCACTCCCATCTCCGCAACCCAGCTGTCAGAGATTAACGTTGGAAATTACAGGCTGGAGCTGCATGAGACACATTTGTGTACCGTTCACATATTTTCTAGACATTGAGTTTGTTTAGCATCTAACCATGCATTTTTTGAGGTGGTGAATATTGCAATAAAAGTTAAAATTATCAAAATTGACATTTCTGCTTCCTGAAATGTGGAATTGAAATGTAGCTCTAATTACAACAAGCAGCAGTGAGACCCATTTAGAGTCACGTTCATTTGTAGTTGAACTGTTAGCTATTGATTAGAGTATTTTTATTCATAAGTTATAGCAGCAGAATTAGCCCATTCGGCCCATCAAGTCTACTCTGCTATTCAATCATGGCTGATCTGTGTTTTCTTCTCGACCCCATCCTCCTGCCTTCTTCCCATAACCCCTGACACCGTCCTATATAGACCATAGAGAGTTTGGTCTAACATCAGGCTGGCATGGTGACCTAGGGGTAGAGCTACTGCCTTACAGCACCAGGGACCCGGGTTCGATCCTGACTATGGGTGTTTGTCTGCACGGAGTTTGGACGTTCTACCCGTGACCTCAGTGCGTTTTCTCCAAGATCTCCCACACTCCAAAGGCATCCAATTTGTAGGTTAATTGGCTTGGTAAAAGTAAAATTGTCCTTAGTGTGTGTAAGGTAGTGTTAGTGTGCGGGGGAATCACTGGTGGACTCGCTGGGCCGAAGGGCCTGTTTCCGCGCTACATCTCTAAACTCAACTAGACTATCACCTTCTTTGTTCCAAGGAGAAACTATCCTAGCTTCTCTGGGCACTCTACATTTGGATTTCCCTGGCACTGTGGATAGGGGCAGATGCTGAACCATCTCTCCAGTAATGTTACCACCCTCTTGGTCAGCAAGTTTCTTGAACGTAAGCAAGCTCTCTTGTTTGTCTCTCATCCGTTCTCAAGAATTCAATGTGACCAAATATCAGGCATCACATGATAAACTTCCCTTCTGTTGCAAGCAAACGGCATTTTGCCACACCGGCGACATGGTGATGCAGCGGTAGAGTCGCTGCCGTAAGGGCCTGTCCCACCAGCATGCAACTCTATGCGATGAGCGCGACCTAACGTGGTCGCTTGAGCCGTCCGGCGTCGCGGGGCCGGTCCCACTTCGATCGCCGGAGCCATGCGGAAATGTGCGGAGTTCGTTCCGGCATCGCGCGGGGCTCCGAAAAACTGACTATGTTCAAAAATTCCGCGCGGCAACGGCTTGTCGGCTCGGAGTCGCCTCGACGCATGACGCACCGCCTCGACGTCGTGCCTCCGTGAACCTATCTGTAGGTGCCACCGTGACCCTCTATGTGTGTGGCTCCGTGGCCCTCTCTGTGTGTGCCTCTGTGCCCCTCTTTGTGTGCCCCTCTCTGTCCTGGCGAACTTACCTTAAGACTTCGCTCCAAGTTCGCCTCACTTTGCGCCACGTTGCGCCACTCACCCGACCTCCGCGCGGCCCCTGCTGCCGGTTTGGTCGCGCTTGCCGCATGCAGGCGCATGCTGGTGGGAACGGCCCTGTACAGGGGATCACCCGACCTCCACGTGGCCCCCGCTTCTAGTTTGATCGCATTCATTGCATGGAGTCGGATGCTGGTAGGACAGGCCCTTTACAGCCCCAGAGACCAAGATTCTGATCCTGACTACGGGTCCTTGTCTGTAAGGAGTTTGTATGTTCTCCCCGTGACATGTGTGGGTTTTCTCCGGTTTCCTCCCACACTCCAAAGACGTACAGATCTGGAGGTTAATTGGCTTGGTATGAATGTAAAATTGTCCCTAGTGTGTGTAGGGTTGTGTTAATGTACGGGGATCGCTGGTCGGTGCGGACCCGGTGAGCTGAAGGGCCTGTTTCCGCGCTGTACCTCTAAACTAAACTATATTCCTTTTTAAAATAAAAATTGGTTGACTTCTATAGATTTTTTTTCCTTTTCCGATCTCACGCTCTCAAGTTCAGGTTTTATTTTTCAAATTAACACAAGTGAAACGAAATGAAGAAAAAAGCTGCATCTTTTATCTCTGCAAATTTAGTTTAGTTTGGAGATATAGCATGGAACCAGGTCAGGCTCACCGAGTTTCTGCCGACCATTGATTATCCGCTCACGTTAGTTTGATGTGATCCCAATTTCTCATCCATTTCCTTCATGCCAGGGGAAATGTACAGAAGCAAATTAACGTAGAACTCCACACAGACAGCACCCGAGGTCTGGATCTAACCTGGGTCTTTGGTGCGATGAGGCAGCAGCTCTACCTGTTGCACCACTGAACCAAACTTCTGAATTCTCTGGGCGGGGTGGAACCCTCTCCAAGACAGACGTGAAGCTCACCGTTTGACCTGTTTTTACAAAATGTTAAATGGTCAGCTAGACATAGATCACAAGACCTACACCAACCCCAAACCAATTAGGAGCAGGCAAGGGCATTCGATCCAATTTGTGGCCCCAGCCGCAAAGACAGATGTGTACAGCAATTTGTTCTTTCCACGCACTATTAAAGCATGGAATAATCTCCACCAAGCCATGGTTGCCCAGCCAGATGCAACTAAATTTAAAGTGGCACTTTCTTCCCAATAACCCTCTCTGGCTAAACCCCTCCCTTCACCACCTCCAGTTTAAATTCCAGTTGGAATATTTTGGAGGACCAAGTAACCAAGAACCAAGAACCAAGAACCACCCTTTGCTGTTGATGTAACAACTAGGCATCTGAAACAGTGATGTTGAACGACAGTCGCTACTGGAGTTTCTGGACTTGGAGGCAACTGTTTAAACATGCCCCGACAATGGGCACTATATTTTTCCTGTCCTGACTTTAAGGCCAAGTCGGCAGAGATTGACTGAGTGGAGCACCCGGGGAAAACTCAGCAGGTCACGGGGAGAACGTAAAAAACTCCGTACGGACTAGCACCCGTGGTCAGGATCGAACCTGGGTCTCGGGCGCTGTAAGGCAGCAACTCTACCGCTGCGCCCATTTAATGTGTAAAAGTGTGAGACATTTCAAATAATTCGTGCTGAACCCAACCACTGTACTCTTGGCATGTCAAAAGGTATTCTCAAAAGTATAGGGAACATCGCTTGTGTTTGTTCGAGCTTTCTAACCGATAGTGTCTCAGAGTGTTTGTTTCTCGAAGTCAAGAGTATCTCTTCTGCAAAACACATGACTCCAATTAATGTATTATGTCTAATTTTGCTTCAGCCCCACCACGACCAATCCTCCTGACTTGGCAGCTTTCACTGAGCCCATCATCTATTGCCTTGATATCAGTTTGTAGATGAGTTATAACTTCCCTTGGATTTAACCTTCAGCAAGAGAGAAGCTCTCCTTTTCACTGAAGATATACATGATGTTAGATTCTCCCTTCCTTCACCCAACACCTACTCAACTTAAGGTCATAAGGGCATAAGGAATAGGAGTAGAATTAGGCCATTCGGCCCATCAAGTCTACTCTGCCATTCAATCCTGGCTGATCTATCTCTCCCTCCTAACCCCATTCTCCTGTCTTTTCCCCATAACCCCTGACACCTGTACTAATCAAGAATCTGTCTGTCTCTGCCTTAAAAATATCCACTGACTAGGCCTCTATTGCCTTGTTTGGCATTTGTTCTTTTTGACCTTCACCTGTTTAAATACTCAGATCATAAGATCATGAGGGGAATAGTTAAGGTGAATGCACAGATTCTTTTACCCAAAGTAGGCAAATTAAGAACCAGATGACATGGGTTGAAGTTGAGAGGGAAACGATTTAATAGGAAACTGAGGGGCAGTTTTTTCACACAGCGAGGATTGGGTATATGGAACAAGCTGCCAGAGGAGATAGTTGAGGCAAGAACTATACAACATATAAAAGACATTTGGACAGGTACATGGAGTGGAAAGGTTTGGAGGGATATGGGACAAACTTGGACAGGTGAAGATGGAACTGATTGGTCAACAAGGGGACGTTGGGCAGAAGGGCCTGTTTCTATGCTGTCCGACAATATGATTCTATATCTAATCCATCAACAAGACTAGGTTATTTTGATGATCATCTATCAGGCTTTTGGAATGTTTGCCCTGCCGCTTTCCCCAGGTCCATTCTACATGAGATCAACTCATCAGCAACTCGATCATCTTCGCAAGGCAACATTTGCCAAGCACAAAAGGACACCTCGGGTGCTGTCTATTTGGTGTTTGCATGTTCTCCCCGTGACCGCATGGGTTTTCTGTGGGTGCTCCAGTTTCCTCCTGCAACCCAAAGGTTAACTGCCTTCTGTAAATGGTCCCTCCTGTGTGTAGGACAGAGTTAGTGCACGGGTGATCGCTGGTCAGTGCAGTCTTGGTGGGCAGAAGGCCGCATCTCTATACTCAACTAAAACCGGGCCAAAAGCCTTACTTTCCTCTGACAAACCTCTTTGGAGCTGTTTATTCGAGTTCTCTAAATAGTTTAATTCTCTATTCCCTCTGTTTACGTAGCATCGGACTTAAATGTCTGATGAACCTCCAATGGCAATATAGTTCAACTATTGATTCATCCCAACATGTTTTAAGATCACACTGTGTCTCTATTAAATAAGTAACAACATTGAGCTGATGTGAACCATTCCAACTTCAACCTCTTCCAAATTGGACTTCAATCCCATTATGTGGCTTTCAGAGAAATAATGACAGGGGCTTTATGCTGGCTATTTTGCCAACTCCTTATGTTTGCTGATCCTTATGTCACTCATCTTCCTAATTCGAAGAGTCGTATGAAGCACTCCACCTAAACCAGTGTCCACCACATTTTTTACTAACTACAACTCCATTAAAAAAGCCAAAATAAGCAATATTTTAACTGGGAAAGTGGTGTTTCCAAAACTCTTGCACCCCCTTGCTGTGAGGCAACAAGAATGAGGCAAGTGGGGTGGCACGGTGGCGCAGCGGTAGAGTTGCCGCCTCACAAGGCCAGAGACCCAGGTTCGATCCTGACTACGGGTACAGTCTGTGTAGAGTTTGAACGATCTCCCTATAACCGCAAGGGATTTCTCCGGATGCTCCGGTTTCCTCCCACACTCCGAAGACGTGTGGGTTTGTCGGTTAATTAGTTTTCTTGTAAAATGCCCCTGGGGGCGTAGGATGCAAAAGTGGGATAGCACAGACTAGTTTAGGGGTGACTGTTGGTTGGCATGGACTTGATGGGCCAAAGGGCCTGCTTCCACAGTGTATCTCTTACCTAAACTAAACTAAACCTTCTGCTGTGTGTCTTAGGTACGACATTTTACAATATGTCATTTTACAAAGTAGATAATACCACTTTTGTACAGCCAGCACTTACAATGATTAGAAGTGAAAATACTTGGCTGTATTCATTTGTTCATGTTTTTTATATTCATTAACTACGTCAAAGGTTTCTGCTACTCTTGGCTTCCTTGTTTCACACTTTTCAATGCTTTGTGTATGAAAATTGGCGTTTCGTGGAGTTGATTACAAGTAAAGGCAGAAACTGCTGGAGATAGAGGTACAGATTTAGTACCAGTAATAGTCTGCAGTATTGACATGGATAAACATGGTTGACTAGAGGAAAGAAAAATTAAATAAGGCTAACCATTCTAAAAAAGCAAAGGAGGGAGAGGAATCTGTAAATCACAACCAATCTTAACTCGTAAATGGCGACACAAGAAACTGCAGGTACTGGAATCTTCAGCTAAAAACACTTCATGCTTTCATTAGTGGCTGTGGAGAGGATGTTTCCACAAGTGGGAGAGTCTAGGACCAGAGATAATATCCTCAGAATTAAAGGGCATTCCTTTAGGAATTAGATGAGGAGGAATTTCTTTAGTCAGAGGGTGGTGAATCTGTGGAATACATTGCCACAGCCGGCTGTGGAGGCCACAAGTCAATGATTACTTTTAAGGCAGAGAGAGATCGATTCCTGAATAGTACGGGTGTCAAGGGTTATGGGGAGAAGGTAGGAGAATGGGGTGAGGAGGGAGCGATAGGCCAGCCATGATTGAATGACGGAGTAGACTTGATGGGCCGAACGGCCTAATCCTGCTCCTATCACTTATGAACATGAACATATTAACACTGATAAACACTAAAGATAACTCATCAAAACTGATGATATGACCACTGCTCTGCTCTTTTCAGACGGTGGAAAAACACACTTGGACATGGCAAGACAGAGAGTTAATTCCTTCATTGCATTCAGTGAACTTGCAGAGACTAACATTTCATTTGCAAGTACGGAACGTCAGAGGTGGAGGGGAGACTTGATTGAAGCATATAAAATTAAGAGAGGCATAGATAAGGCAGACAGTCAGAGTCTTTTTCCCCGAGGTAGAAGTGTCCAACACTAGAGGGCGCAGCAATAAGGTGAGAGGGTGAAAGTTTAATGTAGATGTTGAGAGCAAATATTTGCGCAGAGAATGGTGGGGGTCTGGTGTGGTGGTAGCAGATATAATAGAATAGTGGTATGTTAGAGGCTTTCGGATAGGCACATGGAAGTGCAGGGGATAGAGTGATATGGATGATGTACGGGCATAATGAAATCAATTTAACCCAGCATCATGTTTGGCACACACAAACATTCCAGTGGTCTATTGTTTAACTTAGTTTAATTTAGAGGTACAGCGCGGAAACAGGCCCTTCGGCCCATCCATTCCGCGCCGACCAGCGATCCCCGCACACTAACGCTATCCTACACACTAGAGACTATTTTTACAATTATACCATGAACCTACCGACCTGTGCGTCTTTGGAGTGTGGGAGGAAACCGGAGATCCCGGAGAGAACCGGCGCAGGCCACGGGGAGAACGTGCAAACTCCGTACCGACAGCACCCGCAGTCAGGATTGAACCCGGGTCCCTGGCGCTGTGAGGCAGCGACTCTACCGCTGCGCCACCGTGCCGCCCATTGTTCTTTCCGTTCTATGTGGCAATGGCACAGAAAATATTTCATTTTTTGCTGCATTCACCTTGCAGTTCGCAGCACACAAAAATAACCCTCTCGCCAATAATAACGTTCAATTAAGCCTGGCAAAGTCGAAAGTTCCCTTGCATTGCCACAATAACTTTGTTTTACTGTTCTCATCTGAACAGTTAAAGAAATTAAAGACCTGCATTTATACGGCACATTGGGACATCCTTCAGCACTTTACAGCCAATTAAGTACTTTTGAAGTGTAGACAATGTTTTAATGTCGGAAGCGTGGCAACTGACTTCCGCATCGCCCAATCCATAAACAGTGATTATGCGGTGATCAGATCCAGTCATTGATGGGAGGGGAGGGGGGGGGGGGGGGGGGGGGAATATTGGTCAGGTGTCTGGCATGAAATTCTCCATTCGTCTGCAAGTTGTCATATAAGATTCTTCAGATCAACCTGGGTCTCATTTGTTTATTATTAATCAAGGTAAACTTTATTCTGGATAATAAGTTGCAGAGGAGACACTAGTGGAGCAGTGGTAGAAGCATAGAAACATTGAAAATAGGTGCAGGAGTAGGCCATTCGGCCCTTCGAGCCAGCACCGCCATTCAATATGATCATGGCGGATCATCCAAAATCAGTATCCCATTCCTACCTTTTCCCCATATCCCTTGATTCCGTTAGCCCAAAGAGCTAAATCTATCTCTCTCTCTTGTAAACATGCAGTGAATTGGCCTCCGCTGCCTTCTGTGGCAGAGAATTCCACGGATTCACAACTCTCTGGGTGAGAACGCGTTTCCTCATCTCAGTCCCAAATGGCCGACCCCTTATTCTGAATAAGAGTTGCTGCCTTCTTTTGCAAGGATGCTGTTCGGTCCTGACTACAGGTGTTTCGTCTGTACGTTTGATGAGAATGTCTTGTACACAATCTATCCAGGGTCATTAATACCAGGAATGTCAGTTCAATGCCTTTTCGGAAAGACTGCTGTTCTAACAATGCCTTGAAGTGTCAGGTCAGGTGATCTGATTCAGAGTAGGAGTGATACTCAAATCTGTAACAGTGGGTGCGTTAGTGGACAATCATGTGACCCCCTCCCCCCCCCCGCTCCTTACCAGCATAATATCATGACCTGCTATGTATTATTCTTCTTATGAGATCACTTAATTAATTAATTAATATTGATTTATTATTTGATAGATTTACGAGAAAAATGTGACGCAACAGATAAATACTTTGTTGAATCTTCAAACCAACCACAGCTTTTGCCTTCTGCTTCAGGGCATCACGGTGGCACAGAGGTAGTGTTGCTGCCTTACGGCCCCAGAGACCCGAGTTCGATCCTGACTACGGGTGCTGTCTGTGCGGAGTTTGTACGTTCTCTCTATGACCGCGTGGATTTTCCGTGGGTGATCCAGATCCCTCACACACTCATAAGGTCATAAGAGCAGAATTAGGCCATTCGGCCCATCATGTCTACGCTGGCATTCAATCATGAGCTAAATCTATCTCTCCCTCCTAACCCCATTCACCTGCCTTCTCCCCCAAACCCCCGACACACAGACTAATCAAGAATCTGCCTGAAAAATATCCATTGACTTGGCCTCCACAGCCTTTCCACAGATTCATCACCCTCTGACTAAAGAAATTCCATGGTGGATGAAACCGTGAGAGGAATAGAGAGGGTGAATGCACCATCATTTTCCCAAGGTCGGGGGATCAAGGATTAGAGAGCGCAGGCTTAAATTGAGAGAGAACAAAAATGAATAGGAAACTGAGGGGCAGTTTTTTCACACAGACGATGTGGGTAGATAAGGAACGAGTTACCAGATTAAGTTGTTGAGCCAGATCTAATTACAATATTTGAAAGACATTTGGACAGATCGCTAGATAAGGAAGGTTTAGAAGGTTGTGCTCCAAGTGAGAGCAATGGGACTAGTTTGTATTGAGGCATCTTGGATGGTCAGACCAAGTTGAGCCTGAGGGCCTGTTTACATGCTAGTAATTCCATGAATGAGTGAACTCAAAGAGAGTACATTCTTCCTCCAAAGACATACAGGTTTGTAGGCTAATTGGCTTGGTAAAATTGTAAATTGCCCCTAGTGTGTGTAGGATAGTGTTAGTGTGCGGGGGCCGCTGGTCGGCGTGGACTCGGTGGGCCGAAGGGCCTGATTCCGCAAAGTATCTCGAAACTAAACTAAACTGCATTGGACCCACTGACTTCAGGCACAAGCTTGTTGGAGTATTTTCTTTCCGCTTTAATTGTTTGAGTCACACAATGTTAAACGTTTTGCAGCTGCATTCAGCCAAGCCACAGTTCAGATAATTAGTCCAATGATCGCGCCCTTGTAAATATGTGCTGTTGTTGGCTCCGCCATATCAGCCTTGCTTTTTCTTTGGAATTGTTTTATTAATTTCTCCGCCTGTTGGCCGAAACATATTCACCTTTTGCCGGCGGTTTGGAAGTGAGTTGCCTGTAAGATTCTCTTTGCGTCCCGTGCTTGTTTACACACTGCGTTGTGTGGAAGGGCGGGCGCTGGTAAGTCATAGAGTGACACGGTCATAGAGTGGAAACTGGCCCTTCGGCCCAACTTGCCCACCACACCAGCCAACATGTCCCAGCTACATTGGTCCCACCTGCCCGCGTTTGGTTCATATCCCTCCAAACCTGTCCTATCCATGGTACACAAAAAGCTGGAGAAACTCAGCGGGTGCAGCAGCATCTAAGGAGCGACGGAGATAGGCAACGTTTCGGGCCGAAGCCCTTCTTCAGACGCCCTTCGGGCCGAAACCCTTCTTCAGATTGTCCTGTCCTATCCATGTACCTGTTTAACTATTTCTTAAATATTGCGATAATCCCTGCCTCAAATACCTCCTCTGGCAGCTCATTCCATACACTCATCACCCTTTGTGTGAAAAAGCCACCCCTCAGATTCCTACTAAATCTTTTCCCTCTCATGTTAAACCTATGTCCTTGATTTACCTACTCCGGGCACGAGACTCTGTGCATCTACCCAATCTATTCTATTAGAGGGTGAAACAGATTAGACCCTATATTATCTCAAAGAGCATTTTATTTTCCATCAACACAACAGAGCCAGAGACCCCGGTGCGATTCTGACTACAGGTGCCTATCTGGACAGAGTTTGTAGCTTCTCTCCGTGACCTGGGTGGGTTTTCTCCGAGATCTTCGGTTACCTCCCACACTCCAAAGACGTACAGGTTTGTAGGTTAATTGGCTTGGAATGAATGTAAATTGTTCCCAGGATGTGCAAGAATTGCTGGCTGGCATGGACTCGATGGGCCGAAGGGCATGTTTCTGTGCTGTATCTCTAAATTAAACTAAACTAAGACTCCATTGACCGAGAGTCAAAACGTTTGATTTGTATAAGTTTAGGTCTTAAAATGATTTTTTTTTTTAAATACACTAAAACATAAAAGCACACGAAGACCTAATTAACGTTTCAATTGTTTTGTCTCTATCTGTTCGCTGAGTTCAACTGCTTGAACCCCATAAGATTGTCCTGAGTAGCCATTGTGAGCGAGAAATCTGACGAGCACTTCAATTGAATTACAAATGACATGTGTTTCTATTAGGCAGTTGTTAAACTTTTCTTCAGCGTGCCTGCCAAGAGGCTTTGGAGCGGACTGTGTGAACAATTTTTAGAGACAGTGCCTTTGTGTGAAGTTGGTCTGAAGTTGCCCCACTTGCCTGTAGCTATTCTCAACGAAATAAGCATGTCTTAGAAAAAAAAAAATCTAGGTTCATGTTGAGTACATTCTCCACACATTGACTTCATTTTGAGATGTAATACATTCTAACAAAACCTCCCATTGTGTCGCGAACGACATTGTTTTCGAACAGTGCAACGTTAGTAAAAACAATACTGTCAAACCTTCCGTGTGCTGAGCATTTATTAAATGTTTCTCTTGGCAACGACGTCCTTGTCCAAACAAGTGTGAGGTCATGCAGTAATGCAGAATTTACCTTGTCTGCCGTGTCGTACTGAGCCGAGCTAACTATCCTTAACCTGGGTCACTGTGGCAGATAACAATGTTAGTTGTGGAAAGAATCAGATAGGCAGGTTGAAAGATTATAGGCAAGATGATAGATGATCATTGTGGCTTCAAATATATGCACAGGGGGTCCAAAGGTCATTAGTGATAGGGGCAGAATTAGGCCATTCGGCCCATCGAGTCTACTCCGCCATTCAATCCTGGCTGATCTATCTCTCCTTCCTAACCCCATTCTCCTGCCTTCTCCCCATAACCCCAGATACCTGTATGAATGTATGAATGAGAATGAAATTACAGAAATATATATATATATATATAGATATATACGCAAAATGCTGGAGTGACTCAGCGGGACAGGCAACATCTCTGGTAAGAAGGAGCGGGTGATGTTTCGGGTCGAGAGCCTTCTTCGCCCGAAATGTCACCCATTCCTTCTCTCCAGAGATGCTGCCTGTCCCACTGAGTCACTCCAGCATTTTGTGTCTATTTTCGATTTAAACCAGCATCTTCAGTTCCATCCTACATAGTGTATATAGATATGTCTGCAGGCAGGTTGGACTGGTGTAGAGTGGGGTATGTTGGTTGGTGTGGGCCAGTTGGGTCGACTTACATCCAAGGCCCCTCACACGCCCCTCAACTCCTCCCCCGTTGCTCTATCTTTACCGTGGATGTACAATCCGTTAACATCTCCATCCCCCATCAGGAAGGTCTCAAGGTCTCTCCTGGTCTTGCTTGAACAGAGACCCATACCAGCTCCTCGTTTTCACCCAACGAGCAGCTACCAATGGCCTGTTTCCTGTATCACCGTCACTTATTTGCAGATCTTCCATTCCCTGTACATCATCTCTCTACATCATTTTTCTATACCTCTCGTTTCCCTTTCCCGCGACTAAAGAAGGGTCTCGGCCCGAAACGCCACCCATTCCTTCCTCTCCAGAGTTGCTGCCTGTCCCGCAGAGTTACCCCAGCCATTTGTGTCTATCTTCGGTGTAAACCAGCATCTGCAGTTCCTTCCCACACAAGCGGTTTCCCCTCCTTTGCCTGCCGGAGCTTGTCATCACCCTAAACAACCCCTCTTTGGACTCCTCTTACTTACTTCAAGTTGAAGGTGTGGCCATGGGCACTCGTGTGGGCCCCAGCTATGGCTGCCGGTTTGTTGGTTACATTGAGCCAACCCTATTCTTAATGATCACTGGCCCTATCCCCCAACGCTTTCTCCTCTACATTGACGACTGCATTGGGGTCTGCCACCTGCACCCAGCCAGAACCTGTTGAGTTCTGAAAGTCCACCCTCCCCTCATATTCACCTGGACTATCTTTGACAACTCTCTCTCTCTCCCCATTCTTGATCTCTCTCTTCCCATCACAGGGGGAAAACGTCTACAACAGGTCAACAGGTGGAGTGATGGAGTGTGTCAGTGAGAGAGATGGTGTATCAGACAGAGCACCAGTAAAATAGGGCATTAAGGGCCTGTCCCACCAGCATGCGACTCCATGTGGCGAGCGCGACCTAACGTGGTCGCTTGAGCCGTCCGGCCTCGCGGGGCCGGTCCCACTTCGATCGCCGGAGCCGTATGGAGTTGTGCGGAGCTGGTCCAGACATCGCGCGGGCTCCGAAAAACTGACCGTGTTAAAAAATTCCGCGTGGCAACGGCCTGTCAGCCCACAGCCACCTCGACGCATTACACACCGCCTCACGTCGTGCCTCCGTGTCCCTCTCTGTGTGCCTCCGTGTCCCTCTCTCTATGTGCCTCCGTGTCCCTCTCTGTGTGCCTCCGTGTCCCTCTCTCTATGTGCCTCCGTGACCCTCTCTCTGTGTGCCTCCGTGACCCTCTTTATGTGCCTCCGTGTCCCTCTCTCTGTGTGCCTCCGTGACCCTCTTTATGTGCCTCCGTGTCCCTCTCTCTATGTGCCTCCGTGTCCCTCTCTCTATGTGCCTCCGTGTCCCTCTCTATGTGCCTCCGTGTCCCTCTCTGTGTGCCTCCGTGTCCCTCTCTCTATGTGCCTCCGTGTCCCTCTCTGTGTGCCTCCGTGCCCCTCTCTCTGTGTGCCTCCGTGACCCTCTCTGTGTGTCCTTCTCTGTCCTTGCGAACTTACCGCGGACTTCGCTCCAACTTCGCGCCACTTCGCGCCACTCACCCGACCTCCGCGCGGCCCCCGCTGCCGGTTTGGTCGCGCTCACCGCATGGAGTCGCATGCTGGTGGGACAGGCCCTTTAGGGTAGGGCACCAGTAAATGGGGAAATAAGGTCAAAAGGTCATGTCATAGGAGCAGAATTAGGCCATTTGCCCCATCAAGTCTACTCCGCCATTCAATCGTGGCTGATCTATCTCCCCCTCCTAAAGCCCATGTCCCACGATGCGAATTTACCCAAGAGTTCTCCTGAGTTTAAAAAATAATCAAACTGGTGGTAAGTACGTAGCGGGTACGTCGGAGCTCGTGGATGTCTCGTAGCGGCTCGTAACGCTAACGGCAGGTACTCGGGAAACGCGGAAACTCGTGAAGTTTTTTCCCTAGTGTGTAGGATAGTGCTAAGTGTACGGGGTGATCGCTGGTCGGCGTGAACTCGCTAGGCCGAAGAGCCTGTTTCAACACTGTTTCTCTAAATTCTAAAGTCTAAACTGAACAAACAAACCCTCGTGATGCAGCTTGTGCAGTGAAGGATTTAAATTATACACGGGTCCTAATTGTGCGGCACCTCGACAATTTTACAATAACATTGAGCTTCATCCTCTCAAGGATTCTTATAGTCATAGAGTGCAGACACAGGCCCTTCGGCCCAACTTGCCAACACCGATCAACAGGTCCCAACTAATCTGAAGAAGGGTCTCGACCCGAAACGTCAACCATTCCTTCTTAAGGCGCTGTCCCACGATGTGAGTTTACCCAAGAGCTCTCCCGAGTTTTCCTAACCACGGGTGCTGTACGGAGTTTGTACGTTCTCCCCTTGACCGCGTGGGTTTTTCTCCGAGATTTTCGGTTTCCTCCTTCTCCCCGTGTCCGAGATCTTGGTTTCCTCCCACACTCCAAAGACGTACTGGCTTGTAGGTTAATTGGCTTGGTATAAGTGTAAATTGGCCCTAGTGTGTGTGGGATAATGTTAGTGTGCCGGTCGCTAGGATCGCTGGTCGGCGCGGACTCGGTGGGCCGAAGGGCCTGTTTCCGCATTGTTTTCCCAAACTAAAGGAAACTAAAATCGAACATGACTTACTGTAGCTATTACTTGCACTGCACTGACTCCACTAAAATGAACACATCTTCATTGTTTCGTCCTGATATATCTGTGTGGGGCTTGGCACGACTTCCTTGCCGGGTAGGGTGGTCAGGGATGAACTTCAAACTTTGTGCAAAAATGATAGTTATGCCTTCAATTTGCGGCTACTTGGAGTAATGTATTAGGTTATTGGCAGAGGACCATGTTAATTATATTCCAGGCAACCACTTTAGTGCGTGCTTGGCTTCCACTGAAGCCTGCCTTCAAAAAGTACATTTCTGTCGCGCATTCCATTTATTGAGGTTTCTTTCCTTGTCTCGGGATACACATCCCTTCTCCAGGTGGCCACTCTTTCCTTATCTGTCGCTATGATCCTGTACCACACTCTCATCTTCATTTCCCCCTCAAAATCTCCATCCAAACCCATCTAGCCAGCCAGCTGTGTTGCTAACCCTCCTAATCTCTCCTTTGCTAACTCGACATCTGTTTTCTGTATCTATGAATCTCCTCGCAATGTCGATAACGCTGGAACCCAGTATGGTTGTGGGGTTTGTTATCGAGGTTCATGGTATATCTGTCCAAAAATAATAGAACATGGATAAGATTAAATGATTCCTTAAAGCCTAAAGTCTGTAATATATGCTTAAATACTTGGGGTGCATGCGGTTATATATATATATATATGTGTGTGTGTGTGTGTGTGTGTGTGTGTGTGTGTGTGTGTGTGTGTGTGTGTGTGTGTGTGTGCGCGCGCGCGCGCGATTGTGTGTTTACGTGTGTGTATGTGTGTGCGCGCGTGCGTATAAATAATATATATACATGAATATCTAAATACAGAAATATATATATATATATAAATATATATAGATGAAGATAGATAGATGGATGGATTATGATAGAAAGCCTCACATGGGCAGCACGGTGGCGCAGCGGTAGAGTTGCTGCCTCACACCGCCAGTGACCAGTGTTTGATCCTGACCACGGGTGCTGTCTGTACGGAGTTTGTACGTTCTCCTCGTGGCCTGAGTGGGTTTTCTCCGGGTGCTCCGGATTCCTCCCACATTTCGTCGACGTACAGGTTTGATGGTTAATTGGTACAAATGTGTGTGTGTGTAGGGTGGTGCTAACGTGCGGGGATCGCTGGTCGGTGAGGATTCAGGGGGCCGGATAGCCTGTATCTGGAAACTAAAAACAAAACTAAAAAAGGTGAGCCAATGATGTTGGTTTTCGTGAGCATCGAGGCACTGCAAGGGTATAAGGAATTCTCAAGTCTTGGGTTCAGAAAGCTGAAGGCATGGCTGGCAAAATAATTAATTTCAGTGATTTGGAAGGGATCAGAACTCGATAAATGTACAGAAGGTTTGTTTTAAAAGGATTACAGAAGGAAGGACAGGCCAAGGTGCAACATGTAAATAAGGATGAGAGATTTTAACTCAAGGCATTGCCGAGCCAGAGTGAAGGCAAGTTGGCAAGTGTCGGAGATATGTGAGTTAGCATATAGATGACACTAGAATGGATGCTTCAGACCAAGAACACCTTAAATAATCATATCCATGCACGAAAATACTCTTAAAATTCCAAAAAGTCTATTTAGAGAAACAAATAACATGTATCAGGATGCTGCTGAATAAGGGTCTCGACCCGAAAGGTCCACCCTGGAGTGACTCAGCCGGAAATGCTGCCTGTCCCGCTGTTACTCCAGCGTTTTGTGTCTACCAGCATCTGCAGTTCCTTCCTACACTGCTAGTGAAAATGGTATCTATTTTAGTGAAGATAGACACAAAAAGCTGGAGTAACTCAGCGGGACAGGCAGCATCTCTGGAGAGAAGGAGTGGGCGAGGTTTCTGGTCGAGACCCTTCTTCAGACATTTAGTGAACACTGGAGACACGGCAAGAGTGAAAAAGAGGATATTTAAGTCTAGGGCTGTAGAATGTGAAGGGATGGTTTGCTAAGTAGGATAAAGGGAATATACTTGATAGGAGGAGACTATTGATGCTGTGGTGGAGTCCTCTAGTTGACATATTAATGAGGGAAGTTTGAGAGGTAGAATGCAAAGAAAGGCAGATGTAAACGTTGTGATCGGCAGAGCAGTGGTGACTGGAAAAACTGAATTAATGTTACTAGGAGAAAATTATTACTTGTCTTCCTCTGCACAACATTATTTCAGGGGCGGCACGGTGGCGCAGCGGTAGAGTCGCTGCCTTACAGCGCCAGAGACCCGGGTTCGATCCCGACTATGGGTGCTGCCTGCACAGAGTTTGTACGTTCTCCACGTGACCGTGTGGGTTTTCTTTGAGTACTTCGGTTTCCTCCCACACTGCAAAGACAATGGACAATAGGTGCAGTGGTAGGCCATTCGGCCCCACGAGCCAGCACCGCCATTCAATGCGATCATGACTGATCAACCACAATCAGTGCCTCGTTTCTGCCTTCTCCCCATATCCCCTGACTCCGCTATCTTTAAGACCTCTGTCTAGCTCCCTCTTGAAAGCATCCAGAGAACCAGCCTCCACGGCAGAGAATTCCACAGACTCACAACTCTCTGTGTGAAAAAGTGTTTCCTCTGTTCTAAATGGCTTACCTCTTATTCTTAAACTGTGGACCCTGGTTCTGGACTCCCCCAACATCGGGAACATGTTTCCTGCCACTGGCGTGTCTGGACGTACAGGTTTGTACGTCACTTGGCTTGGTATGAATATAAAAAATGTCCCTAGTGTAAATTAGTGTTAATGTGTGTGGATCGCTGGTCAGTGCGGACTCGATGGGCCAAGGGGCCCGTTTCCGTGCTTTATCTCTAAACTAAATGAAATATATTCTGGTCAATATTACACATTTCACCTGTAAATAACAGTCAATTTATAATGGCTTTGGATTAGTATTCTCTAGGTCATATTTTAGTATTTTATTAGAAAATATATGTCTAATTGCTATCTCATTGCTAATGGAACTCAATAAAATATCTTCCGCGTGAAATACTGTATTTCCTCTGAAAACAGGAACATTGGAGTCTCATGTAACGCGTACCTGTTTTCAGATGTGTATTGGCTGGAGGGTTGGACTCCAGTAGTTTTTTATTATTATTTGTTTACAACCTATGCTCATGAGCAAAATTACCAACGTTTCCAATTTTGGGAGAAATTCTTATTATTTCCCCCTGTAAGGAGTCAATGAATATTATTCTTAATTCAAGAGGTATGGCTTCAATCTCATTTCAAGTTGTTAACAAATCCCTTTGTGGGAATCTTGTGTGTTTGAATTCTAGGATTAAAGAAAGCATAATTGTGATTTATAATGCAGTGCATTTTTTGGAGAGAATCCGGTGTGAACTCGAAATGTAAAAGCTCTTGTCCTTGGCCATTGTGGGCATTTTAGGCTTTTAAATTCACTGACGAAATGCCCTTCGGCCAACTAACCTTTCCACCCTGCAAGTTTCAAGATCAATAACATTGCTGTTTTATGGGGCTAGATGTTATAGGTTATTCACAAATCTGCAACCTTATTTTGAACTGTGGACTGGTTCTGGTATAAGATATAGAAGTAGGGAGTAGGCTACTCTGCCCTTCACACCAGTTTAGTTTAGTTTAGTTTGCCCTGTCCCACTTAGGAGACCTGAACAACAACCTCTGGTGACCTTGCCCGCCACCCAAAAAAAATAATCAAGGTGGAGGTGACCTGCAACCTCCTACCACCTCCCACGCATGTGTTGAAAACCTTCCTCGACTGTGACAAAAACCGGCTTCGACTGGACCTGCGACTAAAAAATGATCGATTTTTAAAACGGCAACCTATTTTTAATCGAGGCTGGTTTTAAACATGATAAAAAAATAGCAGCAACCTAGATGAAGCCTCAACCACGCGGAAACCACTTTCGACCATTAGGGAGAGTGTCCAAAACCTCCGGTGACCTCATGGAAACCTTGGGTGGCGGGCAAGGTCATCAGAGGTTGCTGTTTAGGTCTCCTAAGTGGGACAGGGGCTTTACAGAAAGTTCAGCATGCCCACAGCAAATCTCACCAACTTCCACAGAAGTGCCCTGGAAAGCATTTTATCAGGATGCATCACAGCATGGTTTGAGATGCGTTCCATCCAAGACTGCAAGATTGTGGACGCAGCCCAGACCAACACCCAAACCAACCTCCCTTCCATTGTCCCCATTTACACCTCACGCTGCCTCGGCAAGGCCAGCAGCATAATCAATGACAAGCTGCACCCCAGCCATTCCCTCTTCCCTTCCCCCCCATCGGGCAAGAGGTAAGTGGGCAATTAGGGGAGCTCACCAGGTACAGAAGTGTGACCTCCAGATTCAGATTCAGTTTCTTCCCAGCTGTTATCAGGCAACTGAACCATCCTACCAACAACTGGATAGAAGTTCTGAGCTACTATCTACTTCATTGGAGACTCTCAGACTATCTTTGATCAGACTTTATCTTGCATTAAATGTTATTCACGTTATTCCCTTTATCATGTGTCTGTACACTGTGGACGGCTTGATTGTAATCATGTATAGTCTTTCCACTAACCGGTTCGCAAGCAACAAAAGCTTTTCACTGTTCCTCAGTACACATGACAATAAACTAAACTCACCTCACCTCAACTCAACTCAGTTTAGTTCAGTTTAGTTTAGTGTACTTTAATTTAGTTTAGTTCCCAAAATTCCATTTCCCTTCCTCATTGCTTCCTGTACCTACATCAGTGATTCACAAGCAAGGTCACCCCTACATTCATGTTTCATACCCTTTCATCAAAACTCTGCCTTTCTATTTTTCCTACCTAGAGGATGACGTCATATTTCTCCGTAAGTTGTCCCTGGTGTACGTAGGATGGAACCAGTGTACAGATGATCAATGGTCAGTGTGGACTCGGTGGGGCCAAGGGCCTGTTTCCATGCTGTGTCCCTAAACTAAACTAAACTCAACTGTTAAAGAAGGAACTGCAGATGCTGGAGAATCGAGGGTTACACAAAAAGCTGGAGAAACTCAGCGGGTGCAGCAGCATCTAAGGGGCGAAGGAGATAGGCGACGTTTCGGGTCGAGACCCTTCTTCAGACAGTTTCGGGTCGAGTTTCAGTCTGAAGAAGGGTCTCGACCAGAAACGTCGCCTCAACTCAACTGTTGTTCTGTGAGTTTGTATTGTGTTAGATTGGAAGCCAAGTCAGACTGGGGGTGGACCAGGGAACTGAAATGCCAGTTTGGCCAGAGATTTGGGATTACGATTGTAGACTGAGTAGAAGGAGGGAGGTCTTCTGCAAAGTGGTCACCCGGTCTGTATTTATTCTTCCCAATGAAGAGAGATTTATATCTGGTTGAAAGGAATGCATGTAAGTTATTCTTCAACTTGAATGTGTGCATGTAGTCCTGAGCTGTGCGGAAAAAGGCAGGGAAAAGGGCACGTGGCCGGGAGCACATCTTCAGGATGTTGCGTTTGAGTATCCATAAACAGCATTATGACCACCTGTTAAAGAAGTCCACTGCAACGACGAGACTGGAAAGTGATATTCTCGATGTTTCAAGATCAAGAATGGATTTGTTCAAAGCTACTTTCGGAAGAAAAGGCAAAAGACCAGGAGTCTGCAAACTGGAAAACTCAGATGGAAACCCTGTAACAGATGCTGCTGGATTTGTGGAATAAATTACCTGAGATGACTGCTGGATTGTTTTAAAGTATAGATTTACATTCAAAGGAACGCAAAGCAGTTCCTGTTGGTAAATCTCATCCCTTAGGAATGTGCACGTTTTACATTTCATGTTGTTTGACCTCACTGTATGCCCCTTCTCCTCCCCCCCCCCTCCCCTACCCCATGCCTAATAGCCAACATAATATTAGCAAATTAGATGCTGAAATGTAAGTTCCACATGTCCTCGGCTTGTACTCGCTAGAATTTAGAAGATTGAGGGGGGATCTTATAGAAACTTACAAAATTCTTAAGGGGTTGGACAGGCTAAATGCAGGAAGATTGTTCCCGATGTTGGGGAAGTCCAGAACAAGGGGTCACAGTTTAAGGATAAGGGGGAAGTCTTTTAGGACCGAGGTGAGAAAAAAAAATCACACAAAGAGCGGTGAATCTGTGGAATTTTCTGCTACAGAAAGTAGTTGAGGCCAGTTCATTGGCTATATTTAAGAGGGAGTTAGATGTGGCCCTTGTGGCCAAAGGCATCAGGGGGTATGGAGAGAAGGCAGGTACGGGATACTGAGTTGGATGATCAACCATGATCATATTGAATGGCGGTGAAAGGCTCGAAGGGCCGAATGGCCTATTCCTGCACCTATTTTCTATGTTTCTATGTCCCTTCTCAGCTAACATTGGGATAGTGGTAATAGCCAACTAAAAATGGATTACTAGTTTTGTTTCACAAATTTAAAAAAAAACTTGATTTCTGATTTACTTTTAAATAGTCATATCTTGCAATTTTCCCTTTTCTTTTGGTGAGGCAAAGTCTACCCCTTGAAAGGTCCCGACCTGAAACATGGCCTGTCCATTCATTCCAGAGATGCTGCCTGGCATGCTGAATTACTCCAGGACAATGTGTTTAGAGCCACAAATTAAGCCGCTCAATCAATTGAATTCACACAACAAAAACTTGATTTCAAAAATCTAATATGAATGAGTGTTAAAGAAGGAACTGCAGATGCTGGAAAATCGAGGGTACACAAATGGCTGGAGAAACTCAGCGGGTGCAGCAGCATCTAAGGAGCGAAGGAGATAGGCGACATTTCGGGCCGAAACCCTTCTTCAGACTAATGGGAGGCCTAATATAAATGAGTGCTTAGTGGGACAATGACAAATTACACAGTGAGCTGCATAGAGAGATATATAGATAGGCATAATTAGATAAATCATAACTAGATAGATACATAAATCAGCACTCAAAAGTTAAAAGAGCAAAACTTCAATGGAATAAACTCAGGTTATCTTTTTAGAAACATAGAAAAATAGGTGCAGGAGTAGGCCATTCGGCCCTTCGAGCCTGCACCGCCATTCAATGTGATCATGGCTGATCATCCAACTCAGTATCCCGTACCTGCCTTCTCTCCATACCCCCTGATCCCTTTAGCCACAAGTGCCACATCTAACGCCCTCTTAAATATACCCAATGAACTGGCCTCAACTACCTTCTGTGGCAGAGAATTCCAGAGACTCACCACTCTCTGTGTAAAGAATGTTTTCCTCATCTCGGTCCTAAAGGAATTCCCCCTTATCCTTAGACTGCGACCCCTTGTTCTGGACTCCCCCAACATCGGGAACAATCTTCCAGCATCTAGCTTGTCCAACCCCTTAAGAATTTTGTAAGTTTCTACAAGAATTTTTTCCAGCATCTGCAGTTTTTTCTCAGAATTACCTATCATAGGAATTATGTGATTTTAGTTTCGTTTAGAAATGCAGCGTGGAAACAGGCCCTTCGGCCCACCAAGTCCGTGCCGACCAGCGATCCCCGCACACTAACACTATCCTACACACACTTGGGACAATTTACAATTTTACCAAGCCAATTAGCGTACTAACCTGTACGTCTTTGGAGGAAACCAGAGCTCCCGGAGAAAACCCACGCAGGTCACGGGGAGAACGTTCAAACTCCATGCAGACATCATCAGTAATCAGGATCGAACCCGTGTCTCTGGCGCTGTAAGGCGGCAACTCTACCGCTGCGCCACCACGATGCCCCATTTTAATTGGCAGCGTAGACATCATTCTTCAAAACAATAATGAGAGACTGAGATTGGCCATTCAGTCAGAACCTTTTTCCCAGCCCTTCATTTGACTAGAGGGAAAATCACTTTCAGGCAGACGAGCTGAGCTTGTCCTGACATCTCAGATAGATTCTTAATTAGTACGGCGTCAGGGGTTAGGGGGACAAGGCAGGAGAAAGGGATCGAGAGGGAGAGATAGATCAGCCATGAATGAAAGGCAGGGTAGGCAATGGGCAGAATGGCCTGATTCTGCCCCTATCACATGAGCTTATGAACTTATCTCGTTCAGCACAGATATTGTGCTGTACTGCTCCATGTTCTAAAATGCAAGCCCAGTGTTATAAACTTACCGAATGACATAAACACTTTATAAAGTATGTAATGGTAATAATGTGCATAAATGCAGGTATACACTTTAAACAAATTCAATATATTAGCCTGTTTAAGAAAGAACTGCAGATGCTGGAAAAAATCGAAGGTTGACAAAAATGCTGGAGAAACTCAGCGGGTGAGGCAGCGTCTATTGAGAAAAGGAATGGGTGACATTTCGGGTCGAGATCCTTCTTCAGACTGGTTTACAGATTAATTTACAGTGACTGCTTAACCTATCCTTCAGCATGTCTCGACCCGAAACGTCACCTATTCCTTCTCTCCATAGATGCTGCCTCACCCGCTGAGTTCGCCAGCATTTTTGTCCACCAATATATCAACCTGGTTAGCTTTGATTGATTGTGCATAAGCAACCAACATAATATGACGGTTACACAAAAAGCTGGAGAAACTCAGCGGGTGCAGCAGCATCTAAGGAGCGAAGGAGATAGGCGACGTTTCGGGTCGAGAAGGGTCTTGAAGATTCTCCAGCATCTGCAGTTCCTTCTTTAACAACATAATATGACTCCTGGCAAATACTGTAATGAAGCTTTCCTTTACAGAATGCTTTAATGGAACAATAGCCAGGCCGATGTACATGTACATTACCTTGTTGTCCATTGTGACAATCACCACCTCCTGCTCTGTCCCTAATTTCATGCATACCTCCTCTTCATAGTGAAACAGCAGACGAAAGGGCCTGTCCCACTTTCCCGAGTTATTCACGAATACTCCTGAGTTATTCACGGATCCTCCCGAGTTTTCAAACTCGCAGAATGTTCGTAAAGTGTCCATGGATATATCGTAGCCAGGTATCAGGTAAGTCGGGACATTTTTTCCAGCATGATGAAAAATGTCCACAAGTAAAAAAAATAGCCCTGAGTACCTACGGCTGGCATAGCGAGCCACTACGATATATCCACGGACTGCTACGGACTCTTTACGAACATTCTGCGAGTTTGAAAACTCAGGAGAATTCGTGAATAATTCGGGAAAGTGGGACAGGCCCTTAAGAGATGAGCCATTTAATTTTGCAGGTGGATGAGCATCTAACAGACATTTGGAAGCTCAACTCACAGAAGCCAAAAAGAACAGACCCGTTCACTTTCGCCGTACGCAAGCTGTACGGTCTAATTTGAAAGGCAACAAGTTGTTTGCCTCTGGAGAGAGAGACAGGATAACGGTGAGAACTTCAGGTAAATTTGGTATCTACGGGCAAAATTCAGGCTTGCTGATTGTAATCTGATTTATGATGGCAAAAAATGATCTTAAAAACAGACAGAAAAAATTAAGTCCAAAACCAAAATTGTGAAATCTGAAACGTACGTAGAATATCCGGGAAATTCTGAAGAGGGGCGGAACGATCGCGCAGTGGGAGAGTTGCTCGCTTAAGAGAGCCAGAGTACAGGTGTATCGTAGCAGTACACTGAGACAGTATACAGAGTCGCCAGTGTGGCATCATTTTCAAGAGGCAGGTACTATCGCAATATTTAAGAAACATTTGGAGAGGTACATGGATAGGACGGGGTTAGAGGGACATGCGGCAGGTGGGACTAGGGTAGATGGGACATGTTGGTCAGTGTGGGTAAGTTGGGCCGAAGGGCCTGTTTCCACACTGAATAACTCTATGACTCTATAAAGGGCCTGTCCCACCAGCATGCAACTCTATGCAATGAACGCGATCAAACCGGCAGCGGGGGCCGCGCGGAGGTCGGGTCATCCCCTGTACAGGGCCGTTCCCACCAGCATGCGCCTGCATGCAGCAAGCGCAACTAAACTGGCAGCAGGGGCCGCGCGGAGGTTGGGTGAGTGGCGCAACGCGGCGCAAAGCGAGGCGAACTTGGAGCAAGTCCAAGGTAAGTTCGCCAGGACAGAGAGGGGCACGCAGAGAGGGGCACCGAGGCACACACACACACAGGGCCACGGAGCCACACACATAGAGGGTCACGGAGGCACTTACAAATAGGTTCATGGAGGCACGATGTCGGGGCGGTGTGTAAATGTCGAGGCGACTGCGAGCCGACAAGCCGTTGCTGCGCGGAATTTTTGAACATGGTCAGTTTTTCGGAGCCCCGCGCGATGTCGGGACGAACTCCGCACAATTCCGCACGGCTCCGGCGATCGAAGTGGGACCGGCCCCGCGACGCCGGACGGCTCAAGCGACCACGTTAGGTCGCGCTAATCGCATAGAGTTGCATGCTGGTGGGACAGGCCCTTAAGTATGAACATTCTTTGTTGTATATCGAAGACGGAGATTTTCTGTGGGTTGCCATGAGGGCAGTAGATAGAGCTTTGCGATATAGAACAATGTTGACAATTGCTTTTCCAAAAGTTTCAGGACTCAAGACAAAATGCTTGTCAGAGCGTAATTACACACCTGCTTGTGCGTGTGTGAACGTGAGTGTGTGTGTGTGGGGGGGGAATGCTCAGGAATGATTTAATATTTTTGAATGGGACCGCACATTATGCTTCACTTCCGGTATTTTGTTTCCTGTTTTATCATTAATAATACGCTTGGATCTATCTCTTGGATTTGTTGCTTCGGGGACAGAAATCCCGCGCAGGACACTTTTATTTTAATAAGCCTCTCGTCAGGCACTGAGACTAAGGCCCCGCTCACTGTATCCATGCTCATTAAATCGAATTCCGTGCCACCCCTAAGGAAACAGTGGTGTTGCCAACTTGTGAGTATTCCTGGGTATCATTAACCTGGGACCATCTGAATAATTAGTTCGGAAATATCATCTGTCCATTGATTTATTACTGACCCAAAATCTTTCCATTCAGAATAAATTGAACGTTACGACTGTGTTGTCATCTGTTTTGAATCCATTACCGCACATTGGTCTCATAACGTTAAATAATGTTTTGAGTATGTAATTGACTTTTTTCTTTAAAAAAAAAAGAAAATTCTCTCTTTATGAGCTGCAAGAATGTGGTGTTGATAATAGAATGGAGAACGGAACTTTGCAAAGAAAATGGCATGGCAGTTCGCTATTAAATTTTGATGCACTGATATATTATAGGTTGGAAGCATCTATATCTTTAGTTTAGTTTAGTTTAGTTTAGTTTGGAGATGTAGGCCCTTCGACCCTCCAAATCTGCAACAACCAGTGATCCCCGCACAATAACACTACCCAATACACACTCTGGACAAGTTTACTTTGTTACCAAGCCAATTAATCTACAAACCTGTACGTCTTTGGAGTGTGGGAGGAAACCGAAGATCTCGGAGAAAACCCAAGCTGGTCACCGGGGAAGAACGTACAAACTCCAAACAGACAGCTCCCGTAGTCAGGATCGAACCCGGGTCTCTACCGCTGCGCCACCGTGCTGCCACACATGCCTTATGACAGAGATGAGATAGCAAATTGGAACATTACATCTTTTTCCAAAGAAACATTTAAGGTATTGTGTTCAGTTCCAGGCATCATGTTATAGGAAAGATGTTGTCAATTTGGAAAGGGTGCTGTCTGTACGGAGTTTGTACGTTTTCCCCGTGACCTGCGTGGGTTGTCTCCGGGTGCTCTGGTTACCTCCCACGCTCCAGATTTGTGGGTTAATTGGCTTTGGTAAAATTGTAAATTATTCCTAGTGCGTGTAGGATGGTGTTAATGCCCGGGGATCGCTGGTCGGTGCGGACTCGGTGGGCCGAAGGGCCTGTTTGCGTGCTCTATCGTAAGTCTAAACAAAACGAAACACAATTCCAACAGCATGTGGCTATCTTTTGAAACTCTGATCACGCTTTCTCTCAGTTATTTCCTTACTGAGTAGTCTTTAGACTCTGGAGATACAGTGCGGAAACAGGCCCTTCAGCCCACTGAGTCTGTGCCGACCAGTGTGTAGGAAGGAACTGCAGACGCTGGTTTAAACCAAAGATAGACACAAAATGCTGGAGTAACTCAGCGGGACGGGCAGCATCTCTGGAGAAAAGGAATGGGTGACGTTTCGGGTCGAGACCCTTCTTCAGACTGGTTTACAGTGACTGCTTAACCTATCCTTCAGCATGTCTTCGGAAGATGGGAAGGGCTCTCCTACAGTGACTGGAAGGACTAGCAAACCCCACAAAGACACCACCCAAGGTTGGAATTGAACCAGGCTCGTGGTAGTAATGCTGCACTGATCTAATGCTGCTTTTAAGTTTACTGCTGAAGTAAATCACGAGAGATGCAAAATGCTGGAGTAATGCAACAGGACAGGCAGCGTCTCTGGATAGAAGGAATAGGTGACGTTTCGGGTCAGGACCCTTCTTCGGACTGAGAGACAGGGGAGAGGGAGATAAGATATGGAAGGGTAAGGTGTTAAAAGGAGAGATCAAAGGGGACGATGATCAAGGAAATGTAGAATGGTTCATTGTTATCTGAGGGGAAGGTGACAACGAGGCTTATAATCAGTAACATGTAAGCAGGAGAACAGAGAAACCAGTCAGAAGTCAGAGGGAATGCAAGGGTTACTTGAAGTTATGCTAGTCAATATTCATACAAAATGATATGAAAGGAAAATGGCACAGTGAAAATGTTGATGCACTGGTGCAATGTAGGATGGAAGCATGAGTTGTAAGCTGCCCAAGCAAAATATCAGGTGCTGTTCCTCCAATTTACGCTGGGCCTCAATCTGACAATGGAGGAGGCCCAGGACAGAAAGGTCAGTATGGAAATGGGAGGGGGAGTTAAAGTGTTTGGCAACCGGGAGATCGCGTAGGTATTGGTGAACTGAGCGGAGATGTTCAGCCAACCATCGCCGAGCCTGCGCTTGGTTTCGCCCATACACCGGAGTCCACACATGGAACAGCGGATAGAGTAGTTGGTGGAGGTGCAAGTGAACCTCTGCCTCACCTGGAAGGACTGTCGGGGTCCTTGGATATAGTCAAGGGAGGAGTAAATTATGGTATTGACTTTAACCTAATTGTCTGATTCACAAGGGGGAGCTAAACACTCACTTCTGGTGAACATCCAGGTCCAATATATATTGGATAAGAGCAAACAAAGATCACTGTGAAAATTGGCTACATGTTTCCACATCATGTATAACAATGGGCAGTTTGCAGTGTGTTTCAAATTGTAACGAACCTCAGCGTTGCGATTACGATGAGAAACTAAGTTGGGCCCACTTTTATCAGCTTTTACACTTGCTAGTGTGTTGTGGTCTTGCCAAGTGCTGTCGGCCCCAGTGATGCCTTGCCATTAAATAGAGGTGGTCAGGCAATCCAATTCATACCTGACACAATATATCCGTGTAGATTAGAACCATTCAACCATTGAAGATTACCACATTTTGGAAAAATACATTAAAGGAAAACATGGTCCAGAAATCCATAATCTTGGGAAATTGCTGGCCTGTTTTTTATTGCAATCCATGCACTGTGTGAAGCCATGTCTCTCTCTTGAATCTCCTGACAGGCCGGCATTATTGTTTAGCTTGGTTGAGTTGGGTTGGGTTGGGTTGGGTTTGGTTTAGTTAGTTTAGTTTGGTTTGGTTCCGCTTAGTTTATCGTCACGTGTACCGAGGTAGAGTGAAAAGCATTTTTGTTGCGTGCTAACCAGTCAGCGCAAAGACTACGCATGATTATTGATTCTCCCCTTCATGAATATGTTAGATCTCAGCTCAATTTGTTTTGAGACGGTTAATTTTCACATAGTCAGGAGAAAAGAAAAATACACACACAAGGAAGTTCCCAATGTCTGGGAAATGGCCAGTGCATTAAGATACTGCCTCACTAATCTCTGATCTTAAGGGCCTGTCCTACCAGCATCCGACTCCATGGGATCAGTGCAATCAAACTAGAAGCGGGGGCCGCGCGGAGGTCGGGTGATCCCCTGTACAGGGCCGTTCCCACCAGCATGCGCCTGCATGCGGCAAGCGCGACCAAACCGGCAGTAGGGGCCGCGCAGAGGTCGGGTGAGTGGCGCAACGCGGCGCAAAGTGAGGCGAACTTGGAGCAAAGTCTTAAAGGTAAGTTCGCCAGGACAGAGAGGGGCACACAGAGAGGGGCACAGAGGCACACACACACAGAGGGCCACGGAGGCACACACATAGAGGGTCACGGAGGCACCTACAAGGAGGGACACAGAGGCACGACGTCGAGATGGTGTGTAATGCATTGAGGCGACTGTGAGCCGACAAGCCTTGCCGCGCGGAATTTTTGAACATAGTCAGTTTTTCGGAGCCCCGCGCGATGTCGGGACGAACTCCGCACAATTCCGCATGGCTCCGGCGATCGAAGTGGGACCGGCCCCGCGACGCCGGACGGCTCAAGCGACCACGTTAGGTCGCGCTCATCGCATAGATTTGCATGCTGGTGGGACAGGCCCTTTACTAAGGGTGGCACAGTGGCGCAGCGGTAGAGTTGCTGCCTCACTGCGCTTGCAGCTGCAGAAACCCAGGTTCGATCCTGACTACGGGTGCTGTCTGTACGGAGTTTGTACGTTCTCCCCGTGACCTGCGTGGGTTTCCTCTGAGATCTTTGGTTTCCTCCCACACTCCACACACGTGCAGGTTTGTAGGTTAATTGGCTTGTGATGAAAAATAAAAGCATCACTAGTGTGTTAATGTGCAGGGATCGCTGGTCGGTGCAGACTCGGTAGACCGAAGGGTTTGTTTCCGTGCTGTATCTCTCAACTAAACTAAACTAAACTAAATTAACAAAGCAGAGATTTCCAGTTATGCAAGGAAAATCCGATGTTAGCTGCAATAGAGAAGTTATCTGGAGAAGGGCCTCGACCCGAAACGCCACCCATTCCTATCCAAAGATGTTGCCTGTCCCGCTGAGTTACTCCAGCATTTTGTGTCTATGTTCAGTGTAAACCAGCATCTGCAGTAACTGCCTGGACATGGAGAAGTTACCCATTAGTTTTATTTTTCCCAAGTTCCAACATGGTTTTCTTTAAGTCTAGATGAGGTTCTGGAATTCGCACTTGAAACTTCCTTTCATTTTCTCATGGACTTTGGAGTTTGCAAATAAGTTATTCATAAGTCCTTAAATTATAGGAATAGAATTAGGCCATTTGGCCCATTCAGTCTATTCTGCCATTCAATCATGGCTGATCTATCTCTCCCTCTCAACCCCATTCTCCTGCCTTCTCCCCATGACACTGGTACTAATCAAGAATCTATCTATCTCTGCCTTAAAAATATCCATTGACTTGGCCTCCACAGCCTTCTGCGGTAATGAATTCCACAGATTCACCACGTTCTGACTAAAGAAATTCCTTCTCATCTCCTTTCTAAAGGAACATCCTTTTATTCTGAGGCCGTGAGCTGTGGTCCTAGACGCTCCCACCAGTGTCCAAAGCAGTGACAGTGTGAATTTGCGCCTTAAAAATATCCATTGACTCGGCCCCAAAATACTCCTGTGACCATAGAAGACTTTCCATTTGAAATCCCTTTCAAAATTACTTTGCTCCGGTGTATATAACCAATGCCAACTGAGTTTAATGACTTTGAGCCTGTCGTTCTTCCCCTGTTCTTTAGCTTCTTTGCTCTGTGATTCTCCTGCAAGTTGCGGACATATTTTCAGGCTCCCCCTCTTTGTGCCCTCTTGGAAATTATGATTGGATTATTTTCCCACAGACTGAACCACTAAAAATGAACTAATATAACTTCAATTTCGGACAAATCATTAAACTGGTAATGATCTCCACTGCAAGTAGTGAGGCATTAGACATGCCCCGCTGTGTGGAATTTCACTGACGTGTAAACACTGTGTGCTGGAGATATCCGTGTCCCAACAACACTATTCAGTAAAGCACACTACTACCCATTAAGTTCACGTTTAATGGAAAGCATATTTTAAAAGTAATTGTACTTCACCACTCATACTTTCACTGTCACGTTGTATGTAGTTGAAGTGTGTCATTAGCATAGCTTTGTCAAAGTCGAATTATACTATTTATTGAAAGCTCTGTTTTTCATGGGATGTGTTTACAATACTGGGTTGATGGTTTTCCACCTTGCAAACTGTTCCTTTAGTTTAGTTCAGCGATACAGCGCAGAAACAGGCCCTTCGGCCCACCGAGACCGTGCCGACCAGCGATCCCCGCAATCCTACACACACTAGGGACAAGTTTACATTTGCACCAAGCCAATTAACCTACAAACCTGTATGTCTTTGAAGTGTTAGATGCAGGAAGATTGTTCCTGATGTTGGGGAAGTCCAGAACAAGGGGTCACAGTTTAAGGATAAGGTGGAAGTCTTTTAGGACCGAGATGAGAAGATCTTTTTTCACACAGAGAGTGGTGAGTGTGGAATTCTCTGCCACAGAAGGTAGTTGAGGCCAGTTCATTGGCTATATTTAAGAGGGAGCTAGATGTGGCCCTTATGGCTAAAGGGATCAGGGGGTTTGGAGAGAAGGCAGGTACGGGATACTGAGTTGGATGATTAGCCATGATCATATTGAATGGCGGTGCAGGCTCGAAGGGCCGGATGGCCTACTCCTGCACCTATTTTCTATGATTCTATGAGTGTGAGAGGAAACCGAAGATCTCTGAGAGAACCCAAGCAGTTCACGGGGAGAACGTACAAACTGCGTACAGACAAGCATCCGCAGTCAGGATCTGACTCGGATCTCTGGCGCTGTAAGGAAACAGCTCTACCAGCTGAGCCACCGTGCCGCATTCTTTATCATCCAGAGATGCTGTCTGACCCGCTGAGATACTCCAGCACCTCGTCTCCAACTTCAAAAGATAGTTTGTAATGAATTTTGTAAAGCCAGTCATGGATACAGTTATGCCATGACAATATTAAAAGTTCTCCTTCCCGTTCCCACAGTGACCTTTCTGTTCCAGGCCTCCTCCATTGTCAGAGTGAGGCGAATCCCAAATTGGAGGAACAACGTCTCATATTCCGCTTGGGCAGCTTCCAGCCCAGTGGTATGACGATCGATGTTTCTAACTTCAAGTAACCCCTGCACTCCCTCTCTCTCCATCCCTCCCCCACACCAGGGTCCCATTCTCACCCAGCAAACAGCGGGGTTTCAACTGGCCTTCAGTGATCGTTTTATTGGTGAGCAGTGGCTGTGTGAAATAATGCCCTGACCACTGCTTCTGCCACACTCCAAAGACGTACAGGTCTGTACGCTGATTGGTCAAAGGGACGTTTTCTGCGTTGTATCTCTACACTAAGCTAAAGATTGAGCGAGAAGTTCGCCATCCCCATGAGCAAAGACCCCCGGCTACAAAACGACAGGCCTGCACAGATATTATTCTTATTTTACACTTCTTATGAGACAGAATGGAGTTAGGGGCATCTCGTGGGAAGCAACCTATTCGTCCCATTCACCCTCTCATTTCTTGCAACGTATTCTCTCTCACACACACGCACCCATCTTATCCCCATTGATAGACACAAAATGCTAGAGTAACTTAGTGGGTCAGGCAGCATCTCTGGAGAGAAGGAATGGGTGACGTTTCGGGTCGAGGCGCTTCTCCCTTTGCCATTAACCTATCGAGTCATAGAGTCATACAACATTGTAATAAGCCCGGCCGCCCAACTTCGCCAAGCCAACCAATATGCCAAGTCTACGTTAGTCTCATTTGTCTGAAATTGGCCCACATCCTAAACCTTTCCTATCCATGTACCTGTCCAAATGTCTTTTAAATGACCTGCCACAGCTACGGTACCTCCTCTGGCAGCTCAATCCAAACATCCACCTCCCTTTGCGTGAAAAGGTTTTCCCGCAGGTTCCCTCCTCATCTTCAACTTATCCTCTGGTTCGTTATTGCCCCACTCGAGGTAAAAGACGCTGTGCATTTACTCTATCTATTCCTCATGATCATGCACACCTCTATAAGACCCTCATGTGCTCCAATTAAGAATGCCCTAGCCTGCTCACGGCTCAGCTCTTTGAGTCCTGGCAATATCCTTATACATTTTCTCTCCGCCCTTTCCAGTGTAACAACATCTTTCCTATAACAAGTGACTAAAACTGAACACAATATCCCAAAGTGGCCTCACCAAATTATTAACTAGTAATTTACGGTCGCCATTAAGGTATATTAAGGGCTAATTAACCAAGAAACACGTCTCTGGGGCGTAGGAAGGAACTACAAATGCCGGTTTAAACCGAAGATAGACACAAAAAGCTGGAGTAACTCAGCGGGACGGGCAGCATCTCTGGAGAAAAGGAATAGGCGATGTTTTGGGTCGGGACCAATCTTCTTCTGAGTCGCTGGGTTACTCCGGTTTCTTGTGTCTGTAAACATGTCTTTGGGATGTGGGAAGAAATGGAGCACCTGGGGACAACTAATATAGGCGTGGAGAGAACATATAAGCTCTGCCTGAGACAGCATCTGAGATCAGAATCCAAGCTGGGTCTCCAGTGTTGTGAGCCAGCAGCACTAAATGTTTCATCACATACTGATCCTAACACTGAATCCTAACATAGAACAATCTGACAATAACAGGATGAAAATCATAATGAAAGGAATTCAGTATTTTTTAAATATTCTAAAATCTAGTATTTAATATCCAAAATATTATAGATTCTATGACCTGATACATAGTGGCATTTGACACCTCATCAGTGAGGGTTAGAAACTCCATTTGGCTCCCACACAAGAATCCAATCCTTGCTCTATTTCATTTGGGGTGGCGCAGCGGTAGAGTCGCTGCCTCACAGCGCCAGAGACCCGGGTTCGATCCTGACCACGGGTGCCGTCTGTACGGAGTTTGTACGTTATCCCCGTGACCACGTGGGTTTTCTCCGGGTGCTCCGGTTTCCTCCCACACTCCAATGACGTGCAGGTTTGTAGGTTAATTGGCTTGGGTAAAAATTGTAAATGGTCCCTAGTGCATAGTGTGTGCTAGTATAACGGGGATCTCTGGTCGACGTGAACTCAGTGGGCCGAAGGGCCTGTTTCTATGCTGTATCTCTGTATCTGTATTTAAGGCCATTTAGAACGGAGATGAGGAAACACTTTTTCTCACAGAGAGTTGTGAGTCTGTGGAATTCTCTGCCTCAGAGGGCGGTGGAGGCAGGTTCTCTGGATGCTTTCAAGAGAGAGCTAGATAGGGGTCTTAAAGTTAGTGGAGTCAGGGGATATGGGGAGAAGGCAGGAACGGGGTACTGATTGGGGATGATCAGCCATGATCACATTGAATGGCGGTGCTGGCTCGAAGGGCCGAATGGCCTACTCCTTCACCTATTGTCTATTGTCTATTGTATCATGCCTAACCTAACAAGTTTGAATGATGAAATCCCAATGGGTTAGATTGGGAAGACACCACCTGCTCAGGAGGTATCTAATAAGGCTGGAGATGTCAAGCCAGCCACTCCATAGTCAACGTTACGGCTTAAAAACGTGTCTGTTTAAAATGAATTAGTGTGCTTTTTTTTAGTTTAGTTTAGTTTGAATTAGAAATACAGGGCGGAAACAGGCCCTTCAGCCCACCGAGTCGGTGCCGACCAGCACACTAACACTATGCTACACACATTAGGGACAATTTACAATTTTACCAAAGCCAATTAGCCTACAAACCAATACGTCTCTGGAATGTGGGAGAAAACCAGAGCACCCGGAGAAAACCCACGCAGGTCACGGGGTGAACGTACAAACTCCGTACAGGCAGCACCAGTAGTCAGGATCCAACCTGGTCTCTGGCGCTGTGAGGCAGCAACTCTAGAAACATAGAAACATAGACAATAGGTGCAGGAGTAGGCCATTCGGCCCTTCGAGCCTGTACCGCCATTCAATGTGATCATGGCTGATCATCCAACTCAGTATCCCGTACCTGCCTTCTCTCCATACCCCCTGATCCCTTTAGCCACAAGTGCCACATCTAACGCCCTCTTAAATATAGCCAATGAACTGGCCTCAACTATCCTCTGTGGCAGAGAATTCCAGAGACCCACCACTCTCTGTGTAAAGAATGTTTTCCTCATCTCGGTCCTAAAGGAATTCCCCCTTATCCTTAGACTGTGACCCCTTGTTCTGGACTCCCCCAACATCGGGAACAATCTTCCAGCATCTAGCTTGTCCAACCCCTTAAGAATTTTGTAAGTTTCTGTAAGATCCCCCCTCAATCTTCTAAATTCCAGTGAGTACAAGCCGAGTCTATCCAGTCTTTCCTCATATGAAAGTCCTGACATCCCTGGAATCAGTCTGGTGAATCTTCTCTCTACCGCTGCACCACCGTGCCGTGTGTGTGTGTGTGTGTTTTTTTACCGGCTTGTCACCTGAAAGATGGATCGACTTAACACAAACATCCCAAAGCATGATGCTTTGGTCAAAAAACAGTGGAATAAAATGGTAGCCTCTGTTATTCCCTCAGCGTAGATTGAAGAAGAATAAACTTGGGTTGCGACAAATGAATAAAATATGAGTTACTTTTTTAAGATGAAGGAGAATCGTTGAAATTCATGTGCGTTCATTGACAAAATAGTCATGTTCACTTCAACTGTTTATGTCCATCATCTCCTTTGCATTAGATGTCTGAGCCAGATCCTCTGACATTTTTTAAATTGCTTGGGGAATTAAATGTCCCTGAACAGTTATCTTTATTTTAACATTGCAATTATCTGGCACACTACGTATATTTATATGCTATGTATATTTCCTTCCAATTTCCAAGCTTCAGACAGAGATATAATTTGGAAGATGGAAGTTAAGAAAGCAACCATCCTCTACATGACAAATATAAACATGCTTGGGCATGTACGCGTTCATTGTTAACAGCTCCAGGGACCGGTACATTGCGTTTCCTGGACATTTCACATCATACGGCAGGGAGCACAATAAAGCGGATAGACTCAAAATCCTGGAGTAACTCAGCGGGACAGGCAGCACCTCTGGAGAGAAGGAACGGGTGACGTTTCGGGTCGAGGCCCTTCTTCACACTCGAAATGTCACCCATTCCTTCTCTCCTGAGATGCGGAGTTAAGCCCCTTGCGCGACCTCCACCGCGACGTCTGGCGAGTTCGCCACGAGGTCGTAGGAGGTCTTCGTCACTCTCCTTCATGGTCGAGAGTGGCCTCCGCGTAGTCGAGGCTTCAGCTAGGTCGCGGCGTATTTTTCAAGATGTTAAAAATTTCAAGATGACCAAAAATAGGTCGCCGTGGGAAAAATCGATATTTCTTTAGTCGTAGGTCTAGTCAAAGCCGGTCGTAGTAGATCGTGATGCTAGTCGTAGGTCGTCAAAGGTGGTCGAAGGTAATAGCTCCGGGGGGGAAAAAAGGTCAGTAAAAAAAAAAGGTCATTTAAACAGCAGAACGTCACCTTTGTCACTCCAAGGCACGTTGATCCATAGCTGGAGAGTTTTGTTTTAGAGATGGCACCGAAAAGGCAGCAGCACAGGTGTTTCCCACCCAGGAGGAGGAGTGGCAGGAGGTGATGCCACAGGAGGTGATAGAGCAGGAGGAGGTAGCCCTGCATGAGAGACCCCTGGAGGAGGAGAACAGGGTGGTAGTATATTTCCCCACCATCACCCCATCCTTCACTGCCTCATTTGAACTGCAGCATCAGAGGCAGATGCCCCATTGGTGGTGACGGAGGGCTGGAGGAAGGTTATGCCCTACACCTTCACCAGGCAGCAGGAGGGGCACCTTGAGGAATAGTTCCAGCAGAATGCCATCCTATACGATAAGAAAAATTAGGGGTACAGGGACAGGGACAAGAATGGCATGTTTGACATCCACTGCCCCACATGTGTGCTTAAAGTTCCATCTTTTGTCAACGCCCAGCGCCACTCTCTTCCAGGCATCTGGTGTACTGAGACAGTCCATCATATCATCTCCATTCACCCATTGAGACCTCTTCTTGTGCTTCCTCTTCACCCTTGCTCTTCCCCTTGTGCTTTTCTTAAAAGGCTGCTGAAACAAAAGGGCTACTGCAAACAGCAGTAGTTGTATTTTTACTAACATCCGCCAAACTAGTCCCTTCCTTGCTTGCACGGTTCAGAATTGTTATTTTTTTAAACCTGGGACATCATTTTATCAGATGATCATTTGAGCTGTAGACACTCGTCACTGGTCGTTATTGGTTTTCGGTGTGGTCCTCTGGGGTGGAAGGGGGTTGTGCTCATTCACGGACCAATTTTCCAGAGACCATCCTCGAGTAAAACGTACATGGTCGAAGCCAGTCTTCAACATAGTCGAAGGAGGTTTTCTTCATAGTCGAGGGAGGTCTTCAACAGTCGTAGGAGGTCGTACACATAGTCGAGGAAGGAGGTCGTAGGTCACCATAACCTTGATTTTATTTTAGTCGCTGGAGGCCTCCCAAGTGGGACAGGCCCTTAACTCCAGCATTTTGTATTTATCTTCGGTGAAAACCAACGTCTGCATTCTCTTCCGGCACTATAAAGCCTGTTCACACGTAACAGTGCGTCAAGAAGCTAACAATTTAGCATTCAATAAATTACTGGAAAAATGAAAGAAAAATCATCTGCTAGCTATTGATGAATGCATTGAGGACTCAAGGGTCAAGTCACGTCTTTAATTGATTATTTTATGTCTCAAGATTTGGCCACAAGGTTCTTGCATTCTAGATTGGTGTTGGGTGGGTGATATCCTTACAATTAAATGGTGGCACAGTGGCACAGCCAGTCAAGCTGATGCCTCACAGCACCATAGACCCAGGTTTGATCCTGACCTTGGGTGCTGTCTGTGTGGAGTTTGCACGTCCTCTCTGTGACTGCGTAGGTTTGCTCCGGGTGCTCTGGTTTCACCCCCATATCTCAATGACGTGCGGTTTGTAGGTCGGGTGGCCTCTGTAAATTGTCCCTCGTGCATCGGGAGTGGTTGTGAAAGTTAGATTATCGAGAACTAGTGGGAACAGGTCATGGAGGCACGGACTCAATGGGCTGAAGGGCCCGTTTCCACACCGTATTTCTAAAACTAAAACTAAAACTATTGAAGGCAGTGGACAGGAGACAGTCAAAGGAAGCTATTTGCATGGGTATTAGGAATTGTTTTGGTAAAATGTCTCAACAGAGACTGAGAACTAAACTTGCAATTCATGAAATTGAAGGTAAAACATTGACTTGGCCTCCACAGCCGTCTGTGGCAAAGAATTCCACAGATTCACCACCCTCTGACTAAAGCAATTCCTCCTCATCTCATTCCTGAAGGAACGTCCTTTAATTCTGAGGCTATGACCCCTGGTCCTGGTCTCTCCCGCTAGTGGAAACATCCTCTCCACATCCTCTCTATCCAAGCCTTTCACTATTCGGTAAGTCTCAACGAGATATCCCCTCGTCCTTCTAAACTCCAGCGAGTACAGGCCCAATCCTGTCAAACTGCAGTGAGGATTTATGTTTCAAAATTCAATAAACTAAACTCAAAGTTACGTTCTAACCTCTGGCACCTTGCATCATACTGATCCATTTAAACATTCTTCAATGCCTTCGGGCCTTGTGCATAGGTTGTGGTATGATGCTTTTTTTGATTAACCGTCTCAGGCAAAGGAAATGGGGCAGGAAAGAGGTGTCAAAACCCATATTGTTATTTTGTAAACAGAGCTTGAAACTTCACATGCATTTCTCACAGGGGGATAAAAATCTCACCAAAATAACACGAATTCTTCGTTATTTTGCTTTTAATTTGTTATTTCTGTTGCCCGCTTGCATTTGTCATGATATTATTGGATCTATTAATTCATGCCCATTCCAGCCACCTGCCTGCTCAAAAATCGGAATCGCATGATGAGTCTCTAGTTATAGAATTGTTTGCGGTCAAGGGGGGGGGGGGGGGGTCACCAAGGTTAAACAGCAGAATTAATTTCCTTTCTCTGGCCTCAGAACTGACCAATATGTTGGTGACCATTTGGGACTGTGCTATATTTGGTAATGAAAAATAATACTCAGGAACACAAGTCTATTCAGGCAAAATAACAGCCAAATCCTCGGTAGGCAAAAATGCTGGAAAAACTCAGCGGGTGCGGCAGCATCTATGGAGCGAAGGAAATAGGCAACGTTTCGGGCCGAAACCCTTCTTCAGACCCTTGTTCAGACCCTTGTTCAGTTACAGTTGCAGGTTGGCTGTTCCTCAATGTTCTGTAAGCGTAGCAAAAGACTACAATTTAAATTAAAGTAAAATTAAACGAGTATTGAATGGGTGAATAAGTGATGGATACGACATGGAAACAGGCCCTTCAGCCCACTGGGACAGCATCAACCATTGACAAAATTCCCATGTTATCCCATTTTCTCGTCCACTCTCTCCCACGTGCTCGGGGCAATTTACGGAAGCCAATTTAACTATACAAACGCACACACGCCTTTTGGGTGTGGGTGGAAACCTGCGGGAAGCACCCGGAGGAAACCCTTGTGGTCACGAGGAAAACATGCAAACTCCACACAGACAGCAAGATCGAAAGCGGGGGCTGCGGTGCTGTGAGGCAGCAGCTCCACCATTTCTCCAGCAATGTTGATGTGTTATGCTCTGTCTTTGAGATTCACTCAGTTGAAGTTACGGATATGAGGGTGGAATTCTTTTGGTGCGTGCTGTCCTGTCGGTGAAAGGTCTCTATATGATTCTAATCAAGCCGTCCATAGTGTACAGATACATGTGTGACGTATAGAGTGTAGCGTTTACTGCAAGATAAATTCCAATAAGGTCCGATTAAAGGCAGCTTGAAGATCTTCAGTGAGGAAGATGGGAGGTCAGGACTGCTCTCTAGCTGGTGGGAAGACAGTTCAGTTACCTGATACCAGCTGGGAAGAAACTGTCCCTGAATTTGGAGGTTGTGCGCTTTCTGTACCTCTCGCCTGAAGGGAGAGGAGAGAGGAGGGTGACTGGTCCTTGATTATGCTGCCTCGGCAAGGCAGCATGAAGTGTAGGTAGAGTCAATGGAAGGGTTGGTTGGGGTGATGCTCTGGATTACGTCCACAACCCTCTTGAGAGATCTTGTGGTCTTGGATGGAGCTGTTCCCAAACCAGCCTGAGATGTATTCTTTCTACGGCAAATCTGGCAATGGGTTGTTGGGGAACATGCCGAACGTCGTAAGCCTTCTAAGGAAATAGACGTGTTAGTGTGACTTCTTGGCCATTGCTTCGATTTGGCTGGATCAGGATCAAATCGCTAGTGATATTTATTCCTCGGAACTGGAGGCGTTCAATGATCTCTACTTCGGCGCCATTAATGTACGTGCTGGTGTGCGCTCTGCTTTGCTTCCTGAAGTCTATTACGATCGACCATCTGTACGGAGTCTGTACGTTCTCCCTGTGATCTATGGGTTTTCTCTGGCTGTTCCTCCCACACTCCAAAGATGTATAGGTTTGTAAGTTAATTGGCTTCTGTAAAATTGTAAATTGTCCCTAGAGTGTGGGATAGCGCTAGTGTACAGGGTGAACGCTGGTCGGCACGGACTCGGTGGGCCAAAGGGCCTGTTTCCATGCTAAGTCTAAACTAAACTAGACTCAAGCTGTAGTTCCTGCTTCCATTTCTCCTGATTTTATGGACTGTTTTCTTGGCAACAAGTGAGACCTTTCTCATATTCCTACCCTTCATCTAAAATTTAACAAACTAAGTCTGAAGAAGGGTTTCGGCCCGGAATGTTGCCTATTTCCTTCACTCCATAAGATTCTGCCGCACCCGCTGAGTTTCTCCAGCATTTATGTGCACCCACAAACTAATCTCAGGCAGGTTTTCACCTCTTCAAGATAAGGAAAGCAGTTCACGAGCAGAAACTACTTGCTCGTCCCAAGCATATAATTAAATCTTAAAACTATGATTGCACTCACTTGTATAATATGCAGGCTTGAGTAGAAAGATAGAAACTAGGTGCAGGAGTAGGCCATTCGGCCCTTCGAGCCAACACCGCCATTCAATGTGATCGTGGCTGATCATCCAAAATCAGTACCCCGTTCCTGCTTTCTCCCCATATCCCTTGATTCCTTTAGCCCCGAGAGGTATACCTAACTCTGTCTTGAAAACATCCAGTGAATTGGCCTCCACTGCCTTCTGTGGCAGAGAATTCCATGGATTCACAACTCTCTGGGTGCAAAAGTCTGACGAAGGGTCTCGACCCGAGATGTCACCCATTCCTTCTCGCCAGAGATGCTGCCTGTCCTGCTGAATTACTCCAGCTTTTTGTGCGCATCTACAGCTGAAAGTAGTATTTGACTTTGATGTAATGTAGGTATGTTACAAAACTTACCTTGAGCAGCGCTGCAGTTCTGCCACTCCCCGTGTGCGTGACTTTGGCGCCTTTCAGAGGGGGGCGGGCTTAAAGTGCCGTTTTTCCACAGGCTGGGAAAATCGATCAATGTCGGGTGATTTCGTTGCGGAAGAAAAATCGCTCCGACGTTTCATGAATGAAGGTATTTTTAAATTACTCTAAATTATTTATTAACTAAAGTAATTTAAAAATCACCTTCAAAAGCCGTGAGCGCCGATAACGGGAAGGATTTTGCGTAGGGGAGAAAAAAAGGTAAATAGTTTATTTTTATATTAAAAGTTGGTTTTTCGGGAGGCTTTAATAACATTTTCATGTTGCAAAATGGGGTCCAAAAAAATGTATGAACCAACAGTATTTTTCCTCCCGAATTCACCGCTAACCGCAACGTTCCAATCCATCGCATTCCACTAAAACCCACTCGCTAGTTGATTTAAATGGCCATTAATTTACAGGAATTAAACACTAAATTTCTTCCATTTGGCCCAGAAATTCATGAAAATTAGATTTAAAAATTATGTTATATTGTGGATTATTGTGTGAATGTTATTTGGACACTTAGGCAATTTAAAAAAAAGTTTATCTTTTCTTAAGAAATGGATAGATGTTTAGATCTACTCATTGAATTTTGTAATTAGCTACAACTAATTAGATGCTTTAATTTCAGGTCATCCAAGTAAGATTGTTTCATATTTGTTTCAGAATGCTTTAATCTATAATAACTGAAAATTTCATTGAGTTCTCTTAATTTTTAAGAAAGTTATGGGCTTTTAACTGTTCCAGATCACAGCTTTTGAGTTAAGTCAATTGAAAGGCAATGGGGAACAAGATGCTAATTTCCGAGTATGAAAATGGCCATAACTTTCTTAATACTGAAGATATGAAAGTGAATTAGGTGTCAAATTAAACTTCTTTTTATGCTTTATCTGATGGGATAAATTACAGACTTGATTTTTAAAATCTCAAAATGTTGTAACATTGCTATATAATGTGCAGGCAGAAGGAATATGAGGGGAAATATGATTTTGTAAGCAAAAAGGAAAAGCCTAATAGTGCGCACATGTGCTTATTTTATACACGGCAGTGGAGTACTTTGAAGGCAGGAGATGCAAAGTTATTTCAACTTATTTGAAGATTGAGGGAGAATGTTGGAACATCACAGGAGTTGTGTGTCGGGGTGCTGTTTAGCTGCTTTCCGAGGGAAAGGGAAACTTGTACTGAGCTGTGCTGTGATGAGGTGCAAAAATCAAAAGCAGGTGCCCTTTTTTGAATGATCGTAGTTACGTCTACCCTGCTGAAATAACGCGGGGGTTTACTGACCTTCATTATACATGACCTACAAGTACTGTGACCAGATGTAAATCTCACCTCAACGTGCAAGAACAAAACAAATGGATACATTAAACATGTTTAGAACTGAGTGCGACAGCCACAGAACCACAGAGCCCTCCAATGAATTTCACAGGTCATTCCGTCCATGGGGATATAGTAATTCTAAGCCTGATGTTTTCAATCACACCAGCCCCATTTTGGACCACTTGTATAGATTTTAGATTAAGGGCAGTAATGAAGGAGCAGTCATTATTGAGCAGAACAAATAGTGCAAAGCCCGAGTTCTTAGAGGCTCTCAGAGTGCTTCGACTTTGTTCTGAAATTACAGAAAGACTTTGCATCGGAATTAAATTAAACCGTTTATATTAAAGTAATATGTCTCAAGAGCTATCCACTGGGCCCCCTGTCTGAGGAAGGATGTGCTGGCGCTGGAGAGGGTCCAGAGGAGGTTTACGAGAATGATCCCAGGAATGAGTGGGTTAGCATATGATGGGCGTTTGACAGCACTGGACCTGTACTCGCTGGAGTTTAGAAGAATGAGGGGGGACCTCATTGAAACATACAGAATAGTGAAAGGCCTGGATAGAGTGGATGTGAAGAGGATGTTTCCACTAGTGGGAGAGTCCAGGACCAAGGGTCATAGCCTCAGAATTCAAGGACGTTCCTTTAGATGAGGTGGAATTTCTTTAGTCAGAGGGAATTTGTGGAATTCATTGCCACAGAAGGCTGTGGTGGCCAAGTCAATCGATATTTTAAAGGGAGAGATAGATAGATTCTTGATTAATACGGGATTAGTATGGGTGTCAGGGGTTATGAAGAGGCAGTAGAATTGAGTTAGGAGGGAGAGATAGATCGGACGTGATTGAATGGTGGAGATGGGCTGAATGGCCCAAAACTACTCCTCCCACATGTAAATTCATTAAGTTATGAATTCACAGAAGTATCCATTTCTGAAGGTGTAGGATTTCTGGTTGGAAGGTCATCATGGCAGAAAGAGGCCCGTTGGTTTAACGGCATCCTTCCTGTAGCGGTGTAACCAGAACTGAACACAGCAGCCTCAGCAATATCTTGGACAAACACAACATCCCGACTTAGTTTATGTTAGCTTGGAGATACAGCGTGGAAACAGGCCCTTCGGCCCACTGCGTCCGCGCCAACCAGCGATCCCCGCACACGAGCACCACCCTACACACTGGGGACAATTTACAATTAAACCAAGCCAATTAACCTACAAACCTGGAGTGTGGCAGGAAAGCAGAGATCCCGGAGAAAACCCACGCAGGTCACGGGGAGAACGTACGAATTCCAAGCCCCGTAGTCAGGTTTGAACCCAGGTCTCTGGCGTCGTAAGGCAGCAACTCTACCACTGCGCCACCGTGGCACCAAGGGTATGTTTATTCACTGCTGGTTCTGGATCGCAGGTGTCACCCATGAACTATGAGAGACCAACTCCGCATAGTTACAACTATTCAAATAGATAAACTCTTAAAACCTTGAAAATAGTTGCCTGCTATTTGTTTGTTCCAGGCCAAACAGAAACGATGATAACATGAAACCCGTCTCGCGCACTGTCCTAGAAAAAATGGAACCTGATAGCGTTTCAGAACATAGGATCGAGAGCCAGAGCTCTAACTAAAGAATATCAATCCCATTTGACAATTTTGAGATGAAACCACAATTATCTCAAGGTGAAAAGAAGATAATTCCGCTCCGTTTGATCAAACAATCCTCTTTGTCCAAGGTGATCACATTTGCAATATCTTGCAAAAATTATCTGCTGAATATTTCTCCTTACACTTCTCCCCTGGTCACATTGTACAATAAAACTGGCAATGCTTCAGATCTGAAGGCCAGTACTGTCACTAAAACGTGAAAGGCCATTTTGAGAGGAATCAAGGCTGACAACCGTGATTTCAAAATCCTTTATTCTTGAATATTTTATTAATAATTGCTTTATTAATTCCAAATATTTTACCAAATATAAATACAATGAATTGAAAATCCTGTTGCTGGTAGCTGCCCTTCTGTACTGCAAAACTAACTTATCTCAAATAAAGTGTGTCGGAAAGAACTGCAGATACGGGTTTAGATCGAAGGTAGACAAAAAAAGCTGGAGTAACTCAGCGGGACAGGCAGCATCTCTGGAGAGAAGGAACGGGTGACGTTGCGGGGCGAGACCCCTCTTCAGACTGAACAATCTCAGAAGACTGAAAAATTTCAGATCTCGAGGACCATAGGTTCAAGATGAAAGGGAAAAGATTTAATATGAATCTGAGGGGTCACTTTTTCACACAAAGGTGGTGGATGTATGGAAGAAGCTGCCAGATGAGGTAGTTGAGGCAGGGACGATCCCAACCTTTAAGAAGCAGTAAGACAGGTACATGGATTGGACAAGTTTGGAGAGATATGGACCAAGCGCAGGCAGGTGGGACCAGTGTAGCTGGCCAGTGTGGGTAAGTTGGGCCGAAGGGCTCACTCGATGACTCTATCCATGTACCTGTCCAAGAGTCTTTTAAATGTCATCCACTCCCCCCAGAATCCATAACTTCCTTACGCACCAGGAGAAACTTAGTATGACCGATGAACCTACCAACCCGCAACAGCTTTGGGCATGGGAATACTCAGCAAAGGTCCACACAGTCACAGGGAGAAGATGCAAACTCTACTCAAATGGTGCCACATTTCATTCTGAAGCTGGGTGACTGGAATTTGTGAGGCAGCAGAACCATTTGCTGCTCCACTCAATCTGCTGCGTAACACAGTGGTATCTGTAAATATAAGTCCAGGACAGGATAACTTTGGCTGCGACACCTCGAAGACTGAAGAATCTGCCAATTCTGTCAATATCCTCGGCTAATACTTCAACAACAAGCCTCTTGGCGAAGACCCGGGGAAGACTGTTAGCAGTTTAGTTTAGTTTAGTTTAGAGATATAGCGCGGAAATAGGCCCTTCGGCCAACCGAGTCCACACTGACCAGCGATCCCCGCACATTAACACTATCCTGCTCACACCAGGGACAACTTGCATTTACACCAAGCCAATGCACTATGCACTAGGGATCATTTACAATTTTTACCTAAGCCACAAACCTAACCGACAAACCTGCACGTCTTTGGAGTGTGGGAGGAAAACGGAGCACTCTGAAGAAACCCACGCAGTCACGGGGAGAACGTACAAACTCCGTACAGACAGCAGCCCTAGTCGGGATAGAACCGGGGTCTCTGGCGCCGTGAGGCAGCAACTCTACCGTTGCGCCACCGTGGAATTGTAGAATCGTGGGACAGTAGTCCAGGCCGGATCCCCAAGACTGCAGCAGAAACGCTCGGCTAATAAAGTTTGATCCAAAACTTGTAAACATTGCCGCGAGCTTTCCTTTGCTGTTTGGTTCTTTTCAAGCAACAAGGTTAACACGTGCCCCGTTCACTGATGCTGTTTTACTGTATCTTAAATATTTCCATATGGACAGCTAAGATTCTTTCTTCAAGTGCACAAGTGTGCTGACATCCCTCTCCAGGCTAGAGGTGCTGATTTGCTGATCCCTGACATGTTAATGCTGTATAAGCCATTCCAATCAATAAATCTGGCCTGGTTTTGTTTTCTTTCTGAGACCTTGGCTGCTGTTTGATTCGACGGGCTCATAAAAAAGGGCAGCAAAAATCAAGAGCTGATGCCTGGTCTGGCGTGCCCCTTGCTCCACGCGTTTGATCTTCTCAGGAACGTAGTGTTAAAGTTCATCTGATACCATTTCTTTGATGCCTTCAGAACTTTCGTTTAACGAATGGCATTGTACTCTTGCCGCTTTGATATTGTTTGGTTTAGTCTAGAGATACGGCGCGGAAACAGGCCCTTCGTCCTACCAAGCCCGCGCCGGCCAGTGATCCCCGCACCCTCCGCACACTCTGGGGACATTTTACATTCAGGCCAAGCCAATTAACATACAAACCTGCACGTCTTTGGAGTGTGGGAGGAAGCCGGAGATCTCGGAGCAAACCCACAAAGATCACGGGGAGAACGTACAACCTCCGTACAAACCCAAGTCTCTGGCGCTGCGAGCATTGTGTCGAAGCAACTCTACCGCTGCGCCACCATGCCGCCCAATGCTTGCTCTTGCAAGTAAATTAAATTGGCAGAATTGACTCGTCGAAAAACACCTTTTCACCACCTTCTAGCAGATACAGTCTGAGATCAGAAACCCGCCTGACAAGATATGACTATGTAGTCCATTATTTAATGGCATTATTTAGTGAAAAATATATTAGGTTGTGAAGATACCCCCATTTATAAAAGGAATGGTCATGTCTGTATGGAGTATGTACATTCTCCCCGTGACCTGCGTGGGTTTTCTCCGGGCGCTCCCACACTGCAAAGACACACAGGTTTGTAGGCTAATTGCTTTCAGCAAAGATTGTAAATTGTCTCTAATAATCATGAATATTTACATGACACGTGGTGGAAATATTGGCGCAGCGGTAGAGTTGCTGCCTCACAGCGCCAGAGAGCTGGGTTCGATCCTGACTATGTGTGATCCCAGTACGGAGTTTGTACGCTCTCCCTGTGACCGCGTGGGTTTTTCCACGGGTGCTCCGGTTTCCTCCCACACTCTAAAGGAGTACAGGTTTCTGGGTCAATTGGCCTCTGGAAATTGTAAATTGTCTCGAGTGTTAGTGTACGGGGTGATCGCTGTTCGCCGCAGACTCGGTGGGACGAGGGGCCTGTTACCATGTTGTATCTCTAAAGTTTCAAGTCTAAATTCTACATGAGATAAGGGATTGGAATCGATTGTTCCCGATGTTGGGGAAGTCCAGGACAAGGGGTCACAGTTTAAGGATAAGGGGGTAGTCGTTTAGGACCGAGATGAGAAAAACGTTTTTCACCCAGAGAGTGGTGAATCTGTGGAATTCTTTGCCACAGAATGTAGTTGAGGCCAGTTTATTGGCTATATTTAAGAGGGAGTTAGATGTGGCCCTAGTGGATAAAGGGATCAGGGAGTATGGAAAGAAGGCCGGTACAGGATACTGAGTTGGATGATCAGCCATGATCATATTGAATGGTGGTGCAGGCTCGAAGGGCCGAATGGCCTCTACTCCTGCACCTATTTTCTATGTTTCTATGAATGCCTCAGCAACGCCTCATGGTTAGAACAGTCACGTTGCATGCGGATGGCACAATGGTTTTATTATCATCGAAAGGAATGTTTTGTATAATTTTTGATTGTTGAATTAAATGAGAAATGATAAAGCAATGAAAGATATAACTTATCTCTTTCTTGATATTTGCAATCAGTGCAGACCTGTATCAGCCACGGAATCTTCATTAGATTTTGCGTCAACGTTTACACTGTTGTCCTGAATCTATTCTTTCATCATGTTCGAACAACTTTGTGTTTAGTTTAGTTTAGTTTAGAGATACAGTGCAGAAACAGGCCCTTTGGCCCACCGAGTCCACGATCTCCGCACACTAAGGGGCCTGTCCCACTTGGGCGACCTAATCCGTGAGTTTGCCATCGAATCATACTCGCAGCATGGTCGACACGAGGTCGTAGGAGGTCTTCGTAACTCTCCTTCATGTTCGAGAGTGGTCTCAGCGTACTCGAGGCCTAAGCTAGGGCGCGCCGTCTTTTTTCAATATGTTAAAAAAAGGTCGCCACGGAAACAATCGATACTTTTTTTACTCGTAGGTTTAGTCGTAGTAGGTCGGCAAGTTAGTCGTACGTAATCGAAGGTAGTTGTAGATACTCTTCATCATAGTCGAAGGAGGTCTTCAACATGTCATTTTACAAACTCTTCTAAACTCACCAATTAGGTCGCCCAAGTGGGACAGCCCCTTAACACTATCCTACACACACTAGGGACAATTTACAATTTTACCAAGATAAGTGTGGGAGGAAACTGGAGCTCCCGGAGAAAACCCACACAGGTCATGGGGAGAACGTACAAACTCCGGTCAGACAAGCACCCGTAGTCAGGATCGAACCCGGGTCTCTGGCACTGTACGGCAGCAGCCTCGCCACTGCACCACCGTGCCGTATTACACGCACGTTACTCTTTGAATTATATAAACTGTTCTCCACTGATTTAAAAAGGAAATAGAGATGAATTCATAATCGGGATTGAGCGAGTCAGATGTGGATGATAAGCTGCTATGGCCTTATCGACATCTGTAATCAGTTGTTATGTTGTGTGTGAGCTGAGTGGCTCTGTTTTTTGTCAAGTGAGAGTAGTTAAACTGCGGTGCCTGGAGCTGCCGGAACAAAGAGCTCTGATTCATAGTTCAGATTGTTAAGGGATTAGGTGGGATTCGAACCGCTGGAGAACGGCGGGGAAAAACAGGCAGAAGACACTGATTTGCTTGAGCGAAACAAGGAAGGAGAGATCGGAATTCAGCTCGGGATAAATGATGTATCAATGATTCTCGAGAGAGGAAGAACACCCTCTACTCCCGTGCCATTTACCTGAAATGCAGAGCTTAATAGTCATCGCAGGAACAATTTGTTGACTCCCACATTGTCCTGTACATCTGATCGCACCATGCTTTCGCTCGAGATTTGTGCTGGTATTGATAAAACCCCTGACCGTGACATTCCTCCTCTCAACTATTATTTCAATCGAGAACCAGAGGACATAGGTTTAAGGTGGGGGCGGGGGGGGGGGGGGGGTAGATTTAATGGGAATCTGACCGGTAACTTTTTCACACAAAAGGTGGTGAGTGTGTGGAACGAGCTGTCGGTGGAGAATGTTTCAGAAACATTTAGACACATACATGGACGGGATAGGTTTAGAGGGACATGGGCCAAATGTGGGCAGGTGGGACTAGTGTCAATGGGGCATGTTGGCCAGTATGGGTAAGTTGGGCCGAAGGGCCTTTTTCCGTGCAGTATCACTCTGTGACTCGATGATTCCAATGATTCATAAGTTCACATTCATAAGTGATAGGAGCAGAATTAGGCCATTCTGCCCATCAGGTCTACTCCGCCATTCAATCCTGGCTGATCTATCTCTTCCTTCTAACCCCATTCTCCTGCCTTCCGCCCATAGCTGCCACAGCCAGGCATAAAAACAGTTTTTATCCACGAGTAGTTGCTCTACTCAACAGCCAAAAATCTGTAGCCTCCCTTTGATCTGGTATTTTGTTGGTTCAGATGCTTGATCAATGGTGTTTTATCATTAATGTTTTATTATTATTAATGTTTAGTGTTTTCTGAGTCATTCGCAACTGTCACTGTATCTCATGTTGTTACTTGTGGGCGGAGCACCAAGGCAAATTCCTTGTATGTGAATACTTGGCCAATAAACTTACTTAAACTTAAACTTAAACTTAAAAAACTTACTTAACCACTGTTACCAGCACTAATCAAGAATCTATCTGTACCTGCTTTAAAAATATCCACCGGCTTGGCCTCCACAGCTTTCTATGCCAATGGACTCTACAGATTCACCACCCTCCGACGAAAGAAATTCCTCCTCATCTCCTTCCTAAAGGAACGTCTTTTAATTCTGAAGCTATGTCATTTTGTCCTAGTACTTATTGTCAATGCTTTGTTTTACATTCAACCCAGTAGGACCATACAGCAGACCTCAAGCAGGCAGTACACACGAGTCACCATATGTTTGGCACCGACATAGTTACAATAGACAATAGGTGCAGGAGTAGGCCATTCGGTCATTCAAGCCAACACCGCCATTCACTGAGGTCATGACTGATCCTCCACAATCAGTACCCCGTTCCTGCCTTCTCCCCATATCTCCTGACTCCACTATCTTCAAGAGCCCAATCTAGCTCTCTCTTGGAAGCATCCAGAGAATTGGCCTCCATTGCCTTCTGAAGCAGACAATTCCATAGATTCACAACTCTCTGGGTGAAAAAGGTTTTCCTCATCTCTGTTCTAAATGGCCTAGCCCTTATTCTTAAACTGTTCCAGGGGCGGAAATCCCGCTTTAAGAGGTGATAACCGCTTTCTAAGGCTGATAATCAGCCCATTCGTGGGGCCGTTCAGCGCCCAGCGCGGCTTCAAATCAAACTGCTGCATCGAAGCGATCGAGGCTCCCGATGTTGAAGCCCCCGTCGGCCAATGGAAGACCCCGCGAAAGGGCCGATTCGGGGCGGACGAAGCTGCTGTTGCTGGAGTTCGGAGTCGGTCACCAACCAGGTCAGCTCCCGATGTCACCGTCCACAGGGCCCACGGCCCAAGCCTCGTGCGTGTGTGCGCATGCGCGACCGCCAAGAAATTTTGTCCCCCCATGTTTTGTCAGCGATTTCCGTGCCTGATTGTGATCCCTGGTTCTGGACTCCCCCAACATCGGGAACATGTTTCCTGCCTCTAGCGTGTCCAATCCCTTAATAATCTTACATGTTTCAATAAGATCCCCGCTCATCCTTCTAAATTCCAGTGTATACAAGCCCAGTCGCTCCATTCTTTCAACGTATGACAGTCCTGCCGTCCCATGAATTAACCTTGTGAACCTACGCTGCACTCCCTCAATAGCAAGAATGTCCTTCCTCAAATTTGGAGACCAAATCTGCACAAAATGGTGTTGTCTCACTAAGGCTCTGCACAACTGCAGAAGGACCTCTTTGCTCCTATACTTAATGCCTCTTGTTATAAAGGCCAACAGGCCATTAGCTTTCTTCACTGCCTACTGTACCTCCAAGGCTTACTTTCAATGACTGATGAATGAGGACACCCAGATCTCGTTGTACTTCCCCTTTTCCTAACTTGACAACATTCAGATAATAATCTGCCTTCCTGTTCTTGCCACGAAAGTGGATAACCTCATATTTATCTGCATTAAATTGCATCTGCCATGCATCTGCCCACTCACCCAACCTGTCCAAGTCACCCTGCATCCTCATAGCATCCTCCTCACAGTTCACACTGCCACCCAGATTTGTGTAATCTGCAAATTTGCTAATGTTACTTTGAGTCCTTTATCAAAATCATTGATGTCGATTGTTAATAGCTGCGGTCCCAGCACCGAGCCTTGCGGTACCCCACTTGTCACTATTCTGAAAGGGACTCGTTAATCCCTACTCTTTGTTTCCTGTCTGCCAACCACTTCTCTATCCATGTCAGCACTCTACTCCCAATACCATGTACTCTAATTTTGCCCACTAATCTCCGATGTGGGACCTTATCAAATGCTTTATGAAAGTCCAGGTGCATAACATCCACTGGCCATTTTCCTAGTTCCATCCTCAAACAAATTACAGAAGATTAGTCAAGCATGATTTCCCCTTCCTAAATCCATGCTGACTCGGACCCTGTTACTGCTTTCCGCTATTTCATCTTTTATAATTGACTCCAGCATCTTCCCCACCACCAATGCCAGGCTAACTGGTCTATAATTCCGTGTTTTCGCTCTCCTTTCTCGAAAAGTGGGATAACATTGGCTACCCTCCAAACCACAGGAACTAATCCTGAATGTATAGAACATTGGAAAATGATCACCAATGCGTCACACAAAAGTTACAAAGGTTCACCGATCAGACCATTGGCGGTGCGTTGGTCACACGAGTGCGGTGCATTCTGTGCCCTCTTCTGACTCAACATGTTACTTATTACTGAGCTCGGAAGCCCAGAATTAGAGTAGCATTCGTGTTGACTGTGTGTCTAATCTGGTTTTAATGAGTCTGCCGGATCGCGAGCCAAGTGGTCGAGTTTGCTTTCGCATCTTGAGGAAAAGATTGCCAAATCTTTATAAGTATGTCGGGTTTTATTTTTTGCCCACTGACAAGAACTGCCGATGTAATGAGCTGCTGTCTCTGGTCACCGCGACCCAGGAACTCCAAGCTTCCTTCCAGTTTTCTCCGGTCACACAGCTAGCTTCTGTTCGACTTTCGGGACGAATCTTCAATCACTACCATGGTTGGCTTGGAATCATTGTCCGTGTTCAACGTGCGGAAGAGAAATCTAGACCAGGGATCGTACGCCCCCACTTCTAGTTTCAGTGGAAGCAGAGCGAGGCAAGGATGCCCGACATGTTGATGGGAAAAGAGTTGATCGTTCAAGCAGCCCAGACCATCGCACAAACCAACCTCCCTCCCATTTACTACATTTATAGGCAAGAGGGGCGGCACGGTGGTGCAGCGGCGGAGTTGCTGCCTCACAGTGCCAAAGACCCAGGTTCGATACTGTAGTTTAACCTTAAAAAGATCAGCTTAGTAGGACATCATAAGGAGTGAATTCACCATTGATCTTAAAGGGCCTGTCCCACCTGGCGATTTTTTAGGCGACTGTCATAGTCATGGCAGGTTGCCGAAAAATCGGCGACTCGACCCCCCCGACGACAATGTCTACGACAATCTACAACAACTTACCACCTAGTCGATGTCACGCTACGGTGAGTGGGATGGGGATGGGGATGGAGGGAGACATGGTGTAAGGAAAGAGGGAAGACCCTCATCTTTCAATGATTCAATTGGATCGTATGGACTGCAACAGATAGAACTCGGCGTGACATTGATGACAAACGTCACACGTTATAGTGTCGACCAAATAGAGATCAATCCTGGGCACTATTGACCGAAGCAAGAATACTGTCGAGGTTTTATAGAGTCATAGAGTGACACAGTGTGGAAACGGGTTTTCACTGTGTCCCGGTGCAAGTGATAATAAACTAAACTGAGCTGAACTGAACGTATTAGCCATGCTGTCACAGAGTGATACAGTGTGGAAACAGGCCCTTTGGTCAAACTTGGCCACGCTGGCCAACATGTCCCAGCTACACTTGTCCCACCTGCCAGCATTTGTCCAATATGCCTCCAAACCTGCCCTATCCATGTATCTGTTTCTTAAACGTTGGGATAGTCCCTGCCTCGACTACCTCGTCTGGCAGCTCGTTCCATACACCCACCACCCTTTGTGTGAAAAAGTTACCCCTCAGATCCCTATTTAATCTTTTCCCCTTCACCTTGAACCTATGTCCTCACGTCCTCGATTCACCTACTCTGGCCAAGAGACTCCGTGCGTCTACACGATCTATTCCTCTCACGGGCACTTTATCAAGTATCAACAGTTTATTCTGACAAGGAATCCCAATTGCAACATCAAAATTCAACTCATGCCAGGTTTTGAATTTCAACATTCTGAAAAATCACAATGCTTACTTGGTTAAGTTTTCCAAATCCTGATCTTTCCCGGAATCTGTACTCTTTAAACAGCCACCATTCAAACTGTAAACAGCCAAACCTTAAATCCCACACCTATTTTCCTCTGGTCCTCGATTCACCTACTCTGGGCAAGAGACTCTGTGCACCTACCCGATCTATTCCACTCATGATCAAAAAATGTGTCTCGTTTATTGAATACTGAATTGTTGCAGTGAATTGCGTGGAGTGTCTGCACAAACTAAATGAGACCAGTCATTTTTTGGTGCCCCTGCATTCCTCACTGGGGCCTCATATTTATCTTGTTTAAGTTAAATCTGGGCCTTGGGATCTTCAGGTGGAGCAGCTCTTGAGAAACATTATATATATATTTTTTCACGTTGGCTGGTTTTCAATTTTGATTGGTAAACCTGATTTTAGTTTGTATTCCCAGAAACTCGTTGGAAGCTTGGTGTAATTCTGTGATAAACTGAATATTTAGTTCTGATAGTCTGAACAGAATCTGAGACTCCTGCATCTGAAACTGGCATAGACGGGAGCGATATGTGTTTTTTGCACAGTCCTTTGGAAGTAATAACTTCCGAAGGACCGTCTAAATGTTTAAGTTATTATATCGTCTCAATAGGCAATAGACAATAGGTGCAGGAGTAGGCCATTTGGCCCTTCGAGCCAGCACCGCCATTCAATGTGACCATGGCTGATCATCCCCAATCAGTACCCCGTTCCTGCCTTCTCCCCAGATCCCCTGACTCCGCTATTTTTAAGAGCCCTATCTAGCTCTCTCTTGAAAGTATCCAGAGAACCTGCCTCCCACCGCCTTCTGAGGCAGAGAATTCCACAGACTCGCCACCCTCTGTGAGGAAAAGTGTTTCCTCGTCTCCGTTCTAAATGGCTTACCCCTTATTCTTAAACTGTGGCCCCTGGTTCTGGACTCCCCCCAACATCGGGAACATGTTTCCTGCCTCGTAGGTGTGTCCAAACCCTTAACAATCTTATATGTTTCAAGCTCAGGCATCATTGGTCTCATCTTCCCTTTTACCCAAACATTGTTCTTGGATTTCCCGATCCAAGCCCCCACCTCCCTCCTCCCACCACTTCATGGATTCTCCAACTATAGTCCATCTTCTAAGTGATCACACAAATGAGAAGTACTTTTTTAAAACGAGAAGTACTCTACCAACCCTGGCTCCAGCACCGTTTGCCATTTTGGTGACTAATGAAGTGTCACTGCCATTACAACATTCAATTTTTTTAATCAAATATTTCCAGAGTATTTACCTTCACGATTTGACCTCATGCTTCTAGCCATCATAAGGTCATAAGGAACTAGAGTAGGATTAGGCCATTCGGGCCATCAAGTCTACTCTGCCATTCAATCATGGCTGATCTATCTCTCCCTTCTAACCCCATTCTCCTGCCTTCTCCCCATAACCCCTGACACCCGTACTTATCAAGCGATGGGAAGATTCTGGGCTGAAAAATGTCTTCTTTTAATTTGAGGCAATGTCTAAATCTTCTATAATATCTTCTGCCCAAAGTAGGGAATCGAGAACCAGAGGAGACAGGTTTAAGGCGAGGAGGGAAAGATTTAATAGGAACCTGAGAGGTAACTTTTTCTTGCAAAGTGTGGTGGAACGAGCTGCTGGTGAAGCAAGTTAAAGCAGATACTATCAAAACATATATAGGACAGGTTTAGAGGGATATGGGCCATGCAGGCAGGTGGAGCTAGTGTAGATGAGACAACTTGGTCAGTGTGGGCAAGTTGGCCTGAAGGTCCTGTTTCCACACTGTATGACTATAACTCGATGAGTCCATCTATAATATCTACTTTCATATAGACAGGTACATGTAGAAACAAGGAAATGTAGATGCTGGTTAATACACAAAAAAAAACAAAGTGCTGGAGTAACTCAATGGGTCAGGTAGCATCCATGGAGAACATAGATAGGTGAGGTTTCAGGCTGAGACCATCCTTCAGAAGATGACCGAGAAGAAGGGTCTTGACCCAAATCATCACAACTCTCTCGAGAGGTTGTCTGACCAGGTGTCAACATCTCTACATCGGCAAGACCAAGATCGGCTCAGCGATCGTTTCGCTGAACACCTCCACTAAGTCTGTATTAACCTAACTGATCTACCGGTGGCCCAGCACTTCAACTCCTCCTCCCATTCCCAATCTGACCTTTCTGCCCCGGGCCTCCTCCATTGTCAGAGTGAGGCCCAGTGCAAATTGGAGGAACAGCACCTCATATTTTGCTTGGGCAGCTTACACCCCAGCGGTATGAATATTGACTTCTCTAACTTCAGATAGCCCTTTCTTTCTCTCTCCATCCCCTTCCTCTTCCCAGTTCTCCCACCAGTCTTACTGCCTCCGACTACATTCTATTTTTGTCCCACCCCTGACATCAGTCTGAAGAAGGGTCTCGACCCGAAATGTCGCCCATTCCTTCTCTCCATAAATGCTGCCTGACATGCTGAGTTACTCCAGCAATTTGTGCCCTATTGTGTACATGAACGGGTGTGTTTAGAGGGATATGAGTTCAACGCGGGGAGATGGGGCAATTTTGGTCAGCGTGGACTAGTTGGGCAGAAGGGCCTGTTTCTGACTGTCTGATCCATGATATCATTCTATCCTGGTTATCCTCTTGCTCCTATCTTGCTTGCCCAGTCTTTTTTCCAATTTTTAAAAAAAATGTGTTGGTGCAGGAAACTCATCAGATGATAACACTGAATGTTCTCCCCATTATACTGTATCTGTACACTCCTAACGTCTTGATTGTTATCACAGAGAGTTTTTTTTAATTGACTGGATAGCACGCAACAAAAAGCGTTACTCTGTACCTCGATGCACAGGACAATTATAAACTAAATTAAACCCAAACTAAACTGAAATGTGCAATTTGCCAGTTTTGTTCTTAAGACACTAATTGTGGAACTGGAAAAGTGGAAATCACAATATTTAATAATGCTACGATCACGTACATTACATTATGTACAAGGACGTACATTACAAACATCACGTGCCAGGGCGGCGTATTGGTGTCTCGGTAGAGATGCTGGGCCTTACAGAGTCAGAGACCCGGGTTTGCTCCGAGCACGGGTGCTGCCTTTACGGAGTTCGCACGTTCTCCCCGTGTCCGCGTGGGTTTTCTCCGGGCGCTTCTGTTTCTTCCCACACTCCAAGGACGTACAGGTTTGTCGGTTAATTGGCTTCGATACAATTGTAAATTGTCCCTAGGGTGTCGAATAGTGTTAGTGCTAGGGGATCGCTGGTCGGCCAGGACTTGGCGGGCCGAAGGGCCTGTTTCCGCGCTGTATCTCTAAAAGCCTGAAGTCTAAATGAAGGTGTGCTGTGGATGTTAAATATCGCACTTGGAGTAGATCTCTTACCTGCCAAGTGTCTTGTTATTGTTTTAGGTTTACACTGTATGCCTTGGACAGCAGAGGGAGGCGATCGGAACCAAGTGCAGTCACCACACGAACAACCTGCCAACTGGTTGACGACATCAAAGCTGAAGGTAAGGTCCCTTTCCTTCTCTTTACCTTCATCCTCTCTGCTTTGACGTTTAGAAAGGAACTGCAGATGCTGGCTTAAACCGAACATACACACAATAAGCTGGAGTAGCTCAACTGGACAGGCTGCATCTCTGGAGAGAAGGAATGGATAACATTATCTTCATCTTTGATGTGCCATTACATCTCCGAGGTGTTTTTGTTTTACAAATCTAAAAGAAGTGTTCATATGTTCATAAGTGATAGGAGCAGAATTAGGCCATTCGGCCCATCAAATCTACTCCTCCATTCAAGCATAGCTGATCTATCTTTCACTCTTAACTACATTCTCCCGCCTTCTCCCCATAACCCCCGACACCCGTACTGATCAAGAATCTATCTTTCTCTGCCTTACAAATAATCCATTGACTTGGCCTCTACAGCCTTCTGTGGCAATGAATTCCACGGATTCACCCTCCCTCTGACAAAAGACATTCTCCTTACTAAAGGAACGTCCTTTCATTCTGAGGCTATCACCTCTGGTCCCAGACTCTCCCACAAGTGGAAACATCTTCTCCACATCCACTCTATCCGGGTTTTTCACTATTCAGTAAGTTTCAATGAGGGGGTCGCCCCAACAAGGTACAGGTACAAGAGGCATAATAATGCTCCAAAAACATACAGGTTTGTATGTTAATTGGCTGGGGTAATATTGTACATTGTCCCCAGTGTGTGTAGGATAGTGTTGGTGTGCAGGATCGCTGGTCGGTGCAGACTCGGTGGGCTGGTGAGCTTGTTTCCGTGCTGTATCTCTAAACTAAACTCAGACGACCCGAATCTCAAATTTATTGGATTTAATTTACAAGGGGATTAAGATACAGGATCAGACTTATCTGCCCAAGTGGTTGATAGCCTTGTTTATGCTTGGTACAAGTTTCCTTTTCCTCTGCCTCCAGCTAATCCGATCAGCATACCTTATGTTCATTTCTCCATCTTGTCATTATCCAAATTCCTCTTTAATGCATCCACGGTATTTGCCTTAACTAGTTGTCCCAATAGTTAGTTGCCCCCACATTTTAACCACACTTTTGCAATGGAGTTTTTATTAAATTCCATTCTGGGTTATTTGACATTGACGACTCCAAACTTTGACTTTTCCTGTACCTGGAAACAATTTGCAAATATTGTACTATTGCCTTTACGTATTTCCTTGGTAGAAACTTTATTGTATGTTTTCAGTTCTCCTTTGCTCAATTTTTAATTCTTGTTTCTTTTGAGCTGTTTATCTTATTTTACTCTATTCATATTTATGGCTGTGGAGGTCAAGTCAATGGCGGAGGTAGATAGATTCTTGATCAGTACGGGTGGCGGGGGTTATGGGGAGAGGCAGGAGAATGGAGTTGGGAGGGAAAGATAGATCAGCCATGATAGGATGGCGGAGTAGACTTAATGGGCCGAATGGCCTTATTCTCTTCCTAGCATTGATGTTTCACCATTAGTAGATCTGCTGCTTTAACATACCAACAGTCTGGTTCAATTCGACCTTTGGTGTTGCCTGTAGAAGATTGTATGTTTAGTTTAGTTTAGGGAAACAGAGCAGAAACAGGCTCTTCGGCCCAATGAGTCCGCGCCAACCAGCGATCCCTGCACATTAACACTGTCCTACACACACTGGGGACAATTTACATTTACACCAAGTCAATTCACCTACAAACTTGCACGTCTTTGGAGTGTGGGAGGAAACCGAAGATCTCCTGAGAAAACCCACGCATGTTACAGGGAGAACGTACAAACTCCGTACAGACAGCACCCATAGTCGGGATGCGGGGCTCTGCTATGTAAGGTAGCAACACTACCGCTGTGCCACCATCTTGTCCTTGTTTGCCACATTGTGTGTTGGTTTGTTTACCCCAATTGGTGAAGGATGTGGAGGCTTTGGAAAGGGTTCGAAGAGGAAAACCAGAATGATGCTTGCATTTCATGGTATTAGCGTTGGGGATAGGTCGGCTCGGCTTGGATTGCTTTCTCTGGAATGTCGGTGGTTGAACGGAGATCTGCTAAAGTATATAAAATTATGAGAGGCATAGATAGGATAAACAGTTCAAACCTCTTTGCAAGGTTGTAAATACCAACATCAGGGGGCATCGCTTTAAGGTGAGAGTGGTAAAGATTAAAGGAGATGTTAAAAGATTAAATGGGCAAGTTTCTTTACACTGAGGGTGGTGGGTGCGTGGAACGCACTGCCAAGGGTGGTGGGTGCGTGGAACGCACTGCCAAGGGTGGTGGGTGCGTGGAACGCACTGCCAAGGGTGGTGGGTGCGTGGAACGCACTGCCAAGGGTGGTGGGTGCGTGGAACGCACTGCCAAGGGTGGTGGGTGCGTGGAACGCACTGCCAAGGGTGGTGGGTGCGTGGAACGCACTGCCAAGGGTGGTGGAGCATTTTGTGCCTTTCATCAGTACAAACCAGTATCTGCAGTCCCTAGTAATTGTATTTAAGTGGCTGTTGGATACAGGCATATGGATGTGTAGTGAATACACACAGCAAAAGCTTTTCACTGTACCTCGGTACACGTGACAATTACTCCAAATCTGAGGAAGAACATTATTGCCATAGAGGGAGTGCAGCGAAGGTTCACCAGACTGATTCCTGGGATGTCAGGACTGTCTTATGAACAAAGACTGCATAGACTCGGTTTATACTCTCTAGAATTTAGGAGATTGAGAGGGGATCTTATAGAAACTTACAAGATTCTTAAGGGGTTGGACAGGCTAGATGCAGGAAGATAGTTCCCGATGTTGGGGAGGTCAGGGACAAGGGGTCACAGCTTAAGGATAAGGGGTGTAAATAAGCAATTTACAAACTCTAAGAGTGTTCAACACATTTTAATGATAGCACAAGGTATTACATACATCTTCAAGTACTGGCTACATTCTTCTAGTGAACCGTACCCAGGAAGGGGAGGGCGTTATGATTGATGTTGACTAGGCGGGGTTAATGGTACTGAGGTGACTATGTTATTGGTTGCATGCAAAACCATCTACATCCTTCCCCTTCGAAAATAAAAAAAACAGACCGTTGTCACTACAACAGAATTAAACAGAATTAAACAGAATCGCCATAACGAACAGGTGGCTTGCTGATCCGGCCCGAGCGCGTACGGATGCCTCCCCCTTCCCCCGGAGGAGCAGAAAAAACAGGGGAACCCGAGACAGTAGGGGAACCAGGGAAGGGCGGTGGGGTTGGAGGAACAGCGGAGGGAGAACCGCGACCGGCAACAGGTGACCCGCGCAGAGGGGAACCGGGTGCTCGATATGGGGAACGAGGCATGCAGGGAACGCTGGCTGGGACAGGAGCCGGCTGCTGGTATGAGAGCGGCGGGGCATAGGGGCCCGGGGCCTGCGGCTTCGGCTCATTAACCGCAAGCAGGTGTTGTCGGCTCCTACGGTAGATGGTTCCCTCATAGTCGACCAGATACGAACGAGGTGAGTCGGCCACCCCAACCACGGTAGCCAGACGGGAGTGACCACTGGCGGTTTACAATCGAACAACCTGTCCAGGCAACAGAGGATCGAGTGGTCTGCACGACCGATCGTGGGAACGCCGCTGGCTGTCATGTTTCTCTTGAATGCGCCTCTGCACGGAGGCAGGCTCCAGCACCCGAGGTTTCAGCTGGCGCTGGGCAATCGGGATGGTAGATCTGGTTGTTCTGGACATTAGACGCTGAGCAGGGGACCCCATGGCCGGATCCCTGGAAACATTCCTGAGGTTCAGGAGATCCAAATACAAATCAGAGTTAGACAGTCTCGCCTGTTCCATCAGAAGCTTGGCGCTGCGGACGGCCCGTTCAGCAAGGCCGTTGCTCTGTGGGTACTCCGGGCTGCTGGTGAAATGCACAAAATTCCATTTGTCGGCAAAACTCTTGAACTCTCGGCTGGTAAACTGCCTGCCATTGTCAGTCTGCAGCCTCACAGGGGACCCAAACGTGGAGAAGTGTTTCCGCAGCTTCCGGATCACCATCTCCGACGTGAGGGATGTCAGCAAATCCACCTCGAACCAGTTTGAGTACGAGTCGACCAGGACAAGGCAGTGGTTACCACGCCACTCGAAGATGTCGGCAGCCAGCGAGGACCAGGCCAAGGCAGGAGCGGGCTGTTGCAGCAGGGGCGTGGGTTCGAATCCCACTTCTGACACCATGTAAATAAGCAATTTACAAACTCTAAGAGTGTTCAACACATTTTAATGATAGCACAAGGTATTACATACATCCTCAAGTACTGGCTACATTCTTCTAGTGAACCGTACCCAGGAAGGGGAGGGCGTTATGATTGATGTTGACTAGGCGGGGTTAATGGTAATGAGGTGACTATGTAATTGGTTGCATGCAAAACCATCTACAAGGGGGAAATCCTTTAGGACCGAGATGAGAAGGAATTTTTTCACACAGAGAGTGGTGGGTCTCTGGAACTCTCTGCCACAGAGGGTATTTGAGGCCAGTTCATTGGCTATATTTAAGAGGGAGTTAGATGTGGCCCTTGTGGCTAAGGGGATCAGAGGGTATGGAGAGAAGGCAGGTACGGGATACTGAGTTGGATGATCAGCCATGATCATATTGAATGGCGGTGCAGGCTCGAAGGGCCGAATGGCCTACTCCTGCACCTAATTTCTATGTTTCTATGTTTCTAATTAACTAAACTAAAACTGAATGGAGAATGAGCAATGGAAAGTATTCAGGTGATAAGATAAGGCAGTGGAATCACTTCACACTCTTGACTCTTTTGCTCAAGGTGCCTGTTTTACCTTCTCGCATTATCAATAGAATTTGCATTGTTAAGATTATTGGTGTCTTTATCTCTTCAGCAAACCATTGTGTTCCTAATGTGTTCCTATCGTGTTCTTAATAACAAATTAGAAAATGGCAAGGATTGAAGTAGCAATGTTACAAAATTTTGAGATTTAAAAAATCAAGTCTACAATTTATCCCATCAGATAAAGCATAAAAAGAAGTTTAATTTGACACCTAATTCACTTTCATATCTTCAGTATTAAAAAAGTTATGACCATTTTCATACTCGGAAATTAGCATCTTGTTCCCCATTGCCTTTCAATTGACTTAACTCAAAAGCTGTGATCTAGAACAGTTAAAATCCCATATCTTTCTTAAAAATTAAGAGAACTCAATGAAATTTTCAGTTATTATAGATTGAAGCATTCTGAAACAAATATGAAACAATCTTACTTGGATGACCTGAAAGTAAAGCATATAATTAGTTAGTTATCTAATTGTAGCTAATTACATAATTCAATGAGTAGATCTAAACATCTATCCATTTCTTAAGAAAAGATAAACTTTTTTAAAATTGCCTAAGTGTCCAAATAACATTCACACAATAATCCACAATATAACATAATTTTTAAATCTCATTTTCATGAATTTCTAGGCCAAATGGAAGGAATTTAGTGTTTAATGCCTGTAAATTAATGGCCATTTAAATCAACTAGCGAGTGGGCTTTAGTGGAATGCGGTGGATTGGAACGTTGTGGTTTGCTGTGAAGTCGGGAGGAAAAATACTGTTGGTTCATACATTTTTTTGGACCCCTTTTCGCATCATGAAAATATGATTAAAGCCTCCATAAAAACCAACTTTTAATATAAAAATAAACAATTTACCTTTTTTTCTCCCCTACGCAAAATCCTTCCCGTTATCGGCTCTCACGGCTTTTGAAGGTGATTTTTAAATTACTCTAGTTAATAAATAATCTAGCGTAATTTAAAAATACCTTCATGAATGAAATGTCGGAGCGATTTTTCTTCCGCAACGAAATCGCCCGACATTGATCGATTTGCCCAGTCTGCAGAAAAACGGCACTTTAAGCCCGCCCCCCTCTGAAAGGCGCCAAAGTCACGCACACGGGGAGCGGCAGAACTGCAGCGCTGCTCAAGGTAAGTTTTGTAGCATACCTAATTGAAGCATGCTTCACTGTAAGTGTCTGTGAAAGGGTCCCGAACCCAAATGTCACCTTTGGAGTGCGGGAGGAAACAGGAGCACCCAGAGAAAACCTACGCGGTCACGGGGAGAACGTGCAAACTACGTACAGACTGCACCCGTAGTCGGGATCGAACCCGGATCTGCGGTGCTGCGAGTGCTGTAAGGCACCGCTTCGCTACCGTGCTGCCCTGTGGGAGGTAACCGGAGATCCCGGAGAAAGCCCACGCAGTCACATGGGGAATGTACAAACCGTACTGCGAAGCAACCATAATCAGGATCAAACTCTGGCGCTGTAAGGCAGCAACTCTACGCTGCGACACAGTGCCACCCGTCTGCTTACGTTTTTTTTAAATTTTCCCCTAACCTTCTTCAATGGCAGGAATAAGATAAGGATTTAATTGTGTACCTTCCAATCAACATTGACCCTTTCTTATCCATGTGCTGGAGATGTCTGGAGATGTCCCAACCGACTGCGAACCGGGGTTGGGTGGCCAAGGGTGACAATGCACAAATGGGGCGACATCGAGGGTACAACAACCTGTGACTGTGGCACACAGACCCAGACACTGCAACACCTTCTGCAATGCCCATTGCTGGGTAATCCATGGACTACTGCAGACCTTGCACTTAATACTCCAACACTCGCAACGATGTGTGCAGCAGTGGCGAGCTCTCCCGAGTTTTAAAAAAATCAAACTCGTGGGAAGCATGTAGAATGTACGTAGCGGGTACGTCGGAGCTCAGGATGTCTCTTAGCTGCTCGTAACGCTAACGGCAGGTACTCGGGAAACACGGTAAGCGAGTGAAGATTTTTCAACATGGTGAAAAATGTCCATGAGAGCCCCGAGTACCTACGAGCGACTATTACCGTAAATCTCCGAGTCCGAATCAGGGGAAACTCGGGAGAACTCTTGAATTAGCTCATACAGTGGGACAGGCACTTAAGGACACGAATGAAGAAGATTCATGACCTTATTCAACTGCAGGAGGGGCTGAATGAAATACTTGCTCTGCAGTAGTAACAGGTCTTAATTCAGATTCCCCCATAATTAAATGTAAATCTTTGAAAACTAGACAAGTTGTTCCCAGTTGATTTTTAATCCCATGAGACCATAAGTCATAAAACATAGAAACAGGATTAGGCCATTCAGTTCATCGATTCTAATTCATTTTTTATCCCATAAGACCTAAGATATGGGAACAGAATCGAATCTGCTCCGCCATTCGGTCAGGCTGATCTATTTTTCTCTCTCATCCCCGATCTCCTGCCTTCTCCCCGTAACCTTCGACGCCCTAAAGGGCCTGTCCCACTTGCCGATTTTTTCCGTGACTGCCGGCGTCATATCAGTGTCGCCGAAAGATTTTGAACATTTAAAAATGTTTGTTAAAAAAAAATGTTGCGACACTTGAAAAAACACCGCGCGTCAATACGTTGTCCCGCCACAAATTGTTCGGCGACCTGATACGTCAGTCGATGATGCTGGCAGTCGCCGAAAAAATGGCCAAGTGGGACAGGCCCATTACTAATCAAGAAATTATCAGCATCCCAACTTTAAACAGGTCAGACGAGTCTATTGTTTTGTTTATTGGTAATTTATTTGCACCATGTTTTAAAAGAAGACTAATGATCAATTTATAATACCATACAAAGCTGGGAGGGAAGGGAAGCCCAGAGGGCTTTTACAAAGTCCGCTCCCATCTGAAAATGAGCGTCAATGGCAAATCAGGGGGTCGGAGAAATAAAACAGACAATAATAAACAATAATAGTTTAAGAATGAAAATTAAAAATATGAAATTAGAAATATGAAAATAAATAAAATAATAAGGTATAGTACGAGATAAAAGTCAACAGAAGCAGTTTGAGCTCATAAATAGCATTACAAAAAGCTGGAGGTCAGAACTCAGGACATGATGAGAAACTTTTTAAGCTGAATCTTAAAGGTGGCTAAGGAGGTGTGAGACTTTAATGACAGAGGTAGGGTATTATTCCAAAATTTAGGACCTTTAAAAGTAATGCAATGTGGTGTTTGGATGTTCGACAAAACGGAAGATGAAGATCATTTCTTCTTCTGGTTGGGTAATGGTGAATATTGGAAGAAACGGTGAAAAGATCATGAAGAGAAACAGGCAAACCATGCTTACATTTAAGATATTTGGAAATAAAAATACATATTTGGAATGCATTCCATTTATCTACAGACAAAATTGAGTACTTCTTGAAGAGAGGGGCAGAAGGTTTAACTTTAATTCAAACTTTAATTCAGACTTAAAGTCAAACTTTCATTCAGAATATCATGGAGGCCAAAGATGTTTGGTGAAATAGAACTCCTCTATCAACTGAATTGCTCCCTCTTGCCTATAAATTAATTGAAAGACAAAGGTTACAAATTAGATTCATTCAGGAGCTTTCCTTGAAAGAAAATATCCATTGCAATTGAAAATTGGTGAGCCTGGATAACTACTGCCACGGTAATTGCTGCGATGAAACGCTCCATTACGACGAGCTCTTTGACTTAAAATCTATGCAATAAAGTCTTATCTAACAATTTTACAGGCTGATTTGTGAGGTTATTTGATTTAGCCCAGCCATGTACATTGAGGTATTTTCTATAGAGAGCAGACAGTCGTTAGTCATCTCAATTCACTGCTGTCTTAAAAACACTTATCTGAAGAGGCTGTGAAAGAAATTAACTGCATCGCACAAAACGAATGGACTGCTGCACCTCTATACTCCCTCACCATTCCCACTATTTAAATGTTGCCAAAAATTCTCCTCAAAGGCTGTAGGAAGGAACTGCAGATGCTGGTTTAAACCGAAGACAGACACAAAATGCTGGAGTAACTCAGCGGGACAGGCAGCACCACTGGAGGGAAGGATTGGGCGACGTTTCGGATCGAGACCCTTCTTCACACCCTGAAGGAGGCTGAAGAAGGGTCACGACCTGAAAGATCATCCATTCCTTCGATCGAGAGATGCTGCCCATCCCGCTGAGTTACTCCGGCATTTTGTGTCCATCTCCTTAAAGATAACAGCAGCAAAGTGTTTCACCTTTCCCACTGACAGTGTAAGGTTCAACACAAGGCCACTTTCCAGCCTTTTTACTATTTGATTCAAAGTTCACGTGTGCCCATTTTCAATTCCTGTCAAAGTCCCCATGAAATCTGCCCCCCCCCCCCCCCCACGAGTCTCCACAGAGCTAATTAAACGCAAGACCAGTTCCTTTGCACCTTAATCCTGGAATGCAGGCAATGTGTAACTGGAGTGATATGCAATCAGAAAAATGTGCATAGCTTGACTTCATGAGTGGTTTTTTTTTGGGAGTTGCTAAAGAAAAGGTGGACAGCAACTTATATACCGCGGTGAGTTATACGCTGATTTTTATGGTCAGTAAGCATTTCCCCCATTGCTCATGAAAGCAGGGTCTGACAGGAATGAGGAGGTTTTGAGGCTAAACAGTGCAGAAATTGTGAAAACTAATTACTGGAGCAGGCAATTGCTTTTTGGAGCATTTGGTGATTATCTTTCCCTCTCTTCTGTGCTTCATAATGCTTGCTTTTTGACTGTGGGCCTGACTTTATTTTCGAGTCATCGATGTGTACAGCATGGATAGGTCAGTAGGAAGGAACTGCAGATAACCATATAACCATATCACAATTACAGCACGGAAACAGGCCCTCTCGGCCCTTCCAGCCCGTGCCGACCATTTATTTTCCCCTAGTCCCATCTACCTGCACTCAGACCACACCCCTCCATTCCCTTCCCGTCCATATACCTATCCACTTTACTTTTAAATGTTAAAATCGACCCTGCCTCCACCACTTCTGCTGGAAGCTCATTCCACACAGCCACCACTCTCTGAGTAAAGAAGTTCCCCCTCATGTTACCCCTAAACTTCTGTCCCTTAATTCTCATGTCATGCCCTCTTGTTTGAATCTTCCCTACCCTCAATGGGAAAAGCTTATCCACGCCAACTCTGTCTATCCCTTTCATCATTTTAATCAAGTCCCCCCTTAACCTTCTGCGCTCCAAAGAATAAAGACCAGATGCAGGTTTACACCGAAGATAGACACAAAATAATGGAGCAACTCAGGACAGGCAGCGTCTCTGGAGAGAAGGAATGGATGACGTTTCGGGTCGAGACCCTTCTACAGGCTGAGATTCTCAGTCTGAAGGAGGGTCTCAAGAGATGCTGTCTGTCCCGCCGAGTTACTCCAGCATTTTGTGTCTACCTTCAATTTAAACCTGCATCCGCAGTTCTTTCCTACACAACATCAACCAAAGTGTCGACCTGAGCTAGTCCTGTGAGGCCCATATCTCTCAAAACATTTCTATCCATTTACCTGTCCAAATGTCCTTTAAAAATTATAATTGTACCTGTTTCTCCAGTTTCCTCTGGCAAATACCCACCACCGTCTGTGTGAAACCTGTTGCCCCTCAGGCTTCATTTAAAGCTTTCCGCTCTCCGGTTAAATCTATGCCCTTTAGATTTAGACTCGTGCAACTTCCATCCCTCTTATCTAAGCTCTCATGATTATCAGGGTACTGGCCACAACCCTAAAAAATTCCAGAAAAGGACGCTCCCAGTCTATCTGGCAGCTGTAACTCCAGCCGCCCAGTCCTGGTAACATCCTTGTGGTCCCGTTCTGCACCCTTTCCAGTTGAAAGACATCTTTCCTATAGTAAAGGGCCTGTCCCACTTTCACGACCTAATTCATGACCTCTTGCCGAGTTTGCCCTTGACTCATACTCGCAGCGAGGTCGTAGGTAGGTTGTGACGCTAGTCGTAGGTACTCGTGGCATCAAGTAGGTCGGGGCGTTTTTCTAGCCTGATGAAAAATGTCCCCGAGTAAAAACGGTCGTGAATTAGGTCGTGAAAGTGGGACAGGCCCTTTACTATAGGAAAGATGTCGTTCAACTGGAAAGGGTGCAGAACGGGACCACAAGGATGTCGGGACCACAAGGATGCACAATACCTGTTTGTGATGCATTCAAATTACTTGGACGAAAATGTTGATGGGATGGCTCGCAAGTTTACAGGCAATACAAAAATTGGCGCAGTTGTGGAGAGAGTTTAGAGTTTTTTGAGTTTAGAGACACAGCGCGGAAACAGGCCCTTCGGCCCACCGAGTCGGCACCGACCAGCGATCCCTGTACACCAACACTATCCTACGCACACTAGGGACACTTTACATTTATACCCGGCCAATTCACCTACAAACCTGCACGTCTTTGGAGTGTGTGGAGGAAACCAAATATCTCGGAGAAAACCCACGCGGGTCACGGGCAGAAGGTGCATACGGAATACGGAACAGCACTCGTAGTCAGGAAGGGACCCGGGCCTCTGGCACTGTAAGTAACCATGCCACAACTAGTTAGTGGCGGATCGTGAAGAAGGCTGTCAAAGGATGCAGCAGGATTTCAATCAGTTACAGAAATGGGCAGAGAAATGGCCGATGGAGTTTAAGTCGGACAAATATGAGGATGTAAATGTCAGATACTAGAGGGCGCAGCTTTTAGGTCAGAGGGGGAAAGTTTGAAGTAGATGTGGGGTGGCACGGTGACGTTACAGTAGAGCTACTGCCTTGCAGCGCCAGGGACCCGGGCTTGATCCTGACTACGGGTGCTGTCCGTACGGAGTTTGTACGTTCTCCCCGTGACCTGCGTGGGTTTTCTCCAAGATCTTCAGTTCCCTCCCACACTCCAAAGACGCACAGGTTTGTAGGTTAATTGGCTTGGTATAAATGTAAAATTGTCCCTGGTGTTGAGTGGTGTTATGGGCCTGTCCCACCTAGGCGATTTTTCTAGGCGACTACAGGATGCCGCCACATGGTCGCTGGGGTGGTCGTGAGTGGCCGAAAGAGTCGTAGCGTCTTTCTGGTCGCCGCTGGATTTTCAACATGTTGAAAACATTTCGGAGACAGTCGGTGACAGTGGGTTTGACGCCAATGAGCGTAGCTTGACTTCTCCTGACGTTGGTTGTCGCCGGTGCTGACTTTGTTTTGTTTTGTTGTTAAAGTTATGATTATATTTCAAATTTTATGTCGTGGGGGGGGGGGGTCCGGTCGCCCTTTTTTTCGGCGACCTGCTACGACTATGACAGTCGCCGGCAGTCGACTAAAAATAGCCTAAGTGAGACAGGCCCTTTAATGGGCAGGGATCGTTGGGCGGTGCGGACTCGGTGGGCTGGAGGGCCCATTTCCACGCTGTATATCTGAACTACGTACCAGACTAATGTTTTACACAGAGAGTGGCGGGTAAGCTGTTTCTAACTCCCTTACTTTTTTATTGCAGAAATATCGGAGATGATCTACAGTCTATTTAATGGTTACACCAGTGGGAAAGAACAGCAAACAGCCTACAATATGCTGATGGAGATCTCGTCCCCCATGGTCTATCGAGTGATACATCATTACAACTCACACTATGAAAAATTTGGAGACTTTGGGTGGCGCAGTGAAGATGAACTCGGACCAAGGTAATTGTAGGAGAAATGTTCCAGCTGGTAAGGAATGTACTGCGATGATCTTATAGAGGTGTATAAAATCATGAGAGGAATAGATCGGGGTCGATGCACGGAGTCTCTTGCCCTTAATGAAAGTAAGCATGTGTGTACAGCAGGCAGTGAAGAAAGCGAATGGCATGTTGGCCTTCGTAGCAAGAGGAGTTGAGTATAGGAGCAAAGAAGTCCTTCTGCAGTTGTGCAGGGTCCTAGTGAGACCACACCAGGAGTATTGTGTGCAGTTTTGGTCTCCAAATTTAAGGAAGGACATTCTTGCTATTGAGGGAGTGCAGCGTAGGTTTACAAGGTTAATTCCTGGAAAGGCAGGACTGCCTTATGCTGAGAGAATGGAGCGGCTGGGCTTGTATACTCTGCAATTTAGAAGGGGATCTTATTGAAACATATAAGATTATTAAGGCATTGGACACACTAGAGGCAGGAAACATGTTCCTGATTTTGGGGGAGTCCAGAACCAGGGGCCACAGTTTAATAATAAGAATAAAGAATAAGAATAACTTCCTTATATTCTGAGGCTATGGCCTCTGGGTTAAGTTTAAGAATAAGGGGTAAGCCATTTAGGACGGAGATGAGGGAAAACGTTTTCACCCAAAGAGTTGTGAATCTGTGGAATTGGCAGTGGAGGCCAATTCTCTGGATGCTTTCAAGGGAGAGTTAGATAGAGCTCTTAAAGATAGCGGAGCCAGGGGATATGGTGAGAAGGCAGGAACGTGGTACTGTATGGAGATGATCAGCCATGATCCTAGTGAATGGCGGTGTTGGTTCGAAGGGCTGAATGGCTGCTCCTGCATCTATTGTCTATTGTCCTAGGCATTCTCACTCGTGGTAAAATCCTCTCTCTACATTCTTAAAAATATAATCTTGAAACGTCACTAAAAGCTTTCACAAGGACAGCAAGGTGGATTATCCGTTTTGCCAGACCAACAGAGGTCACCACCTTGGGGGGCCGAGATACCGGCCGCCAAAGTCAGTTGTCAGTTCTGTTTAGTTTATTGTCACGTGTATCGAGGTACAGTGAAAAGCCTTTGTTGCATGTTAACCAGTCAGCGGAAAGACAATACGTGATTACAATGAGCCACTCGCAGTGTACAGATACATGATAAGGGAATAACGTTTAGTGCAAGGTAAAGCCAGCAAGGTCTGATCCAAGATAGTTCGACGGTCCCCGATGCGGTAGATAGTAGTTCACGACTGCTCTCTGGTTGCGGTTGGATGGTTCTGTTGCCGGATTAAATCGGCTGCTGTTGTGGCGATGGGAATGGATTTGCCGACTCCGGCCAGTCTGGAGTTCCACGGCCTCGGGCCGCAGGCGGCAAATTCGGCCCGCCGATGGGCGCAGAAGCCCAATTGAGGTAGCGATCAGCCGCCTCACTTGGCCTAGGCGCCACATTTTCTGGGGGATCTTTGGGGGGAAGATTTTGTCCGGATTAAAGGGGGGGTGGAGGGGGGATGACCAGACCACCAGTAGCTGGAAAATTGATGGTAGATCTGTACGAGAAACGAGAAACAGCAGGTGCTGGTTTATCAGTGAAAGACACAAAATGCTGAACATGGGTAGATGACATTTCAGGTCGGGACCCAAGATGGCTCCCTTCGTGAAACATCACTATTCAAGTTCTCCACACATGCTGCCTTACCCGTTGATTGACTTCAGCATTTTGTGTCGGTCTTGGTGAACAAACGGCATTGCCCACCTCCGTTCAGTCTGCCTCGGTCTACGCGATCTCCCGGTTGCCAAACACGTTAACTCTACCTCCCATTCCCGCACTGACCTTTCTGTCCTGGGCCTCCTCCACTGGCAGAGTGAGGCCCAGCACAAATTGGAGGAACAGCACCTCATATGTTGCTTGGGTGGCCAACAACCTAGTGATATGTACTGTATATTGATTTCTCTAACTTTAAGTAACCCTTGCTTTCCCTCTATCTCCATCTCCCCTCATCCTAATTTTCCGACCAGTCTGACTGACCTCCTGATTAAATGTCATCTTTGTCTGCCTCGTTGTCACCTTCCCCTAGCCGACAATGATCTATTCTACATTTTCCTTGACCATCGACCCCTTTGATCTCTCGTTTTCACCCTTCCATATCTCTCTGTCTCCCTCTCCCCAGACTCTCAGTCTGAAGAAGGGTCTCGACCCGAAACGCCACCCATTCCTTCTCTCCAGAGATGCTGTATTCTGCTGAGTTTCTCCAGCATTTTGTGTCTATCTTCGGCGTAAACCAGCATCCGCAGTTCCCTCCGAAACATTACCCCGGTATTTGATTTGGCTACAAACAGCTGATAAAGGGGACTGAAAAAGGCTAGTTTATAAATATTAGAATGAAATTCATCCAGGTATGCAGATGGAGGGCAGGAGTATAAGATGACTATCATAGCTATAACCTCTTCTTGCCTATGGCATGCACAGCCTAAAGTTGGAGGTCAACTTGTTCTATTTGAGCTTTTGTTTGTGCACGTCGGGTTGATTGCATTAGTCGAAACAGGGTGGAGGTTGCAATCTCCCACCCCTTATCTATAACTATAAGATTTCAATACACTGCAACTGAAGAGCGAGTGTCAGCATAGGTTTCATTGTCCAAATGGCGTCCTTGTCCGCTGTTAAGTGCTGGGGACTGAATTGCCACTGAAGTCTCCTGCTTGTCTCCAGTAACTTCAGAAGCATTGTGAAATTGCCCGCTTGTAGAGGAAATGACAAGAGAAACTGTTCTGGAAATTCAACCAGTGACTTGTGAGTTCCTGTTAATCTTCCTTCTATCTGCCTGTCATTAGTTATTATTAGAATGCAACGGTATCGGCTTCTGTAGCATGCACTAGATCACTGTGAAAGATTAAGTAATGGAAAATTACACTGGGGATATCTCTCTGCAAGAAAGGTATTAGAATAAAGACAAAGCGTAACAGGGAACTGCAGATGCTGGTTTAAACCAAAGATAGACACAAAAAAGCTGCAGTAACTGAGCAGGGCAGGCTTTCATTCATTGTTCTTTATCTCTCTACATATGTCACATTCAAAAGAAACACAAAATTGTGGCTAATTCAACAACAATCTTGTTCTCATATTTCGTTTTTACACTGTGCTCTCTCTGTATGTCTTTTTCTCTTTTCCATTTTTTATCTAATTTCCATTTCCATTTTCCTATTTTTAATAATGTGGATCCATATTATCATTGTCCTACTAAGGACAAGTGTTGCGAATTAGCTTTGGCTAAAAACACTATGACGCATACATCAGATGACTGTTTCAAGTGTACCTATGTTTTTGTATCTGTCCCTATTTAAATAAACCTTAATCAATCAATCTGCAATAACTCTCATATCCCTTATCACGAACCAGACTGAAGAAGGGTCTCGAACCGAAACATCACCCATTCCTTCTCAGTACCAGTTGGTCCATGCGGCATGGGTAGTATTATAGTGACATCATCTTAGTTTAGTTTTGTTTAGTTTAGAGATACAGCATGCAAACAGGCCCTTCGGCCCACCGAGTCCGTGCCGACCCTCTACACCACCCTGCACACACTAAGGAAAAATGTACAATTCTACCCAAAGGCAAGTAGCCTACAGACCGGTACGTCTTAGGCGTGTGGGAGGAGGCCGGAGCGCCCAGAGAAAACCCACGGGGTCACAGGGAGAACATGCAAACTCCGTACAGACAGCACCCGTAGTCAGGATCGAACCCTGGTCTCTGGCGCTGCGTCACCGTGCCGCCCTCAATCTGATGAGTTAAAGATCCAAATTATTTCTCGAAATAGAAATCTTCTGATTTATTTTCTTTTCTTAAGGCCACTTTATATTCAGGGCCCTTTTTTCTTCTTTTTTTTAACACTTCTAATGTATGTACATTGCTTCTAATACAAATATATATTTTTTTTAAATAGAAAAAAGGTCAACTGACCATGCGATAGATGACTGGTATGAGGCAGAGATACAGGGCCTGCCCCACGTAGGCAATTTTTTGGGCGACTACAGGTGACTGGTGCAACATTTTCAACATGTCGGCGATTCATTAAATTCCATTAAAACTAGTGCCTGGCTGCACTCCCTCAATAGCAAGAATGTCCTTCCCGCAGATCAGCCATGATTGAATGGCAGAGTAGACTCGATGGGCCGAATGGCCTAATTCTACTCCTATAACGTGAACTATCTATAAGCGGTCCGTACAATCCAACTAAGAGAACTGCTGCATGTTTAGTGAAATATTTGCTGTCGTCGGTCGACTAGGTTGTCGCAGGTGGCGTAGGTGAATTCTATTCAAACTAGTCCCTGGCAGTCGCCTAAGTGGGACAGGCAGATAGATTCTTGATTAGTACAGGTGTCTGAGGTTATGGGGGGAAGGCAGGAGAATGGGGTTAGGAGAGAGAGAGATAGATAGATCAGCCATGATTGAATGGTGGAGTAGACTTGATGGGGCAAATGGCCTAATTCAACTCCTATTCCTTATGACTTTATGTGTTATTTTGTTAAGTACTTAGAAATGCTATATCCTATCACATTATACATTTACCATCGCAAATCAATAACTCGTATGTGATTGTAAGAATCCTGTCTTCTATGTATGAGCTGTTCAGATAATGTAGTTATCATTGTCATTTTCTGCCGATCTTTTGCATCCACATTATATTTCAATATATTTCCGCATATAGTCACTCAAAGATTTTATGTCTGGTTAGCAGCCAGGAAACAGCGCTGTTTTCTGAAACTAGAACACATGGAGCCACCAGCAATCCAAGTAAAACCAATGAAGAATTATATGCAACTAAAAAATGGTCATTGTGTGAAATTTAATTCTGATTTTGTACATAAAATAATGAAATCACACACACTTTTAACACAAAATATAAACTTAAGAAGTGTTTTAAAGTCTATATTTCAGACTAATGGCAGTCCCAATGAAAATCATGAAATACAATCTGCCTCCCAGCACTGAATATTCAGAATTAAAGGGCGCTCTTTTAGAATGGAGGTGAGGAGGAACTTCTTTAGTCGGAGGGTAGTTAATCTGTGAAATTCATTGCCACAGAGGGCTGTGGAGGTCAAGTCCGTGGATATTTTTAAGGCAGAGATAGACAAATTCTTGATTAGAACGGGTGTCAAGGGTTATGGGGAAAGGCAAGAAAATGGGATTAGGAGGCAGAGATCAGCCATGATTGAATGGCGGAGTAGACTGGATGGGTCGAGTGGCCTAATTCTACTCCTATAACTTGTGAAGGTGAATATGGAGGTTCGGTTCAGTTTAGGGAACTCCATCTCACTTAACACAGTTTCTTCCTGTCCATCTCACTAGAGTTGAGTTGAGTTGAGTCCCATGCAAAGCTTCCTGTGCCTGGTGCACCTAAACGCAACTTCTGGAGATGATATAAGTGGTTCCCCCTGGATGCATTGGCCATCAGACTAAAAGGAAGTTAGACTGAATGGGTCAATTCACCTGCATGGGTGACCATCGGCCAAATGTTTTGCAAGGAACTACAGATGCTGGAGCAGCTGACAAGCCAGCAGTAGGAACGTTGATTTCTCTAATCTCCCCTCCCCCCCTCTCCCACCTCTCACCAACCCAAGTCGCCCTACCAGTCCCACTGATCGCATCCTCGCATCACACCTCCCCCATCCAACAATGGATCATAGTGGGCTCCACCCTTCCTAGGTCACCTATTGCCAGCCCTGATTTGTTCTGGCCTGTTATCATCTCCAGTTCATTCCCTCCTCCCTCCCCCACTCTACGTTTGGCCTGAAGAAGGGTTCCGGACCGAAACGTCGCCTACCCATGTTCGCCAGAGATGCTGGCTGACCCACAGAGTTACTCCAGCATCACCAAAATGTTGTTCCTTTGACCGAACCTCTTTGGCAGCCCTACCTTCAGAAGAGAACCGCCACAGCTTCTCTCATCTAACATCGCAACTAAGGCCCCTTATCCCAGGAGCCTTTCTAGTAAAATCATTACCTCAACCTCTCCAGGATCTTCAGATTCACTTCACAGAGATGGGAAAAGAAAAATCGTCAAGAAACGTCGACCAACGAAGCAGAAATAAAATTTGGAGCTTCTTGTCCAACCTCTTTAGGCCATTAAAACTAGATCACGTGTAATAATTAGTTTATGATGAGCGCATGACAGCACTGGGCCTCTGCTCGCTGGAGTTTAGAAGGTTGAGGGGGAACATCATTGAAACTTACAGAATAATGAAAGGCATAGATAGAGTGGATGTGGAAAGGATGTTTCCACTGGTGGGAGAGTCAAGGACTCAGAATTACAGGGCGCTCTTTTAGAAGGGAGTTGAAGAAGAACTTCATTAGTCAGAGGGTCGTTAATCTGTGGAACTCACTGCCACAGGGTGCTATGGAGGCCAAGTCAGTGGATATTTTTAAGGCAGAGATGGACAATTTTTTGATTAGAATGTGAGTGAAGGGTTATGGGGAGAAGGTCAAGAAAATGGGATTAGGAGGAAGAGATCACCCGTGATTGGGTGGCGGGGTAGGCTCGATGAGCCGAATGGCCTAATTCTACTCTTATGACTATCTATAAGCGGTCCGTCCAATCCAAATAAGAGAACGGCTACACGTTTAGTGAAGTGGAGAAGCACCAAGGTTATGGATGTTAAACGTTGGAAAAGGGGGCCTCTGGCTACCCAGAGGAACAGCGCAAAATAACTTGTTACTGAATGCTGGAGCGATGGCCCACTGAAGTAAAACCAGATGTCAGATTTATCTATCAAATGTTCCCCTCTTTGCACGGGAATGTTAATGTCTAGTGGGAGATTTTTTTTTAAAGTGGCGGTTATAAGCCCAGGAGTTTTTTATTGACACGCAGTCAGAAGCTGAAGGAGCTCAAAGCTGAGGGTTGGATCAGTCCTGGACGTGTTTCTGCACAACACTGAAGGCAGCTGTGGGATAGCAGCCTCACACATCATGTGTAATCCTCAATGCACCGAGCAAATCCCGTGCAACAAGTGAGTATTATGGCCTCATCTGGAGCGTTAACTATACACTGTCAACAATTAAGAGAAAACAACTGTTGATGGCCAGGCTGGTGAACAATAAATAACAGAATTAAGCCGAGACTTGCCTTCTGTGCATGAATAACATGATGGGTCCAATTACCAAAATAGTACGATCTGAAACATAGAAACACAGAAACAAGATGCAGGAGGGGGTCATTCGGCCCTTCGAGCCAGCACCGCCATTCATTGTAATCATAGAAACATAGAAACATAGAAAAATAGGTGCAGGAGTAGGCCATTCGGCCCTTCGAGCCTGCACCGCCATTCAATGTGATCATGGCTGATCATCCAACTCAGTATCCCGTACCTGCCTTCTCTCCATACCCCCTGATCGCTTTAGCCACAAGTGCCACATCTAACGCCCTCTTAAATATAGCCAATGAACTGGCCTCAACTACATGGCTGATCGTCCGCTATCAATAGCCCGTGCCTGCCTTCTCCCCATATCCCTTGACTCCACTAGCCCCTGGAGCTCTATCTAACTCTCTCTTAAATCCATCCAGTGACTTGGCCTCCACTGCCCTCTGTGGCAGGGAATTCCATAAATTCACAACCCTCTGGGTAAAAAAGTTTTTTCGCACCTCAGTCTTAAATGACCTCCCCTTTATTCTAAAACTGTGGCCCCTGGTTCTGGACTCGCTGGAATTGTTTATTAATTCCAATGTTTGCGGGGGAGTGTAAGAAACGCTGACAGGGTTACTTGGATTTTTTACAAGGATGCACTAATACTACTGAAATACAGCAGCAGTATCTCCTCTATAGCTGCAAAGTTACTAAGATAGACACAAGATTCTGCAGTAACAGTGCGACAGGCAGCATCTCTGGAGAGAAGGAATTGACAATAGGTGCAGGAGTAGGCCATTCGGCCCTTCAAGCCAGCACCACCATTCACTGTGATCATGGCTGATCATCCCCAATCAATACCCCCCCCCCCCCCCCCCCCTTTCCTGCCTTCGCCCCATATCCCCTGACTCCGCTATCTTCAAGAGCCCTATCTAGCTCTCTCTTGAAAGCATCCAGAGAACTGGCCTCCACCGCCCTCTGAGGCAGAGAATTCCACAGACTCACAAATCTCTGTGTGAAAACGTGTTTCCTCATCTCCGGTCTAAATGGCTTACCCCTTATTCTTAAACTGGTTCCAGATTCAGGGACAGTTTCTTCCCAGCTGTTACCAGGCAACTAAACAGTCCTTTCACCAACTAGAGTGCGGTCCTGACCTCCCATTTACCACACTGGAGACCTTTAAACTATCTTTAATAGGACTTCATCGTGCACTAAATGATTTACGCATTATTCTGTATCTGTACACTGTGGACGGCTTAATTGTAATCATGTATAGTATTTACATTGACTGGATAGTATGCAACAAAAAAACCGAGCTGCGATAATGATAAATTCAACTCAAACCATTTTAAACTCCTCTCATTATTTTACCCCCTTTTCATCATGACAGGAGCACAGGACCGCTCTCTGGTTGTTGTGGAGAGGATGGTTCAGTTGCCCGATAACAGCTGGGAAGAAACTGTCCCTCAACCTGGAGGTGTGCCGTTTCCCACTTCTATACCTCGTGCCTCTTTGTATTAGGTATCGCAGCTCATTGCGTTTGTCAGTGGAAAACAGGTACAGGGCCTGTCCCACTTGGCCGATTTTTTCGGTGACTGCCGGCATCATTGACTGACGTATCAGGTCACCGTAAAATCCGCGGCAGTGACGGGGCATGATGACGTATGACGTGCGGTGTTTTTTTCAAGTGTCGCAACCTATTTTTTGGCACATATGGATTTTGAAGTGTTCAAAATCTTTTGTCGACACTGGTTATGACGCCAGCAGTCGCCGAAATAATTGCCAAGTGGGACAGGCCCTGTAAGCATCAATTGTCTTCGTTCCATCCATCCGTCCATCCTCCACACTCTCAGCAACCTAAACCCAACTAGTATTCCCCCAGTTCCAAATGAATGGACTTTGACTTGGAATATTCTCAGCTTTGCTTTCCACTAATGCTGCCAGTTCTGCTGAGGGCTGCCAACATTTTATGTATTCATAACAGATTTCATGTGTTCACTTAATTGTCCTATTGGCAAAGTTTGCGCAGATCCAGATATCTTCCATTAACAGGTTCAACCTATGTCCAGGTTTTATGGGCTGCTAATTTGATGGCCTTTCATATTCTCCGGACTTGCCAACTGATTCTGCTCCTCTAGATAGATTCCCAAGAAGCACTTCGTATTCCTGCAACAGAATGAAAAAGTTAATACAACCTGAAGCTTTTAGTGAAAGTTTTTTAGTGAAGCATTCTATTCACCCAAAAAAGGCCAGATCCACAAACTTCCGACAAGTGAGTTATACAATGCTTAAAGTTGGTTGTTAAAGCATTTGGAGAATCTTGATCATCGAAAATGTCTCCTGCAGCTCATTGCTGGCATTTGATTACTCAGCATTTCACCTTTGACACAGATAAGCTGTTCACTAGATCAGCCAGGCTGTCCTATTTACAATATATATTAATGATTTGGACGAGGGAATTGAATGCAACATCTCCAAGTTTGCAGATGACACGAAGCTGGGGGGCAGTGTTAGCTGCGAGGAGGATGCTAGGAGGCTGCAAGGTGACGTGGATAGGTTGGGTGAGTGGGCAAATGCATGGCAGATGCAGTATAATGTGGATAAATGTGAGGTTATCCACTTTGGTGGCAAAAACAGGAAAGTAGACTTTTATCTGAATGGTGGCCGATTAGGAAAAGAGGAGATGCATGGAGAACTGGGTGTCATGGTACACCAGTCATTGAAAGTAGGCATGCAGATGCAGCAGGCAGTGAAGAAAGCGAATGATATGTTAGCATTCATAGCAAAAGGATTTGATTACAAGAGCAGGGAGGTCCTACTGCAGTTGTACAGGGTCTTGGTGAGACCACACCTGGAGTATTGCGTACAGTTTTGGTCTCCTAATCTGAGGAAAGGCATTCTTGCCATAGAGGGAGTACAGAGAAGGTTCACTAGACTGATTCCTGGGATGTCAGGACTTTCATATGAAGAAAGACTGGATAGACTCGGCTTGTACTCGCTAGAATTTAGAAGATTGAGGGGGGATCTTATAGAAACTTACAACATTCATAAGGGGTTGGACAGGCTAGATGCAGGAAGATTGTTCCCGATGTTGAGGAAGTCCAGAACAAGGGTTCACAGTCGAAGGATAAGGGGGAAGTCTTTTAGGACTGAGATAAGAAAACCATTTTTCACACAGAGAGTGGTGAATCTCTGGAATTCTCTGCCACAGAGGGTAGTTGAGGCCAGTTCATTAGCTATATTTCAGAGGGAGTTAGATGTGGCCCTTGTGGCTAAGGGGATCAGGGGGTATGTAGAGAAGGGAGGTACAGGATACTGAGTTGGATGATCAGCCATGATCATATCGAAGGGCCGAATGTCCTACTCCTGCACCTATTTTCTATGTTTCTATGTTTCTCTGTCCTCTGTTATATGGTGCACAGTGGAGCTGAATGGGTGAATACGCAGTATCTTTGACCCAAGGTACAGGAAATCGAGAACCATAGATAAACTCAAAATGTTGAAATAATTTGCTGCGTTAAGCAGCTTCTCTGGAGAAAATGGATAGGTGACGTTTCGGTTCGGGATCCTTCTTCAGACCTGAAATGTCACCTGTCTGTTTTCTCCAGAGATGCAGCCTAACCCGCTGAGTTAAGCCCCAGTCCCACTTTCACGACCTAATTGGCGACCTCTTGCCGAGTTTGCCCTTGACACATACTCACAGCATGGACGCCACGAGGTCGTAGGAGGTCTTAGTAACTCTTCCTCATGCTCATGACAGGACAAGTTGGGGTGATGGGCCTGTTTCTGTGCTGTATGACTCAATGATTCCTTGGAATTAAAAGCATCAAAGAACTTGGAAGACGTAATCTTCACTGTAGACTGTGCAAGAAGGAATAGCAGATGCTGGTTTAAACCAGAGATAGACACAAAATGCTGGAGTAACTCAGCGGGACATGCAGCATCTCTGGAAAGAGGGAATGAATGACGTTTCTGGTCGATGACTGTTTGGGCCATGACAATATTTTCTTAATACGTGTCCTTTTTATTCTGCACCAAAAGGCAAAATCTGATTGTATTTTTACATATACGTTTTGAAATTTGATCTCCGACCATCCTCAAAGTCCACTGAGCAGTTGTTAAATGACACTGATACAATGAGACATGTAGGTTGGCACAGTTGTGCAGCAGTAGAGTTGCAGCCTTTTCACACCAGTGACCCGGGTTCGATCCTGACTACGGGTGCTGTCTGTACGGAGTTTGTACATTGTCCCTGTGACCATGTATGTTTTCTCTGGGCACTCCAGTTTCCTCCCACGCTCCAAAGACATGCAGGTTTGTTGGTTAATTGGCTTTGGTAAAATTGTAAATTGTCCCAGGTGTGTAGGATAGTGTTAGTGCACAGGGGGATCGCTGGTTGGTGCGGACTTGGTGGACAGAAGAGCCTGTTTCTGTGCTGTACCTCTAAAGTCTAAAGGGGCTGTCCCACTTGGGCGACCTAATTGGCGAGTTTAGAAGAGTTTAAAAAAATGACCTGTTGAAGACCTCCTTCGACTACGTTGAAGACCAACTTCGACTAGCTACGACTAGCTACGGGAAAATTGGACACCAAATAGTGGAGAGTGAAGACGACCTCCTTCGATCTCCTTCGACCTCCCTTAAACTATGTTGAAGACTATCTACGACTACTTTCGACTACCTACGACTAACATGCCGACTATGACCTACTACGACTAAACCTGCGAGTAAAAAAAGTATCAATTTTTTCCAAGGCGACCTTTTTTACTCGCGGGCATTTTTCAACGTTGAAAAAAACTCTGTGACCTAGCTGAGGCCTCGAGTACACGGGGACCACTCTCGAGCATGAAGGAGAGTTACGAAGACCTCCTACAACCTTGTGTCGACCATGCTGCGAGTATGAGTCGAGGGCAAACTCGCCAGAACTCGCGGATCAGGTCGCCCAAGTGGGACAGCCCCTTAAAGAATGGACAGGTTAATGGACATTGTTCCCAAGACTTGAATAACTTGCAGTAGCCCGAGCCTTGATTGCATTTGGCACAATCTGTAACGAGCCAGTCAATAATGTCAAATAATTTCTCGGGTTGATTTCAGTAGTCATTGATCCAAACTGCAAACTATTCACTTTCCTAGTCGAGGAACTTTCTTTGTCTGAAGAAGGGTTTTGGCCCGAAACATTGCCTATCTCCTTCGTTCCTTATTTGCTGCTGCACCCGCTGAGTTTCTCCAGCCTTTTGTGTACCCTCTATTAACTTTCTTAATTGGTTTAAAAAAAAGACGCAACATTTTCTGTTAATATTGTTTTGCACATCTCCCACTCAAGTATTACTTGAGTAAAAAGAAGGGAAAAAAAAGATGAGCTCTAAACCATACTGATTTGCAGTGCCTGGGGAGATAACCATATAACAATTACAGCACGGAAACAGGCCTTCTCGTCCCTTCCAGTCCGTGCCGACCATTTATTTTCCCCTAGTCCCATCTACCTGCACTCAGACCATACCCCTCCATTCCCTTCCCGTCCATATACCTATCCACTTTACTTTTAAATGTTAAAATCGATCCTGCCTCCACCACTTCTGCTGGAAGATCATTCCACACAGCCACCACTCTCTGAGTAAAGAACGCAGAGCTTCACTCTCTGAGTAAAGATGCAGGAGGAATTTACCTGAGTTCCATTTCCCTTTTTATTGCCTCAGAAGTTTACGTAGCTGCAGGGAAGGGTGGCTTGAAGCTAATGAAGAGTCTCTAGTCAAGGTGTTTCAGTCCTTGTGATCCTGGGCCAGACTTGGGGCAGCTGCTTTGAAACTTGCCTGCCTGGAAGTTTTGTACATGTTGTGGATCGTTTGTACAGCAGCAAAATGATGCAAAGTGTCTCTGCTTTGCCCTTTATCCCTTTTTTTGCCCTCCTGCCCCATCGAACAGAATAAATTGTAAATGAGGGGCTGCAAACGTCTTCCTTAGTCGTAAGCAAAAGCTAAGACGCTGGAGTAACTCAGCGGGTCAGGCTGCATCTCTGGAGAGAATGGATCGGCGATGTTTCGGATCGGGACCTTTCTTCAGACCATTCTTCGTTTTGCTTAAGGTTAAAGCATCTGCAGTTCCTCAGTGTCTCCATTTTATTGCTCCACTGTGAAATCTTCTCGGGGTGTGGTACTCCCCTCCAGCGATACTGCCTGACCCGCTGAGTCACTCCAGCACTCTGTGTTTCGCTCAAGATACCAACATCAGGTTTGACAGGTAGATAGACGCAAAATGTTGGAGTAACTCAGCGGGTCAGGCAGCATCTCTGGAGAGAAGGAATGGGTGGCGTTTTGGATCGAGACCCTTTCAGCCTGACCCGCTGAGTCACTCCAGCATTTTGTGTCTACATTTGGTGTAAACCAGCATCTATCCCAAGTGTGTGTAGGATAGTGTTGGTGTGTGGGGATCGCTGGTCATCGCGGACTAGGTGGGCCGAAGGGCCTGTTTCCTGAGGCGTACAACTGTTCCAGTTCTTTGTACTTTATTTGTTCCCTCTCCTTCCCTGAGGATAGGGCAAAACTCCAGTGAATGAAGCTGAAAAAGCTTGTGAAACAAGCTCTTTGAAGAGAGATACTCTCGACACTGGCTGTCCTTATTGCAACTACATGTTTTGGCTGCCACAATGCGACCTCACTGCCAATTACTATAATAACGGCAGGTTGCTCCTGAAAACAGGATTTATTGCCTTATTTCCACAGAAGGTTGTCACGAAAGATAAGGGCACATATGCTATCATCAGTATTACTCAACCTGATTACCAGTCCAATGTTCGAGCATCATACATTCAAGCAAAACACTCACTGATCATAACCTGTCATCACTAAAGATGCCTGGTTCCACCTCAGTAATATTTCCACTTTCTATTCCAAAGCCGCTGTATGTGTTGCAGAACTTTGCTTCACAAGACTAATCCACTGCTTTGTTTTCCAGTCGACCCTTTCAGCTAACATCCTTCAGGTTACCCAAAGGCCGCATAACGGTGGCGCAGCTGATAGAGCGGCTGCCTCACGGAGGCAGGGACCCAATACAATCCTGACCGCGGGCGCTGTCTGTGTGGAGTTTGCATGTTCTCCCTGTGACTGTACGGGCTCTCCACCCGGTTCTCCGGTTTTCTCCCACATCCCAAAGACACGCGGGTTTGAAGGTTAAACGACCCGTGTAAAATGACCCCGAGTGTGCAGGGAGTGGTTGTGAAAGTGGGATATAGTGTAAATGGGTGATTGATGGTCAGTGTAGACTCAGTGGGCCGAAGGGCCTGTGTCCATGTTGTATCTCCAAAATAAACATTCTGGTTTATTTGTCTTGACTGGCTCTGTATGTTCTGTTCATCTCCTGTGCTTGCTAAGCTATGTTAAACTGGATCATCTGGAGGTATAATGTGACGGAATGACTGGAAATGCAACAGAATAGTCATTTAATGTCGGCTCCAAGTGCACTTATGCTTTGATTTTTTTTAGAGATACGGCGCGGAATCAGGCCCTTCGGCCCATCGAATCCGCACCGACCAGTGGTCCCTGCACATTGACACCATCCTGTGCACACTAGGGGCAATGTTACATTTATGCCAAGCCTATTAACCTACAAACCTGTACGTCTTTGGAGTGTGGGAGGAAACCGAAGATCACAGGGAAAACGTACAAACTCAGTACAGACAGCACCCGTAGTCAGGATCGAACCTGGGTATCTGGCGCTGTAAGACATCAACTCTACCGCTGCGTCACCACGCCACCTGATTTGAAGCAAAATTCAGATTCCCAAGTTTAATTTCCACAAGACCTCAGTTATTCCTACTTCTGGACTCACCCCTGCATTCCTCAGCAACTTTTTTTAGTGCTGGATTAATAGTTTTCCTATTTGTTATTGCTTCCGTTTAAGAATAAGGGGTCGGCCATTTAGGACTGAGATGAGGAAAAACCTTTTCACCCAGAGAGTTGTGAATCTGTGGAATTCTCTGCCTTAGAAGGCAGTGGAGGCCAATTTACTGGAGGTTTTCTAGAGAGAGTTAGATTTAGCTCATACGGGCCAACGGAATCAAGGGATATGGGGGAAAAACAGGAATGGGCACTGAGTTTGGATGATCAGCCATGATCATATTGAAGGGCCGAATGGCCTACTCCTTCACCTATTTTCCATGTACTACAGATTCGGACTCTAAACCTACCCACCTCCCTGTGCCCTGGTCTTGGTTCCGACCACGCTCAGGAACCCCAGCAACCCCAGCCCCACTCGAACCCATAAGATTAGACACAAAAGGCTGGAGTAACTCAGCGGGTCAGGCAGCATCTCCGGAGAAAAGGAGCAGGTGACGTTTCGTGTCTCGTTTCGCTTTTCTCCAGGGATGCTGCCTGACCCGCTGAGTTACTCCAGCACTTCGTGCCTGTCTTCGGTGGATAGCATCAACCGCAGCTCCTTCCGACACATTCTAACCCCTTCCCTTCACACCCTCCTCACATATTCTCTGGTACTCACGAGTGGTACTCGTACACACCACTCACATTCTGGACTAAAGTTGCTGAACCCTCATGATTTCCAAACAATCTGACGCTGGATTATTGGAGCTTTACTCTTATTTTAATAGTCTATAACTCAACTGTTATTGAACAGCCATGTTCTTCACCGATGAAGCGGGAGGCCATGGAAATGACTAATTAATAGACTATTTTATCCGATCCAGCAAAAAAGAAATGTTGTCAGGTCAAATTTTAATCATGTTTTAGCAACTTGACAGGAAGCCCCAGAACACAGATATTATGACTTGCTAAGCTCTTTGGGTTGTGTTATCCATTAATGATACCTCATCATCTGCCGTATCGTTGAAAAGCATCTGGTTTAATGGTTATTGTATTAATGCAATAGATCCCATCTTAAACCACTCAAGGCCAATGAGTACAAGTGCAACTTTCCATTTAACCTTTTGATTTGCATTCATCAATGCTAATTAACTCCTCTGGTGATGAGAATTATCAATTACAGATGTGTTAATCCCATCCTGTTTGCGAACGTTTAATTTTCTTCTTTCTTTAACCTTCCCTTTTTCCCTCTCGCGCACATTTGCCGGTAATCAGCTTCCAGTACAACACCATTTGCTGCGCAAGGTGCTGAAGTCAATGTGTCAGGCAGCATCTCTGGAGAACATGTTGAGGCGCGGTTTCAAGTCAGGGCCCTTCTTCAGACTGATTGGAGTGATGGGGAGAAAGTTGGAAACGCAACCACTTACCTTCCAGTTTTGTTTCTTTTGTCAGAGGGTGGTGAATCTCTGGAATTATTTGCCACAGAAGGCTGTACAGGCCAAGTCAGTGGATATTTTTAAAGCTGAGATAGATAGATTCTTGATTAGTACGGGTGGCGAATGGTATGTTAGCATTCATAGCAAAAGGATTTGAGTATAAGAGCAGGGAGGTTCTACTGCAGTTGTACAGGGTTTTGGTGAGGCCACACCTGGTGTATTGCGTACAGTTTTGGTCTCCTAATCTGAGGATAGACATCCTTGCCATAGAGGGGGTACAGAGAAGGTTCACCAGACTGATTCTTGGGAATGCAGAACTTTCATATGAAGAAAGACTGGATAGACTCGGCATGTACTCGCTGGAGTTTAGAAGATTGAAGGCGGATCTTATAGAAACTTACAAAATTCTTAAGGGGTTGGACAGGTTAGATGCAGGAAGATTGTTCCCTGTTGGGGAAGTCCAGAACAAGGTGTCACAGTTTAAGGATAAGGGGGAAGTCTTTTAGGACCGAGATGAGAAAAAAACATTTTTCACACAGAGAGTGGTGAATCTGTGGAATTCTCTGCCACAGAAGGTAATTGAGGCCAGTTAATTGGCTATATTTAAGAGGGAGTTAGATGTGGCCCTTGTGGCTAAAGGGATCAGGGGGTATGGAGAGAAGGCAGGTACCGGATACTGAGTTGGATGATCAGCCCTGATCACATTGAATGGCAGTGCAGGCTCGAAGGGCCGAATGGCCTACTCCTGCACCTACTTTCTATGTTTCTATGTTATGGGGAGAAGGCAGGAGAATGAGATTAGGAGGGCGAGATAAATTGGCCACGATTGAATGGCAGAGTAGACCTGATGGTCCGAATGGCCTAATTCTATTCCTTATGACCTTATGAGATCTAAGGTGGGGCCCATCCAGCTTTCGTCCAGGCTAAAATCAGTCTGAAGAAGGATCCCGTCCTGAAACAGCACCAATCTATGTTGTGTAGAGACGCAGCCTAATCTGCTGAGTTATGCAAGCACTTTGTGCCTTTCTTTATAAACCAGCATCCGCAGTCTCTTGTGTCTTCATATGCCCCATCAATGTTGATTTGGAATAAAAAACATTGTTTCCTTGGAATCAAAAGCATCAAAGAACTTGGAAGACGTAAGAAGCTGGAATCTCGAGCAAAACAGAATAAAGGTTAATACAACAAGGCTCAGCACTCGTCAAAACAAATATTTTGAATTTTTTTCTGCAGCCTGATTGACCAACAAGGTGAAATATTTGACAGTACATTGAAATGTAAACATCATCCATCCACACTTCATGAAATAAATATCGAAGCTATTCTAAATGGGAAATGTCAAAGGACCAGAATATGCAGAATTATCATATTGTGAATCAATATTCTACGATGTTTTAATGCTGAAAAAAAACTTTATCATAAAGTTTTACAAGATTCATTATTTTACCTTTAGCCAAGATTACGAACGCAGACACTCATATGAATGTCTTTAACATTTTAGTTTTTTGTTTTTGAGATACAGCATGGAAACAGGCCCTTCGGCCCACCGAGTCCGCGCCGGCCAGCGATCCCCGTGCACCAGCACCATCCTACACACACCAGGGACAATTCACAATTTAACCTAAGCCAATTAGCCTGCAAACCTGTTCGCCTTTGGAGTGTGGGAGGGAACCAGAGCACCCGGAGAAAAGCACACGTGGTCACAGGGAGAACGTAGAAACTCCATGCAGACAGCACCCGTAGTCAGGATCGAACCCTGGTCTCTGGCACTGCAAGGCAGCGACTCTACCTCTGCACTACCGTGTCGCCCATTTGGGAATGTTTACATTAGACTGCAATGGTCATGTTCGGAGCCTTCGGTCGGAAAGGGGGAAACAATGGTGTGTGTTAACAAGGTTCCACGTCTGTGTCTTATTAAAGTTGCAGCAATTATTCCACCACAATTTGTTCACCGTAACCTTATTTATCCGTAATATTTTCTGACTGATCAGGAACAATGCCATAAGGGATTGGATTATGGTTTATTATTTGCAGTTGACAAGTTGACCATTTTCCGTCTGAATTTATGATTTTGTATCTTGCTTGGACCCCAGCAACCCAATTTTTGGGTTCCAGATTCATATCTCGTGGAAGTCATACCTTACTTGGTGCCAAAGTCAACAGACCTTCTAATTCTCTGTAACCTTGTTAGATCTGAATGTTCTTTTGTGGAAAGGACATTGGATCAAGAGAGGACGGGACTAGTTTCATTGCTAATGGTCTTCAGTCTTGCATTGGCTGCCAAACCCACTATCTTGCAAGGTTCACACATCAAGAATTACAGCTCTGGTGAGTCCTTGGAGGATTTGTATCTTCAGTGTATTTGCACCGTGACATCAGATGGTATCTGATGGAAAAGAAGGAAAGAATTGGGACCAGAAATGCATTTTGCTCACATAAGAAGTGACCAAAGTAAAGGAGTAAAAGGCATTTGAAAATAACTTGGAACATCAAACTCAGAAGATACAGCACAGGAACGGGCCCTTCAGCCCAAAAAGTCCATGCCAAACATGATAGCTCTCATTTGAACTTTGTGACAAATACATTTGAACTTTGAGTAAGTTAAAGTTATGGGTGGCACGCTGGTGCCAGAGACCCAGGTTGGATCCTAACTACGGGTGCTGTCTGTATAGAGTTTGCACGTTCTCCCAGTGACCGCGTGGAATTTTTCTGAGATCTTCAGTTTCCTCCCAAACTCCAAAGGCGTTCAGGTTTGTAGGTTAATTGGCTTGATATGAATGTAAAATTAGTCCTAGTGTGTGTAGGGTAGTGTTAATGTGCGGGGATCGCTGGTCGGCAAGGACTCGGTGGGCTGGAGGGCCCGTTTCCACGCTGTATCTGTAAACTAAACTAAATTAAACTAAATTAATCTCTTCTGCCTGCACATGATGTATATCCGTCCATTCACCGCTTATCTCCTCAGGGTGAATGCACAGAGTCTTGCACCCTGGGTTGGGGAATCAAAAGCCAGCGGGCATTTTATAGTGAGAGAAGAGAGATGTAATGGGAACTCGAGGGGCATCTTTTTCACTGAGAGGGCGATGTATAGAGAACAAGCTACCTGAGGAAGTAGTTGAGGCAGGTTCGAGGACAGCATTTAAAAGGCACTTGGACAGGTACATGGATATGAAAGTTTTCAAGGGATATGAGCCAAATCTGAGAGATCTAGCCAGAGGGGTATGCAGGTAAATGGGACTAGCTTTGATGGGGCATCTTGGTTGCCGTGGACAACATGAAATGAGACCTGTTTCTGTGCTCATATGACTATGACTCCTTTTCCGGTACAGCAAAGGCGCCTTAATTCATATTTTAACATAAAGCAGGACTCATGAGTGAGCCTCTCGTTGACCTTCTCAACATCTTCTCCCAGCTCATTGGCAGCTGATAGGCACCAAGGTTGGGAACCAATGTTCCCTTCCCTACAACAAGGCACTCGGAATTGTCCCCAGGACATCTTTCTATGCATAGTTCAACTTTACATTAGATATAGTGAATTTGTTTTGGGTGGAGACCCTTCTTCAATCTGAAGAAGGGTCTGCGTTACCCTTGACTCAATTGTTTCAAAGTCGTCTTGTCACCCATTCCTTTGCTCCAGGGATGCTGCCTGCCCCGCTGAGTTACTCCGGCATTTTGTGTCTAATACCCATAAGGGCGTGGATTGAGACATGGTTGGAAACTAATTCCGTGGTTGATAAGCAAGACTCTCGTAAATTCCCAAGAAAGGGAATCTTGAAAGGATATTTCCATTCTGGAATTGCTTTAGTTTGGTTTTAGTCTCATTTATTGTCACGTGTACCGAGGTACAGTGAAAAACCTTTAGTGCATGCTATCCAGTCAGCGGAAAGACAATACATGATTACCATCTAGCCATTTACAGTGCATAGATAGATAAGGGGGTAACGTTTAGTGCAAGGTAAAGACAGCAAAGTCCGATCAAACATAATCCGAGGATCGCCAATGAGGTAGATAGTAGTTCAGCACCGCTCTCTGGTTGTGGTAGGATGATTCAGTTGCCTGATGACAGCTGGGAAGAAACTGTCCCTGAATCTGGAGGAGTGCGTTTTCACACTTTTGTCCGATGGGAGAGGGGAGAAGAGGGAGTGGCCAGGGGGTGACTCGTCCTTGATTAGCCTGCGGGCCTTGCCGAGGCAGCGTGAGGTACAAATGTAGTCAATGGAAGGGAGGTTGGTTTGTGCGATGGTCTGGGCCTCATCCACAATTCACTGCGTTACCCTTGACTCAACAGCTTCAAAGTCATCTTGTTGAGCCTCATCGTCTGTTCTCACTTAACAAACAGCTAACAATGGCCTGTTTCCTTTATCATCGTTCCTTTTTTGCGCACCTTTCATTCATTTGTTCTATATCTCTCTAAAAGTTAGATATAGCTCTTAGGGCTAACGGAATCAAGGGATATGGGAAGAAAGCTGGAACGGGATATTGCATATTGAATGGTGGTGCTGGCTCGAAGGGCCGAATGGCCTGCTCCTGCTCCCATTTTCTACGTTTCTATGTTTTGCAATGAATTCTGGACGCAGCCCAGACCATTACACAAACCAATTGCTGATCTGTTTGCCCTTGCAGCGCCTCTGCACCTGCACAGCATTTCAAAGTCTCTCCTTCTCAGACAGATACTAAACATTCCCTTTTGTTCAAAGGATTGTGTGTCCGAGGTACAGGACAAGAAACAATCGCTGCTGTCCAACCCATTCACAAAAATCCCAAATCGGTCAGGTCTCAGTGTGATTGTAAGCGACTCTGTAATTAAATACTGTGATGAATGCATTGCACTAAAGTGCTCCATTAACAAGGGATAAGTATGTGTGACTCTGTCATGCTTCACTATTCTTACTGTTTAACTTGTGAGTCTAAAAGATGCACCATCTGTTGGTCTCTGGAACCCTGCCTTGATAATCTTGGCAGTTCTGTTCAAAGCTGCACAAATTTGCCCCTGGCACCATGCAAAGTACCACATGCAAAACTACCAGCCTGAAACAGGCATTTCCACCAGGTTTGTTTTGTGAATTTATTTATCGATTATTCATTGAGGGCGGCACGGTGGCGCACCTTGCAGCACCAGTGACCCAGGTTCGATCCTGACTGCGGGTGCTGTCTGTACGGAGTTTCTACGTTCTCCCCGTGACCTGCGCGGGTTTTCTCCGAGATCTTCGGTTTCCTCCCACACTCCAAAGACGTATAGGTTTGTAGGTTAGTTGGCTTGGTATAAATGTAAAATTGTCCCTGGTGTGTGTAAGAGAGTATTAATGTGTGGGGATCGCTGGTCAGTGCGGATTCGGTGGGCCGAAGGAGCCTTGTGCCGCGCTGTATCTCTAAACTAAACTAAACTAAAATGTGCCAGCCCTTGGTTTAATCATTTTGAATTCTAATTTTAAGCACCGTTTCAACTTTACGATTAACCATGAGAAAATCATCAGTTCCAGTTAGCAAAATTACTATCTGCTTTAGCTGTAAAATCTCTGAAGTTCAAAACTGCTGATAGTACAATTAGAAAAGTAATATAAGTTGCTAAAACAGAGCACTGACAACAGCCTCTGGTCAACGAGACTCGTCCTTGCATGTTTAATAACCAAAAAACAGCCAGCTCTGCTATTTATTGAGAGCGTCAGCTAATAGTATCTTATTAACTGAAGTCAAGCATCTGGGACCAAGATTCAAAGGATGTCCGTGGCGACATGTTGCCAACAGCACAACAGAAAGTAATCAAATATAACAGTTCTGAGCTGGTGTGTATGTAGGTGTGTGTATCTATATTACTAAAAGTCTCATTTTGACCACTTACTGTTGCACTGTATATTGATTTTAGAAAAAACGTTGCCACTTACGGCTGTGATTTTTGGCCATCTTACTCAGAGTCCCCCTCCGCTGCGCAGGACAAGAGGATTTTTCCCATCGAAGAAAAATAAAAGAGTTATTAGTGTTTAAAAAATGGTGAGATTCTCCCTCCTGAAGGCCACGCCCCTTCCGGAGGGACTATAAAACCCGGAGGTGTGGAGTTGCCTCAGTTCTCTGCAAGACGGGGGAGCGAGAGGTCGCAATTCTCAGTCTGAGCTGTGAATAACACTGAACACATGGCTACTAAACCGTGAGTGGTTTTACTGACCTGGAGAAAAGGTGACGTTTTCGGTCGAGACCCTTCCTCAGACGGATCAGAAGAATGGTCTCGACCCGAAATGTCACCTATTCCTTTTCTCCTGAGGTGCTGCCAGACCCCGCTGAGTTACTCCAGCATTTTGCTTCTGTCTTCGGCTTAATCCCGCATCTGCAGTTCCGTCCTACACATTGCATTGTCTGTAATATAACAGATCCTGATTACATTGTAAACTGGCTTTGCTGATTAATTCTTGCATTAATTCTGCCATTGGGAACAACTGCTGATAGTTACTTCAGTTACATGCTAAAGCTTGGCAAAACCTGCATAAAAGATGCGATTATCTCTGAACTTCTCCACGCTTACAAAACCAGATTTTGCCAGGTAGTTTTTTACGAGACAGTTATTATTAGCAAGGCCCTCTAGACTTTAGAGATGCAGAAGGGAAACAGGCCCACCGAGTCCACGCCGACCAGTGATCACCCCATACACGATCACTTGGGGACAATTTACAATTTAACCAAAGGCAATTAACCAATAAATCTGCACATCTTTGGAATGTGGGAGGCAACCAGAGCACCCGGATAAAACCCATGTGGTCACGGGGAGAACATACAAACTCCGTACAGACAGCACCTGTAGTCAGGATCGAACCCGGTTCTCTGGCGCTGTAAGGCAGCAACTTTATCGCTACGCGACTTTGGTTCACCTGCCAAGTTTTTTGCAATTAAATTATGCCTCGTATTTGATTAAATTGACTTCCGGTAGAGGTTTCAATGAATGCATTAGTAAGTTAGGAAAGTACGTTTTACCCAATTGCTCTTGTGATGGACTGGGCTGTATTCACCACTCTCTGCAGGGTCAAAACCCAAGCAGTTGCCACACCCGTCCGAGATGTGTCCCATCAGAATACCCTTCTGTGGTGATCTGTAGACGTCCGAGAGAATCCTGGTGGACCTACAGAATCTAATCAGATGAAAGCCTGAGGAAGAAGATTCAAGAGCTTGAAAACCCAGATGTTCAGACTGAAGAACAATCTCAGTCAGATGGATGAATTACACTCTTGCACCATGTAGGAATATCATTGGTCAGGTCCCAGTGCCTGTGACAATTAAAGGCTCTTGACTTGAAGAAAGTAAATACGTTGATGAGCTTTTTGTTCAGTTGCTCAGTGTTTAGAACCTTTAGATAGGAGGAATTGAGAAGGAATTTCTTTCGTCAGAGTGTGGTGAATCTGTGGAATTCTTGTGCCTCAGGCGGCTGTAGAGGCTAAGTCAATGGATTATTTTAAGGCGGAGATTGACGGATTCTTGATTAGTACGGGTGTCAGTGGTTATCGTGTCCCCCGTCACCATCTCCGTCTGTGCTGAGGCCCTAATGGCGGAGCTGGCGGCCTTCCAGCTTCCAGCAGCGGTGGCACGGCTATGGAGCTTCAGCGATTACCTGCCTTTGGGGCTGCGGTGCTCCAGCGGTGACCTGGCTTTCGGGGCTGTGGTGCTCCAGCGGCGGCCTGGCTTTCGGGGCTGCGGTGCTCCAGCGTTCCAGCGGCGGGCCCTATGCGACAGCCCGGCTTCGGAGGCTCGGCCGCGGGCCTGGTGGATGGCAACATCGGAGGCCTGGATCTCCTCAGTGCAGAGGGAGAACAAGGGGGGAAGAAGACAGAGACTCTAAGACTTTTGCCTTCCACCACAGTGAGGATGTGTCTGGTGAACTCACTGTGGTGGATGTTACATTTGTGTTTATTGTGTGTTTTTGTTACCTTTAATATATGTATGACTGCAGGCACGAAATTCCGTTCAGACCGAAAAGTCTCAATGACAATAAAGGTAATCTAATCTAATCTAATCTAATGGGAAGAAAGCAGGAGAACGGGGTTGAGAGGGAAAGAGATCAGCCATGATTGATTGGCGGAGTAGACTTGATGGACTATCCTTGATCGGACTTTACTACCTTTACCTTGCATTAAACGTTATTCCCTTTATCATGTGCCTGTACCCTTACCCTTATCATGGTTGACAAAAATGCTGGAGAAACTCAGCAGGTGAGGCAGCATCTATGGAGCGAAGGAATAGGTGACCTTTCGGGTCTCGATAGATGCCTCACCTGCTGAGTTTCTCCAGCATTTTTGATTTTTCCAGCACCTGTAGTTCTTTCTTAAACATTCCCTTATCATGTATCTGTACACTGTGAATGACTCGATTGTAATCATGTGTTGTCTTTCCGCTGACTGGTTAGCACACAACAAAAGCTTTTCACTGTACCTCGGTACACATGACAATAAACTAATTAATAAACTAAACTGGGGAATTACGTTATCACAGGTTGGTCGAAATGCTTGAAGAAGGGTCTCGACCCAAATGCTCGACCCCCATTCGTAGAAACATAGAAAATAGGTGCAGGAGGTAGATTCGGCCCTTTGAGCCAGCACCGCCATTCATTGTGATCATGGCTGATCGTTCCCTATCAGTAACCCGTGCCTGCCTTCTCCCTATATCCCTTGACTCCACTAGCCCCTAGAGCTCTATCTAACTCTCCCTTAAATCCATCCAGAGACGCTGCCTGTCCTGCTGAGTTATTCCAGCATTTTGAGTCTAACTTCGGTTTAAACCAGCGTCTGCAGCTCCTTCCTACACCATGGATCTACGGTACTGTTTTATTTAAAAGGCAGTGGTATGAAACCTGACATGTCCACAATTCGAAGTATGCGCAATCGAAATGCTTTGGGGCGAACGGCATGAATTCCCCGCAGCCGTCTATAATCCTACGCTGCCTCCAACAGAGATCCCATTACCTAAAGAGCAATTGTAGTCAATCACATCAGCGGCGTGACTCATTAACGGGGGAGGAGAGCCCCTGCCAAAGAACACACAGGGAACGGGGCAGAGAGAGCAAAGGGGGTGGGCGTGTGGGAGGGAAAGTGCGTTTGCTGTACCTCAGCCACATAAGAAAACACTTAGCGCAAATTACCAGACAAAGCACCCAGACCGTTCTCATATGTGAGTCGCCGCGGTAGGTTTCAATGACATCGCGCGTGCTGGCTTGCAGTGAAGGTTGATTAAAGGAAATTAATTTCAACAGACGATTGATTGCTTGAATATTTACAAGGAGCCTGAGCCAGGTGAATGGAATATTCATGGCGAAGAATTAGGGCTGGCGAGGCTCCATTTCCAGCAAGTACTTTAATTATAGGGTTTGCACAAAATGATTGTCATGCAATAAATATTATTCAGATCTAAAATGGTAGAAGTCAGAAATCTGCGATTCAGACTTAACAACCTGCCAGCTTGGCAGTGGCGGTAAAAGATTCAAGAGAGTATTATAAAGGTAAGAATGCAAATGCTTTAAAACCGAACAAAGGCTCCAATTCAAACCAACTCAGCCTTTGAAAAGCAGTTGAGACTTTAACACAAATCGTTATCAAAGTCTTTTGAACATGTAACGGGGCTGGTGAATGGAGGGAATGTTTTGCGTATCGCTCAGCTAGAATTTCACAAGAGATTTGATAAGGGGGTTTGCGAGAATGGTGGATGGTAAAAAGCAGAGAAGGAAAGATAGTGTCAAAAGGTAGCAATTCACATTGTGAGACTGTCATCAGTTGAGATCCTTGGTTTCTGTTGCTGTAATACTTAGTGAAGTTCCTAATGAGGCCATTAAATGTATGATGTCAATGTTGTCTAATTGCTCTCTGGATGCAGAAGGTGAGGGAATAATGTTCAAAAAAGTTCAGTGCTCAGTTTAGTTTTATCGTCATGAGAAAAGCTTTTTGTTGCGTGCTATCCAGTCAGCGGAAAGACAATACGCGCATACGATTGAGCCGTTTACAGTGTCCAGAAGGTAAAGGGCCTGTCCCACCAGCACGCGACTGCATGCGGCGAGCGCGACCTAACGTGGTCGCTTGAGCCGTACAGCCTCGCGGGGCCGGTCCCACGTCGATCGCCAGGGGCGTATGGAGTTGTGCAGGGCTGGTCCCAACATCGCGCGGGGCTCCGAAAAACTGACACGTCCAGAAATCGCACGCGCCAACGGCCAGTCGGCCCGCAGCCGCATTGTGGACGTATGCAGTGTCTTGACGGCATACGCCTAGCGCGTGGCGTTGTACGCAGCGTCTTGACGGCGTACGCCTAGTGCGTGGCGTTGTCGGCAGCGTCTTGATGGCGTACGCTTAGCACATGGCATTGTGCGATGACGTCACCACCCGGCGTGCCGTTGCGTGATGACGTCACCACCCGACGCCGTGCGATGTCCAAATTCAGTCGGCCCGCCTCCTGCCCAGCTGATTGGTGAGTATGATGTCGGGACCAGCCCCGCACAACTCCATACGCCTGCGCGGTTCGAAGTGGAACCGGCTCCGCACGGCCGTATGCCTCAAGCGACCACGTTTGGTCGCGCTAGACGCATGCAATCGCATGCTGGTGGGACAGGCCCTTAAGAGATGTTGCTGGAGGAGTAGAGACTTAAGGGCCTGTCCCACTTTCACAACCTAATTCACAACCTTTTTTACTCGTGGACATTTTTCATCAGGCTAGAAAAACGCCCCGATCGACTTGATGCCACTGGGTACCCACGACTAGCATCACAAACTACCTACGACCTCGTGACGACCATGCTGCGAGTATGAGTCAAGGGCAAACTCGGCAAGAGGTCATGAATTAGGTCGTGAAAGTGGGACAGGCGCTATATTGTACTGTGTGACTGGAGATCTGCTCCTGTGGCCCGCACACAAATAGTCACCTGGCTTGGGCGCCATCTTAAGACATAACGGTTAAAGGAAGAAGGGGTGAACACAAACCTCTCTTGATCGACTAAGCTGTTGTGGACTTGGTGGACAGCTTCAAGTTCTAAGGCACCCATCATATTGCCAGCAAGCTAACCCGCTTTTCTTCATAAGTTAATAGGTTTTAGGAGCAGAATAAGGCCATTCGGCCCATTAAGTCTAAACTAAGGAATTACGTTATCACAGCTAGGTCGAATACGCATCTGGATAGACGGAAACAAAAGCTTTCAGCTGTACCTTGGCATATGTGACAATAAACCAAACTGAATTGAGCTGAACTGTTGGGGTGAGGTTTCAGGTCGAGACCCTTCTTCAGACTTTGACCCGAAATATCATCCATTCCTTCTCTCCAGAGATGCCGTCCTGTTCCATTGAGGTACTCCAGCAGTTTGTGTTTATCTTCAGTATAAACCAGCATCTGCAGTTCCTTCCTACGCAGGGCAGCGCGGTGGCACAGAGATGTTGCTGCCTTACAGCGCCGGAGACATGGGCTTGGTGCGTTTTGAGACCCTACTTCAGACTGAACAGATTGCTAATGTTCTCCTGTGTGGGTGTAAGGGGTTATGGGGAGATGGCAGAAGAATGGGGTTAGGAGGGAGAGATAGATCGGCCATGATTGAATGGTGGAGTAGACTGGATGGGCTGAATGGCCTAATTCTGCTCCTATCATTTATGACCTTATGACCACAATTAGAGAGCAGACCCGAACTACTATCTACCTTATTGGTGACCCTCGAACTATCTTTGATCGGTCTTTACCTTTTTACCTTCTTCAGTCTGAAGAAGGGTCTCGACCCGAAACGCCACCCATTCCTTCTATTCTGTCCCGCTGAGTTACTCCAGCATTCCGTGTCGTATCACAGGTAGGTCAATGGGTTAAGCATCGCTGGCTTGTGGAGAGGGACCTTAGTCATCCGCAGACCATCATCTGTGGATGACTAAGAACAAGCAATGAGGCCTTGCCAGCGTTTTGCCAGGGAAAAATAGTTTCAAAATGCATATTTCTTGGCATATGAAAGTCAATAAAACCAATGGGAAACAAAAGCAAAATGAGAAACAAATCTACAAGGACGGCCAAGAGTAGTTGCCTTGAAAAGGCTTTAACGGCGTCCTACCTGGAGATTTGCCGGCACCCATGCCAGGTTTTACTGACACGCTGGTGCCATGCTGTCCAGCACAGCCTTGGTTGCTTTCCAAGGCTTTCCAAAGACCTCTTCTGCCCCTCTTAATTCACAGCTCCTGTGTCGACCCCAGTTTCTCTTCCACTAGTGGTAACATCCTTTCCGCATCCACTCTATCGAGACTCTTTCATCGTTCGGTAAGTTTCAATGAGGTCGACCCCTCCCCTCATCCTTCCAAACTCCAGTGAGCGCAGGCCCAGGGCGGTCAATAGACTCCTGTACATTAACCCAATCAATGCCAGGGTCATTCTCGTAAACCCTCCTGCGGACCCACTCCACATCTAGTGCGTCCCTCCTCAGATATGGAGTTACAAACTGCTCCCAATACTCCAAATGTGGTCTGACCAGTGCCTCACAAAGCCTCAGCATTACACAGGAGCAAGTCCAAGTTTCAGTTCAAGTTTATTCATCACACACACATACGAGATGTGCAGTGAAATGAAAATTGGCGATGCTCGTGGACTTTGTGCAAAAAACAAACAAACAAACTACAAACAGAATGGAACGGAATCACATATTATTTTACATATTACATATTGTTGGACGAAGGAAAAAGGGAAAAAAATACAGCAATTTTGAAAAGACAGTAGAATGGTACAATAAAGCAGGCCTCTCATAGACACACGAAATGTAGAAAAATAGGTGCAGGTGTAGGCCATTCGGCCCTTCGAGCCAGAACTGCCATTCAATATGATCGCGGCTGATCATCAAAAATCACTACCCCGTTCCTGCTTTCTCCCCATATCCCTTGATTCCTTTAGCCCTAAGAGCTAAATCTAACTTGAAAACATCCAATGAATTGGCCTCCACTGCCTGCTATGGCTGAGAAGTCCACAGATTCGCAACTCTCTGGGTGAAAAGGTTTTTCTTCATCTCAGTCCTAAATCTCAGAGAGAGTACAGAGGAGATTTACTAGAATGTTGCCTGGGTTCCAGCAACTAAGTTACAGAGAAAGGTTGAACAAGTTAGGTCTTTATTCTTTGGAGCGCAGAAGGTTAAGGGGGGACTTGATTGAGGTCTTTAAAATGATGAAAGGGATAGACAGAGTTGACGTGGATAAGCTTTTCCCATTGAGGGTAGGAAAGTTTCAAACAAGAGGGCATGACATGAGAATTAAATGACAGAAGTTTAGGGGTAACATGAGGGGGAACTTCTTTACTCAGAGAGTGGTGGCTGTGTGGAATGAGCTTCCAGCAGAAGTGGTGGAGGCAGGATTGATTTTAACATTTAAAAGTAAAGTGGATAGGTATATGGACGGGAAGGGAATGGAGGGGTGTGGTCTGAGTGCAGGTAGATGGGACTAGGGGGAAATAAATGGTCGGCACGGACTGGAAGGGCTGAGAAGGCCTGTTTCCGTGCTGGAATTGTTATATGGTTATATGGTTAAATGGCCGACTCCTTATTCTTAAACCGTGACCCATGGTTCTGGACTCCCCCACAATCGGGAACATTTTTCCTACATTTTCTTGGCCCACAATGTCCATGGTGACCATGATCTCAAGTTAAGCTAATCTCTCCTGCCTACACGCAATCCATTTCTCTCCTATCCCTGCATATATATATATATACCTATCCAAAAGTATCTTAAATGCCACTATTGTATCTGCTGCCACCCTGGGCAGCTTGTTCAAGGCACCCACCATCCTCTGCATAAAAAAAACGTTCCCAGTATTTCTCTTTTAAACTGTGCCTCTCTCACCTTAACGCCATGTCCTGTGATGTTGCCTCCCCCAGGGAAAGGCTTCTCACTGGCTTCCCTATCAGCACTATAATTTTATATATTTCCACCAGGTCACCCCTCTGCCTCCAATGTTTCAGAGAAACCAATCCAAGTTTGTTCATAAGGTGGCGCAGCGGTAGAGTTGCTGCCTTGCAGCGCCAGAGACCCGGGTTCGATCCTGACTACAGGTGCTTGCCTGTATGGGGTTTGTACGTTGTCCCTGTGACCTGCATGGGTTTTCTCCGGGTGCTCCGGTTTCCACCCACACTCCAAAGGCCTACAGGTTTGTAGGTTAATTGGCTTTGGTAAAAACTGTAAATTTGTCCCTAGTACATAGGATAGTGTGAGTTTTCAATGAGACTTTCGGTTTCCTCACACACTCCAAAGATGTGCAGGTGTGTAGGTTAACTAGCTTGGTGTAAATGTAAAAATTGTCCCTAGTGTGTGTAGGGTAGAGTTAGTATGCGGGCATCTCTGGCTGGCACCGACTCGGTGGGCCGAAGGGCCTGTTTCCGCGCTGTATCTCTGAACTAAACTAAACAAAATGCTAGTTTGTCCGAACTCCCCCGAATAGCTCATACCTATAGAAGCTGTAACTTCTCAGAGTACGTTATGGCACCATGTTGGGTTATGGCATCACCAGTAACTTGCTTTCACTTGTAATAAACAAACTCCTTGTCATCTTTTGTGAGTTCTAGTTGAGTCATACTATAAAATGTCGTTGAGATTAATTGAGAGAACCAATGTTATTTCCTTCTCGAGCCTCTGACATCTGACCCTGAAATGCTGGATGCAATTAATTACCGTGAATTGGCCCAATCATTCTGACATAATTAACTCGTTGGCTGTCAAAATGGTGACCGTGAAGATTGCTTGATACTTTGCTAAAAAATATTACAATTGGTTCAAAAATACCGCCTTTACAACAGCCACGCTCTGTCTTTAAGTCTGTGCTTGTTTGAGCGTGAATATACAGAAGATAGGCACAAAAATGCTTGAGTAACTCAGCGGGACAGGCAGCATCTCTGGATAGAAGGAATGGGTGATGTTTTGGATCGAGAGCCTTCTGAGTTACTCCAGCACAGCAGGTAACAAAAAGGGCAATACTGGGTGAAAATATGAAGTATGAGGGTAAGCTGGTCAAGAATATAAAGAAGGATTGTAAAAGCTTCTTTAGGTATGTTAAGGGAAAAAGATTATTAATGATGGTCCCTTGAAGGCAGAAACAGGTGAAATTATTATGGGGAACAAGAAAATGGCAGTAGAGTTGAACAGGTACTTTGATTCTGCCTTCACTAAGGAAGATACAAACAATCTCCCAGATGTTCTAGAGGACAGAGGAACTAGGGAGACAGAGGAACTGAAAAAAATGCATTCGGTGAGAAATAGTTTTAAGTGGACTGATGCAGTTGTGCAGGGCCCAGGTGTGACCACATCTGGAGTATTGTGTGCCGTTTTGGTCTCCTAATTTGAGGAAGGACATCCTTGCTATTGAGGCAGTGCAGCACAGGTTCACGAGGTTAATCCCCGGGATGGCGGGACTGTCATATGAGGAAAGATTGGAAAGACTGGGCTTGTATTCACTGGAATTTAGAAGGATGAGAGGGAATCTTATAGAAACATGTAAAATTATAAAAGGACTGGACAAGTTAGATGCAGGAAAAATGTTCCCAATGTTGGGGGAGTCCAGAACCAGGGGCCACAGTCTTAGAATAAAGAGGAGGCCATTTAAGACTGAGGTGAGAAAAAACTTTTTCACCCAGAGAGTTGTGCATTTGTGGAATTCTCTGCCACAGAAGGCACTGGAGACCAATTCCACAAATTCTAAACTCTCTGGGTGAAACCGTTCTCTTTCCTTGATCGGGTAAAAAAATAAATAAAAGCTCTTTGATGCCAAGGGTTCATTTGATTTGAACACATGGAAAATAAATTAATTGTTACACCTTAGATTTTGTCAAATGCATCTGTTATTAATGGTACCAAATGTTCCTATAATTTCTTCAATTTATGGTGAATTCAAGGCTAAGGAGTTATTGAGTCACACAGTGTGGAAACAGGCCCTTTGGCCAAACTTGCCCACGCTGGCCAACATGTCCCAGCTACACTAGCCCCACTTGCCTGTGTTTGGCCCGTATCCCTCCAAACCTGTCCTCTCCTTGTACCTGCAACTGTTTCTTGAAGAAGGGTCTCGACCCGAAACGTCACCCATTCCTTCTCCCCAGAGGTGCTGCCTGTCCCGCTGAGTTGCTCCAGGTTTTTGTGCCTATCTTCACTGTCTTTTCAACGTTGCGATAGTCCCTGCCTCAACTACCTCCTCTGGCAGCTTGTTCCATGCACCCACCACCCTTTGTGTGAAAATTGCATAACGATAGATCAGTAGCACAAATAAAACGTATTTCAAGGAGCTGGAAGTGTGAGATGTTTATGCACAATATTTAAGTAACTAAGGAAAACCAAATAATTTCCTTATGTTGAATTTTCCTTTGCAGTGGTTGACTTTTGGTAACTTTCAAAGGAGCTGTAATATCAGCAGGAACAGTTTGGCAGTCACACCTCAGAACGGGTATGTCTGAGTTCCAAAGCAGATTTGGGAAACACTACGGAATTTCTTCCCACTGCCCCCAGCTAAACCTGTTTTGTTTAGTAAGTAATGGAAAGCTGGCAACTGATCAATATGAGGCACACAGTAGGGCAGTGGGTTCCCTATCTGCCACTGTCTCCGTTCCAGAGAAGGGCTTCACCCAGGGAGATGGGAGCTGCAGTAACTCTTGGCTGCAGCCACTCACTCTGTAACCAGTTCAAGACCGAGTTCTGTGAAAATCACAGGGCAGCCGTCTTCACGATTGGGAAATGCAAACTGCTTGTGAAAGTTGCGCCTGTGCGTACGTGCTCTCATGGGGTGAGGTCATAGAATCATGTGATAGGAGTAGAATTAGGCCATTTGACCCATCCAGTCTACTCCGCCATTCAATCATGGCTGATCTATCTCTCCCTCCTAACCCCATTCTCCTGCCTTCTCCCCACCCCCTCCGACACCCGTACTAATTAAGAATCAATCTACTTCTGCCTTAATAATATCCACTTGACTTGGCTTCCACAGCCTTCTGTGGCAAATAATTCCACAGATTCACCACCCTCTGACTAGAGAAATTCCTCCTCATCTCATAGAAACATAGAAACATAGAAATTAGGTGCAGGAATAGGCCATTCGGCCCTTCGAGCCTGCACCGCCATTCAATATGATCATGGCTGATCATCCAACTCAGTATCCCGTACCTGCCTTCTTTCCATACCCTCTGATCCCCTTAGCCACAAGGGCCACATCTAACTCCCTCTTAAATATATCCAATGAACTGGCCTCAACTACCCTCTGTGGCAGAGAATTCCAGAGACCCACCACTCTCTGTGTGAAAAAATTCCTTCTCATCTCGGTCCTAAAGGATTTCCCCCTTATCCTTAAGCTGTGACCCCTTGTCCTGGACGTCCCCAACATCGGGAACAATCTTCCTGCATCTAGCCTGTCCAACCCCTTAAGAATCTTGTAAGTTTCTATAAGATCCCCTCTCAATCTCCTAAATTCTAGAGAGTATAAACCGAGTCTATGCAGTCTTTGTTCATAAGACAGTCCTGACATCCCAGGAATCAGTCTGGTGAACCTTCGCTGCACTCCCTCTATGGCAATAATGTCCTTCCTCAGATTTGGAGACCAGAACTGTACGCAATACTCCAGGTGTGGCCTCACCAAGACCCTATACAACTGAAGTAGAACCTCCCTGCTCCTATACTCAAATCCTTTTGCTATGAAAGCTAACATACCATTGGCTTTCTTCACTGCCTGTTGTACCTGCATGCCTACTTTCAATGACTGGTGTACCATGACACCCAGGTCGCGCTGCATCTCCCCTTTTCCTAATCGGCCACCATTTAGATAGTAGTCGGTTTTCCTATTTTTGCCACCAAAGTGGATAACCTCACATTTATCCACATTATACTGCATCTGCCAAACATTTGCCCACTCACCCAGCCTATCCAAGTCACCTTGCATTCTCCTAGCATCCTCCTCACAGCCAACACTGCCCCCCAGCTTAGTGTCATCCGCAAACTTGGAGATATTGCCTTCAATTCCCTCATCCAGATCATTTATGTATATTGTAAATAGCTGGGGTCCCAGCACTGAGCCTTGCGGTACCCCACTAGTCACTGCCTGCCATTGTGAAAACGACCCGTTAACTCCTACTCTTTGCTTCCTGTTTGCCAGCCAGTTCTCTATCCACATCAATACTGAACCCCCAATGCCATATGCTTTAAGTTTATATACTAATCGCTTATGTGGGACCTTGTCGAAAGCCTTCTGGAAGTCCAGATACACCACATCCACTGGTTCTCCCCGATCCACGCTACTAGTTACATCCTCGAAAAATTCCACAAGATTCGTCAGACATGATTTACCTTTCGTAAATCCATGCTGGCTTTGTCCAATGATTTCACCACTTTCCAAATGTGCTGCTATCCCATCTTTAATAACTGACTCTAGCAGTTTCCCCACTACTGATGTTAGACTAACTGGTCTGTAATTCCCCGTTTTCTCTCTCCCCCCCTTCTTAAAAAGAGGGGTTACGTTTGCTACCCGCCAATCCTCAGGAACTACTCCAGAATCTAAAGAGTTTTGAAAGATTATCACTAATGCATCCACTATTTCCGGAGCTACTTCCTTAAGTACTCTGGGATGCAGCCTATCTGGCCCTGGGGATTTATCGGCCTTTAATCCATTCAATTTACCCAACACCACTTCCCGACTAACCTGGATTTCACTCAAGTACTCCTTTGACCTGCGGTCCCCTGCTATTTCCGGCAGATTATTTATGTCTTCCTTAGTGAAGACGGAACCAAAGTAGTTATTCAATTGGTCCGCCATATCCTTGTTCCCCATGATCAACTCACCTGTTTCTGACTGCAAGGGACCTACATTTGTTTTAACTAATCTCTTTCTCTTCACATATCTATAAAAACTTTTGCAGTCAGTTTTTATGTTCCCTGCCAGTTTTCTTTCATAATCTATTTTTCCTTTCCTAATCAAGCCCTTTGTCCTTCTCTGCTGGTCTCTGAATTTTTCCCAGTCCTCTGGTATGCTGCTTTTTCTGGCTACTTTGTACGCATCATCCTTTGCTTTGATACTATCCCTGATTTCCCTTGTTATCCACGGATTCACTACCTTCCCTGATCTGTTCTTTTGCCAAATTGGGATGAACAATTTTTGTAGTTCATCCATGCAGTCTTTAAATGTCTTCCATTGCGTATCCACCGTCAACCCTTTTAGAATTGATTGCCAGTCAATCTTGGCCAATTCACGTCTCATACCCTCAAAGTTACCTTTCCTTAAGTTCAGAACCATTGTTTCTGAATTAACAATGTCACTCTCCATCCTAATGAAGAACTCGACCATATTATGGTCACTCTTGCCCAAGGGGGCACGCACAATAAGACTGCTAACTAACCCTTCCTCATTACTCAATACCCAGTCTAAAATAGCCTGCTCTCTCGTTGGTTCCTCTACATGTTGATTTAGATAACTATCCCTCATACTTTCCAAAAAATCCTCTTCCTCAGCGCCCCTGCCAATTTGATTCACCCAATCTATATGTAGATTGAAGTCACCCATTATAACTGTTTTGCCTTTGTCGCACGCATTTCTAATTTCCTGTTTTATACCATCCCCAACTTCACTACTACTGTTAGGTGGCCTGTACACAACTCCCACTATCGTTTTCTGCCCCTTAGTGTTTCGCAGCTCTACCCATACTGATTCCACATGCTCCAAGCTAATGTCCTTCCTTTCCATTGCGTTAATCTCCTCTCTAACCAGCAACGCTACCCCACCTCCTTTTCCTTTCTCTCTATCCCTCCTGAATATTGAATACCCCTGGATGTTCAGCTCCCAGCCTTGGTCACCCTGGAGCCATGTCTCCGTGATCCCAACTATATCATACTCATTAATAGCTATCTGCACGTTCAACTCATCCACCTTATTACGAATACTCCTTGCATTGAGACACAAGGCCTTCAGGCTTGTTTTTACAATGCTCTTACCCCTTTTACTTTTCACCTTGCTCCCTATTGCTTCCACCCTCGTTTTACACCCACCTGCCTCTCTGCTCTTGTACCCATCCCCCTGCCACATTAGTTTAAATCCTCCCCGACAGCACTAGCAAACACTCCCCCAAGGACATTGGTTCCATTCCAGCCCAGGTGCAGACCGTCCTGTTTGTACTGGTCCCACCTCCCCCAGAAATGGTCCCAGTGCCCTAAAAATTTGAATCCCTCCCCCTTGCACCATTTTTCAAGCCACGTATTCATCTGCAATATCCTCCTATTTCTACTCTGACTGGCCCGTGGTACTGGTAATAATCCAGAGATTATTACCTTTGAGGTCCTACTTTTGAGTTTATCTCCTAGCTCCCTAAATTCACCTTGTAGGACCTCATCCCTTTTTTTCCCTATATCGTTGGTGCCAATATGCACCACGACAACTGGCTGTTCACCCTCCCCCTCCAGAATGTTCTGCAGCCGTTCAGTAACATCCCTGACCTTTGCACCAGGGAGGCAACATACCATCCTGGAGTCTCTTTTGCGGCCGCAGAAACGCCTATCTATTCCCCTGACAATTGAATCCCCTATTACAATAGCCCTTCCCCTCTTTTTTCCCCCATCATGTGCTGCAGAGCCACCCATGGTGCCATGAACTTGGCTGCTGCTGCATTCCCCTGATGAGCCATCTCCCTCAACAGTATCCAAAATGGTAAACCTGTTGACTAGGGAGATGACCGCAGGGGACTCCTGCACTACCTGCCTACTGTTTTGCTGGCTATTGGCCACCCGCTCCCTTTCTGTCCTCTTACCTTTTACCTGTGGCGTGACCAACTCGCTGCATGTGCTGTCCACGACTTTCTCTGCATCGTGGATGCTCCAGTATGAATCCAGCCGCAGCTCCAATCGTTCAATGCGGTCTGCCAGGTGCTGCAGCTGGACACACTTCCTGCAAATGTAGTCATCAGGGACACTGACCATATCCCTGATCTCCCACATGTTGCAGGCTGAGCAAACCACGGGACCAATCTCCACTGACATCTTACTCCCAAATTACTCTATTAAATATATATATATTTTTTTTATTTTATTTTATTTTATTTTTTTTTATTTTTTATTAAACACAAAACTTTATTCTTTAAACTTTACTAATAAATAATGAATCCCTAACACCCAGAGTCCTTAGCTCCCAGAATCCTTAAACCTGAAGGCAGAAATGGAGAAATGTAAACCCCGGGTTGCAGCCAATCAGCTGCTTCCTCTGGTCCTCTTCAACCAATCAGAGGCTACACAGATTCCCCACCAGATTTCCTCACTGGAATATGGAACGTTGCAGATTTCAGTCTCACAGCAGGTAGCTCCACCCTCACTGACCCACGGCTCCCCGAGCCTCTGTGTCAGCAAGCCCCGCGCTAGGTTTATACTCACAGCAGGTAGCTCCACCCTCTGTCTCCAACGGCTCCCCGGGCCTCTGTGTCAGCAAGCCCCGCGCTAGGTTTATACTCACAGCAGGTAGCTCCACCCTCTGTCTCCAACGGCTCCCCGGGCCTCTGTGAAAAGCAAGCCCCGCGCTAGGTTTATACTCACAGCAGGTAGCTCCACCCTCACTGACCCAAGGCTCCCCGGGCCTCTGTGAAAAGCAAGCCCCGCGCTAGGTTTATACTCACAGCAGGTAGCTCCACCCTCACTGACCCAAGGCTCCCCGGGCCTCTGTGAAAAGCAAGCCCCGCGCTAGGTTTATACTCACAGCAGGTAGCTCCACCCTCTGTCTCCAACGGCTCCCCGGGCCTCTGTGAAAAGCAAGCCCCGCGCTAGGTTTATACTCACAGCAGGTAGCTCCACCCTCTGTCTCCAACGGCTCCCCGGGCCTCTGTGAAAAGCAAGCCCCGCGCTAGGTTTATACTCACAGCAGGTAGCTCCACCCTCTGTCTCCAACGGCTCCCCGGGCCTCTGTGAAAAGCAAGCCCCGCGCTAGGTTTATACTCACAGCAGGTAGCTCCACCCTCTGTCTCCAACGGCTCCCCGGGCCTCTGTGAAAAGCAAGCCCCGCGCTAGGTTTATACTCACAGCAGGTAGCTCCACCCTCTGTCTCCAACGGCTCCCCGGGCCTCTGTGAAAAGCAAGCCCCGCGCTAGGTTTATACTCACAGCAGGTAGCTCCACCCTCTGTCTCCAACGGCTCCCCGGGCCTCTGTGTCAGCAAGCCCCGCGCTAGGTTTATACTCACAGCAGGTAGCTCCACCCTCTGTCTCCAACGGCTCCCCGGGCCTCTGTGTCAGCAAGCCCCACGCTAGGTTTATACTCACAGCAGGTAGCTCCACCCTCTGTCTCCAACGGCTCCCCGGGCCTCTGTGTCAGCAAGCCCCGCGCTAGGTTTATACTCACAGCAGGTAGCTCCACCCTCTGTCTCCAACGGCTCCCCGGGCCTCTGTGTCAGCAAGCCCCGCGCTAGGTTTATACTCACAGCAGGTAGCTCCACCCTCTGTCTCCAACGGCTCCCCGGGCCTCTGTGTCAGCAAGCCCCGCGCTAGGTTTATACTCACAGCAGGTAGCTCCACCCTCTGTCTCCAACGGCTCCCCGGGCCTCTGTGTCAGCAAGCCCCGCGCTAGGTTTATACTCACAGCAGGTAGCTCCACCCTCTGTCTCCAACGGCTCCCCGGGCCTCTGTGTCAGCAAGCCCCGCGCTAGGTTCCTAAAAGAACGTCCATTAATTCTGAGGCTGTGACCTCTCGTCCTAGACTCGCCCACTGGTGGAAACATCCTCTCCACATCCACTCTATCCAAGCCTTTCACCATTCTGCATGTTTCAATGAGGTCCCCCTCATTCTTTTAAACCCCAGCGAGTATAGACCCATTGCCGACAAACGCTCATCGTTGGTTAACCTATTCACTCCTGTAGACCTCCTCTGGACCCTCTCCAGAGCCAGCCCATTCCTTCTTCAGGTACGGTGCCCAAAACTGCTCACAATATTCCAAATGCGGCCTCACCTGCTCCTTATGGAGCCTCAGCATTACATCCCTGTTTTTGTATACAAGCCCTCTTGAAATAAATGCTAGCATCGAGTTTGCTTTCTTTATTACCAATTCTGTTGGATAAACAATAGACTGCACATGCTGCTGGCTTCCATTTCCCTTTAGGTGAGATACCCTGTCTATATTCCACATTTACCATTTAGTTTATTGTCACATGTACCCAGGTACAGTGTATAAATACATGATAAGGGAATAACGTTTACGCTCTGTTTAAAGGGGGGGTCATATGGAGTCATAGTGTGATACAGTGTGGAAACAGGCCCTTCGGCCCAACTTGCCCATATCGGCCAACATGTCCCAGCTACACTAATCCCACCTCCCCGCATTTGGTCCATATCCCTCCAAACCTGTCTTATCCATGTAATCGTCTAACTGTTTCTTAAGCAATGGGACAGTCCCAGCCTCAACTACCTCCTCTGGCAGCTTGCTCCATGCACCCACCACCCTCTGTGTGAAAAAGTTACCCCTCAGATTTCTATTAAATCTTTTCCCCTTCACCTTAAGCCTATGTCCACTGGTCCTCGATTCCCCTATGAACAAGAGACTCTGTGCATCTACCCGATCTATTCCTCTCATGATCTTGTACACCTCTATAAGATCACCCCTCATCCTCCTGCGCTCCAGGGAATAGAGTCCCAGCCTACTCAACCTCTCTCTGTAGCTCAGACCCTCTAGTCCTGGCAACATCCTCAAAAATCTTCTCTGTACCCTTTCCAGCTTGACAACATCTTTCCTGTAGCATGGTGCCCAGAACTGAAGACGATAATCTAAATGTGGCCTCACCAACATCTTATACAACTGCAATGGTCTCCCAGCTTCTATACTCAAAACTCTGGCTGATGAAAGCCAACGTGCCAAAAGCCTTTTTGACCGCCCTGATCTACCTGGGACTCCACCTTCAAGGAACCACGCACCTGCACTCCGAGATCCCTCTGCTCTACAACACTCCACAGAGGCCTACCCTTCACTGTATAGGTCCGGCCCGTGATACACTTCCAAAAATTCAACGCTGCACATTTCCCTGAAATAACGTAGCTACAGCATCAATTTACTTTAAAATCTATTTTTAGTTTAGTTTGGTTAAAAATTCTGTGCGGAAACTGGCCATTTTTGACCAGCGATCAGCGATCCCCGTACACTAGCACCATCCTACACACTAGGGACAATTTACAATCTTTACCGAAGCCAATTAGCCTACAAACCTGTGCATGTCTCTGAATTGTGGGAGTAAACCAGAGCACCCAGGGAAAACCCACGCAGGTGACGGGGAGACACGTACAAACTCTGTACAGACAGGATTGATCCAAGTCGGGTCTTTGGCACGGTTAGGCAGCCACTGTGCCGCCCGTATTTTGTGTTGAGAGCTAATTATGAAATATGGAAGTGAAAATATTAAGCTGAATTCCCTATTGCAAAACAATCTCGCAGTCTGGGGTAGAGACCGATGTCGGGAGCTCCAAACGATGCAGAAGACTCCAGGCCCCGACCGGGGGAAGAACAAAGAAGGGAAGAGATTGAACTTTTGTTTTGCCTTCCATCACAGTGAGGAGTGTGGAGGAGTCACTGTGGTGGATGTTTATGTTAAAATGTATTTTTGTTTTTATGTTGCTTTTTATTGGTATGACTTTACGGCAAATCAAATTCCCCGTATGTGGCAAAACATAGTTGGCTAATAAAGTATGATTATGATGATTATGAATATGATGACAGAATATTGTAATCATATCTCTCTTTTCCTTCTTCTTTCATTTCTTACCACAGAAAAGCGCACTTGATTCTAAAACGACTGGACAGCATAAGTGACCGCTGTGCATCATTGCTACGCAGTGCCTATATTCAGAGCCAGATGGACTCAGTTCTCTACTTCATCTGTCGAATGGAAGAGACCAGACCCACGGGGATGGTTTGGTACAGCACCTTACACGATGCAAAGGTGACTTGCGACGAGAAGCTCATGTCTGTCCCCCGCAACATCTACGGAGACGGCACCTTGTGGTGAGACGGCTTTGCGAACTGAACTGAACTTTCATCTTGTGCTCAACTTTTGACATTTTAAAAGAAGCAAGGCAAAAAAAAACAAAAAAACAGATCATCTCAAACAATAGTGCGAACTCGATCAGACAACACATGTGTAAAACATAAGCCTTCCAGGCTTTGGTGCTTGTCCAACTGTTGTTTAACGAAAGACAAACTGGAAGTACATGATTGTTGACCTGAAGTGCTTAATTGCGATCAACTGTCAAGTGAACAAGGAGGTTGTTGAAACGATGCATAAATTAGTGAACTGACCAAAAAATCCCGGAAAGATTATTATGAAATGATGTAGCACTTTTTTTGTTTTGCTTTTTATAATTTGACCGATGAAGTGAATGCACAGCGTTTTAACAAAATGATACAGAGTAACACGAGGAATAATGGGTCTGTAGGAACTGAATGGAACGTGGGCGGAGTAGATCATTTTATACGCCTTAATTGAGAGCAGAATTCAGCCCAGTGACCAGGCAAAGAAAATAACTTCTCGCAGTCAATTCACAAATGTAGTCGTGACAGATCGTTCATGATTCACGATTTGCAAAAGTCCGATTGTTGTAAATAACAAGATGCAAAACGTACCACAAAAAATGCCCGATCTTTACGGTGGAGAGACGGAGGGAAAAAAAGACAGGTGCATAAAGAAACATTTTCATTGTTGATTGAGGATGTAGTCTATAGTGAATTATACCAGCAGGAAGCCTACATTCTTTGCTCCTCTAACTAACTAAAAATGCCTTTGATAACCCAAGTCGTGCATTGGTACATAATGGTACGCAACGATGTTCTACAATGCGTACCAACTTAATTTTTCTGATGGTAGCTGTAAAATGCTGGCTTGAAATTTCCTAACATTGCTTTAACCTAGACTTTGAAAGTAAATAGAATAAATGACTTTGAAAAGTGAAATGGTTTCCAGTGACAGTAGCTGTTATCTTATATGTCGGCTATTTCTCTTTTTTTTGATTAAGTACGGAACCATGGACACTGAACATATTTTTCAGAAGATATTAGAGTGAAGTTTTGACCTGGTTCCTCCAGAGTTATCAACCAATAAAGGAGGTACTTATAGATAAAGTAATTGATTCCCTTTTATGCTTTGATGGAGTAAGATATAACAGGTATTTCGCTCTATCGAAGAGGGTATATGAGCGAGAGCATATCGTTTTTTTGTATAGCCATTTAAAAGGAAAAAGTTGTTAGCAGTTGCGAGGAGATGCTTAGGGTAGTAGGTGCCACGTAAGAGCAGGTGAAGATATAGCAGGTTCTAAAACTAAAATCGCAGGATAGCATATGAATAAATGGGGGTGAGAAAGAGAAAACTATACAACAGTCAAATAACTTTAAAGGCACTTGGTGTCAGGATTGTTTGCAAACTCATATTTAATTTCAGTCGTTAATATCTGATGTAGAATGAAGCAATTTGAAGGTACTTTTAAATTCTGGTGTCTAACCAAGGTGCTTTAAACTAGAAACATTCAGCGTGGCTTATGGTGGGATTAACTAAGACACCTGAGCAGGAAATGGGTTTTGATACTCATAAACTTCACATAAATTCCAAAGTTTGCCAGAAGATGAAGTGCCAGTATTATGTGATGGTCTGATTTGGTCTAATTTTGCTCAATGGCTCACAGTTCCAAGTGAAACCTTTGCTTTTCTGGCTGTGAAAAGACCCAGTCAAGGGATATTTCCAAGGCAGATCGATGGATTCTTGATTAGTACGGGTATCGGGGGTTATGGGAAGAAGGCAGGAGAATGGGGTTGAGAGGGAGAGATAGATCAGCCATGATTGAATGCCGGAATAGATTAGATGGGCTGAATGGCCTAACCCTTCTCCTACATTTTATGAACTTATGAGGTGTGACGAATGCTATCTCAACAGGTGGAGTTGAAAAGATAATACGTATGTGTTCCCCCGACGCACGCCTTTGGCCATGCATCTTTCAAAGCACAACAAAGCATGATTTGAAAGCTTCCCAGGAGCATTTAGGATGAAGCGTGTGGGTTAAAAAGGCAGGTTGCGCAGAAGGAAACCTCTTTGACTCGCTATGAAGCTGCTGTCATCTCACCACAGTATTATTGGGAAGCGTTTTGACCAGCGATCTTCACAAGTTCACAAGTTATAGGAGTAGAATTAGGCCATTCGGCCCATTGAGTCCACTCCGCCATTCAATCATGGCTGATCTCTGACTCCTAATCCCATTTTCCTGCCTTCTCCCCATAACCCTTGACACCCGTTCTAATCAAGAATTCATCTATCTCAGCCTTAAAAATATCCACTGACTTGGCCTCCACAGCTCTCTGTGGCAATGAGTTCCACAGATTAACCACCCTCTGACTAAAGAAGTTCCTCCTCACCTCCTTTCTAAAAGTGCGCCCTTTAATTCTGAAGCTGTGATCTCTGGTCCTAGACTCACCCTCCAGTGGAAACATCCTTTCCACATCCACTCTATCTATGCCTTTGATCATAGTAGTAGCAGTAGGCCCCACTCGGTCATGACTGACCATGGATGATGCATCCTAGTTGTTGGCCGCTTGCTCCAAACCTCGGCTGGAGCAGCTTCGCTTGTGGTTGAAGAGACCAATGTAGCAGTGACAGTCTCTGTGGCAAAGGTCACATTTGTGTGTGTGGTCTCCGGTTTGTTGAAGTTGCCGCGCTCCCCTCTGCCCGCCCGCTTGTGTGCCGCTGCGTTCAACAGTTTCTCTTCCCCCGTTTTGAGATGTTGGTTCAGGGTACCTCTCCACCTCGTGCGGTCAGCTGCAAGGGTCTCCCAGGACTCCACATCGATGTTGAATGACTTCATATCTCTCTTGCAGACATCCTTGTAACGTAGTTGAGGGGGGGGCGATGATTCTCCTCCCAGATGTCAGCTCTCCATAGAGGATGTCCTTTGGATTATTCTCTCTGAAAATTCCCAGGAGTATTGGGAATAATTGGATTATTCTCTTTGATTATTCTGTAAGTTTCAATAAGGTTCTCCCTCAACCTTCTAAACTCCAGCGAGCAGAGGCCCATCTTCAAGCAGATATATCTCCGACAGCTGCCTTTTCCAAACGAGGTTTTGAATTCATTTTGGGGTCAACGGAGGCAAGACTATCGTTTGGTCACTCTGTCCGGCTAGATCATCCTTGCCTTCCAGAACACAAACTTGCTGAAATCCTACTGCCAAGCCCTCGGGTTTCTACAAAGTGAATTTCCTACCTAAAATGAAAATCTTACCATAAGTGCTGGAGGAACGCAGGGGCATGAAACATCTGTGGAGGAAATGGACTGATGACATTTCAGGTCAGACTGAAGTAGCGTCCCGGCCCAAAATGTGATCAGTTGTTGCCTGACCTGCTGAGTTCTCCAACATAGAGTCATTGAGTGATACAGCATGGGAATAGGCCCTTCGGCCCAACCTTCCCACACCGACCCACATGTCCCATCTACACTAGTCCAGCCAGTCTACTTTTGGCCCATATCCCTCTAAACCTATCCTATCCATACACTTGTCTACATGTTTCTTCAACAATGTGATAGTAACTGCATTTTGTGTTTTTCGCAAGATTCCAACATCTGTAATTCCTTATGTTTGAATATCAAACCTTGACTGAAACCAAAATTCCTAAGCTAAACTTTAAGAAATAAGTTGTTTTTGTTTACCTTGTAATTGTGCAGATCTTTACAAAACTCTTCCCATTTTCAGGAGATCTCAATTCAATTGTCAGTTCCGTTTGATTCAATTTGATCAAAGATTGTACATGATACATTTTACTCCCATTAGTTTAATTTAGTTTTGAGATTTTGTTCAGAGATACAGCGTGGAAACAGGCCCTTCGGCCCACCACGTCCATGCCGACCAGCGATCCCCGCACACACAACTATCCTGGACACGCTAAAAACAACGTACTAATTTTACCAAAGCCAATTAACCTGCAAACCTGTGCGTCTTTGGAGTGTGAGAGGAAACCAGAGCACCAGAGAAAACCCACGCAGGTCACGGGGAGAACGTACAAACTCCGTACAGACAGCACCTGTAGTCAGGATTGAACCCGGGTCTCTGGCGCTGTAAGGCAGCAACTCTCCCACAGCGCCACCGTGACGCCCATTTTTGTATGAATATATGAAACTCCCCACAGTTTCAGACTCCTGCCTCAGCTCCCAACTGGAATACCAAGAATGGGCAGACATCAGCTGAATTTCCTTTTCTGTCCCGTTAAGAATGGAAATCAGAGCAATGATGTCATAAAAGTGGAGTGGCCTTCATTATGTTTCGCATGTCTGATACACATTAGTGTGAAGTTTGGGGAAACAGCCACCGCATGCACCTACAGTATTTGCAGAGTAGAACATCACTGGGGGTTTTGCTTGTTTAGTTGAGTTTAGTTTAGAGATTCAGCGCGGAAACACCGAGTCCGTACCGACCAGCGATCCCCGCACACTAGCACTGGCCTACGCACACAAGGGCCAATTTTTACATTTACACCAAGCCAATTAACCTACAAACCCATGCGTCTTTGGAGCGTGGGAGGAAACCGAAGATCTTGGAGCGAATCCACCAAGTTCACGGGGAGAACGTACAAACTCTATACAGACAGCACCCGTAGTCAGGTTCGAATCCAGGTCTAAGGCAGTAGCGCCACAAGCCGTACAGTAATGGTACAGAACGCAGTTTAAGTTTACAATTTGCACGGCACGAAAGAGGAATTTATTTGATTCTAAAAGTTAAGAATATCTGGTGGGATAAATGCTTGTTAAAAACAGCAAAGGCATTTGGAAAGGCCCAGATGCACATCTGAGCACAAAACACGTTCACTGAATGTTATGGAGTTGTGAATACCATTAAAAAAATCAGTAAGTTTTGCACACATGATGTGAAATACTAGCAACCCCTTCCCTCAAAACAAAACTAAACGGTCAAAGCTACGCTCATAAAAATAGGGACTTTTTAAAAAATTCTCAATGTTTGAATGAAAAGTGAATACTTTTGCTTCCGTGTTTTTAACAGACAGTTCAGTGCTTTGTGTAAAATTATTAATATATTGTCATGCTAAATTCTGCCTTCCCACTCCCTCTAATTTTCACTTTGCTATTCAAACATTTATTTAATGGTATGTTTTATAACCTTGAGGCTCAATGCCAACATTTCAAATGTTTTGTGTTTAGCACATGGTGGGTCGGGTTTTCCCATTCCCTACATAAAAGGTGAGACACAGAGCTCTTATTTCTGAACCAACAAATAAAATGCTTGTAGACGCATTATTTAATGGAAACAAGCTTTTCCTCTTTATCCTCCACAAAGACCCGTTAATTAAAATTTCCATTTCTTTCGTAGATTAACATGTTTCGCGGTGTGTATTTATCAAAGACTGATGAAGATGTCCAAAAATAATGAGAAATGAGGAGAGACTGTTCTGTTCCAGGTATTCCAGATGCTTCAAAACTCCATTTTAGGTTCACAAGCTGCCGGAGCAGACTTAGGCCATTTGGCCCATCATGTCTGCTACGCCATTCAATCATGGCTGATCCATCTTACACATCAGGGTCTTGACCTGAAACGTCACCCATTCCTTCGCTCCATAGATGCAGCCGCACCCGCTGAGTTTCTACAGCTTTTTGTCTACCTTATCTCTCTCTCACAACCCCATTCACCTGCCTTCTCCCCATAACCCCTGACACCTGCTCTAATCAGGTGCCTCTGCCTTAAAATATCCATTGCCTTGACCTCCACAGCCGTCTGTGGCCATGAATTCCACAGGTTCTCTACCCTCCGACCAAAGAAATTCCTCCTCATCTCCTTGCCAAAGGTACACCCTTTTATTCTGAGGCTGTGGCCTCGGGTTCCTCGACTCTGCCACTGGTGGAAACGTCCTCTCCAAGATGTTAACTTGTTCATCCTTTGCGATAGAAAACTCTGTAGGTTATGATAAATTTACATTTTGCATGAATGATTGAGGCAGACCCAACAATGTTGTAAAAAATATGTGCAAGTCATAAAAGCCAGTTGTCCAATGCCAAAAAGGCAAGTACTTGGATGAAGGATTCTACTGCAAGTTGAGCGAACTTCAGTCAAAAGCCTGTTCTTTAGATGGCCAAAATCACATGATATATTTTAGAACAAGTTGTGCTACTGACTTATATAATACCGCACATGCGTCACGTTAAACTGGCATCTGACAGTTCTAGAGGTTTGAAAGTTGCTTTGACCTGCTTGGAATGTAATCTGTTCTAAGTGATTGTCCTCTACGGCAGCCAATTGCGTGTCGCACATTTCCTCATTTATGTTCAGCGGTTGAATAAAGTTTACTTAAGGCAGAGCACTCTATAATATCAAGGCCACGTGACAGCAGAATCCTTATAAAATATCTCTGGAGATTTTCCTTCGCAAAAGTCTCCTTGAAATATCACGACTCTTTTTTGTTAATGTCTGTGGTGCTATGATTTAACTGTTTATGTTTCTCTTTCAGCTTCGGTCAAAGTTGCATCTCTGTCCCTTGTGTTCTTAAGCTCTGTGCAGCCTTTGACCTGTTGAATCTCACCATTTATTCTGCATTGCCTCTGACCTAAGCTCTTGCATTCTTATTACCAGTCCCTGTTTTTTATTAGATAGGCACAAAATGCTGGAGTAACTCAGCGGGACAGGCCGCATCTCTGGGTAGAAGGAATGGGTGATGTTTCTTCAGAAGTGTCTCAACTCTCAACATAACCCGTTCCTTCTATCTAGAGATGCTGTCTGTACGGAGTTCGTACGTTCTCTCCGTGACCGCGTAGGTTTTCTCAGAGATCTTCGGTTCCCCCCCCCCCCCCCCACTACAGGTTTGTAGGTTTGTAAGAAAGAACTGCAGATGCTGGTTTAAATCAAAGGTAGACACAAAATGCTGGGGTAACTCAGCGGGACAGGCAGCGTCCCTGGACAGAAGGAATGGGCGACATTTCGGGTCGAGACCCTTCTTCAGACTGATGTCAGGGGAGAGGGGCGGGACAAAGATAGAAGGTAGTTGAAGACAGTATGACTGGTGGGAGAACTGGGAAGGGGAAGGGGATGGAGAGAGAAAGCAAAGGCTATCTGAAGTTAGAAACATAGAAACATAGAAAATAGGTGCAGGAGTAGGCCATTCGGCCCTTCAATATGATCATGGCTGATCATCCAACTCAGTATCCCGTACCTGCCTTCTCTCCATACCCCCTGATCCCTTTAGCCACAAGGGCCACATCTAACTCCCTCTTAAATATAGCCAATGTACTGGCCTCAACTACCCTCTGTGGCAGAGAATTCCACAGATTCACCACTCTCTGTGTGAAAAATGATTTTCTCATCTCGGTCCTAAAAGACTTCCTCCTTATCCTTAAACTGTGACCCCTTGTTCTGGAGTTCCCCAACATCTGGAACAATATTCCTGCATCTAGCCTGTCCAATCCCTTAAGAATTTTATAAGTCTCTATAAGATCCTTAGATCTATAAGATCTATAAGAAGTGAGAGGTCAATGTTCATATCGCTGGGGTGTAAACTACCCAAGCAAAATATGAGGTGCTGTTCCTCCAATTTGCGCTGGGTCTCACTCTGACAATGGCTTGGTGCAAGCGTAAATTGTCCCTAGTAGTAGGACAGTGTTAATGTGCGGGGATTGCTGGTCGATGCGGACTCGGTGGGCCGAAGGGCCTGTTTCCCTGCTGTATCGCTAAACTAAACTAACGATGCTGCCTGTCCCGCTGAGTTACTCCACCATTTCAGTGTAAGCCAGCATCTGCAGATTTGACTCTTTGGTTTTGTTTTGAGGGAATGGTTTATTGGGCATTTCATGTCATGTATACAATTACAATGGTATTTTTAATGCTATTCACAAATCCATTACATCCAGTGAACGAGGCACATTTAGCTTTGTTGCTCAGAACTGTATAAACTATCAGGGACGCCCAAATATAATTCCTGTTTTTAACAATCACTAAATGCCTGGTTGTGTTTTGGTAACTGTACAGATTTCTGCCTTAGCCTTTACCCTCTTGAAATCCTCGTCTCTTTCTCTAACTTGCTGAAAGACTGCAAGATGGTTGAGTTGCGCCAGAGACTTGGGTTCGATTCTGACTACGGGCGCTTGTCTGTCCGCAGTTTGTACGTTCTCCCCGTGACTGCGTGGGATTTCTCCAGGTGCTTCGGTTTCATAAGTTCATAAGCGGTAGGAACAAAATAAGGCCATTCGGCCCATCATGTCGACTCTGTCATTCAATCATGACTTTATCTCTCAACCCCATTTTCCTGCCTTCTCCCCATAACCCCTTACACCCGTACTAATCAAGAATGTATCTATCTCTGCCTTAAAAATGTACATTGACTTGGCCTCCACAGCCTTCTGTGGCAATGAATTCCACCGATTCACCACCCTTTGACTAAAGAAATTTCTCCTCATCTCTTCCCTAAAACTACATGCTCCAACACTCCAAAGATGTGCAGGTTCGTTGGCTTCAAGAATTGACCCTAGAGTGTAGAATGGAACTAGTGTATGGGTGATCACTGGCTCAGTGGGCCGAAGGGCCTCTTTCCATGCTGTATCTCTAAACTAAACTAATCTCCTTCACTTCCAGATTGAAGACGTCTAACACTTTCTTTGCCAGACCCCGTTTTTGTATACTTGCTGAATTTCTGCAGCATTTGCAATATCCATTATCATCCCACTCACCTCTATTGGATCCAAATCACCTTGTGTCTTCTTCAGTTCCTGTTGTCCTTTTTAAATCCCAATAGGAGATCTACTCCTCAACTTTACAAAACACTCTTTCGCTCTTCAGCCACCATGGTATTCTACAAACGCCGACCCTTGTAAAATAACACCACCTCCCCAGTTTGTCTCCCCAGTTGGATTCCACCTCAGACTTTAGTTTAGAGAAACAGGCCCTTCGGCCCACCGGGTCCGCGCCGACCAGCGATCCCCGCACATTAACACGATCCCGCACCCACTAGGGACAATTTACACGTACACCAAGCCAATTCGCCCACAAACCTGTACGTCTTTGGAGTGTGGGGGGTAACCGAAGATCTCGGAGAAAACCCTCGCAGATCACGTGGAGAACGTACAAACTCCGTATAGACAGCGCCTATGGTCGGGATCGAACCCGGGCACTGCATTCGCTGTAAGGCAGCAACTCTACCGCCCAGTTGGCTCCAATACTCCCCACCTTCTTCTCTTCCTTTAACATCATCTTTTAAATCCAGATCCCTTTGACCACGTCGGTGACAAAGAGATAGACAGCGTGGAAACAGGCCCTCTGACCCCACTGGATCCATAGTGACCATTAGCTTCATGACCCAAGATGGCGCCCGAGCCAGGCGACTCTTTGTGCGCTGGTCACAGAAGTGAATCTGCAATCACGCGTTACAATGGCTCCAATCTTTTATATCTTAAAGGGCCTGTCCTACCAGCATCCGACTCCATGCGATGAGCGTGATCAAACTAGAAGCGGGGGCCGCGCGGAGGTCGGGTGATCCCCTGTACAGGGCCGTTCCCACCAGCACGCGCCTGCATGCGGCAAGCGCGACCAAACCGGCAGTGAGGGCCGTGCGGAGGTCGGGTGAGTGGCGCAACGCGGCGCAAAGTGAGGCGAACTTGGAGCGAAGTCTTAAAGGTAAGTTCACCAGGACATAGAGGGGCACACAGAGAGGGGCACAGAGGCACACACAGAGAGGGTCACGGAGGCACCTACAGAGAGGGTCACAGAGGCACGACGTTGAGACGGTGTGTAATGCGTCGAGGCGACTGCGAGCCGACAAGCCGTTGCCGCGCGGAATTTTTGAACATGGTCAGTTTTTTGGAGCCCCATGCGATGTCGGGACGAACTCCGCACAATTCCGCACGGCTTCCCCGATCGAAGTGGGACCGGCCCCGCGACACCGGACGGCTCAAGCGACCACGTTAGATCGCGCTCATCGCATAGTGTTGCATGCTGGTGGGACAGGCCCTTTACTCTAACAACAGCAACATTTCTTACTCTATCTTTGTTGCTGGACTTTATCTTGCACTAAACATTATTCATGTTATTCCAGTTATAAGGTCATAAAGAATAGGAGTAGAATTAGGCCATTTGGCCCATCAAATCTACTCCGCCATTCTGTCTCTCCCTCCTAACCGCAGTCGCCTGGCTTCTCCCCATAACCTCTTCTCCCCATAACCAAAAGCTTTTCACTGTACCTCGTTGCACATGATGATAAACTAAACTCAAACCTAAGGAACTTCCCTTTCAAACTAATGCAACATGGACCCCCATTGTTTTTTGTCATGCCTCATTCTAATCAACCCCCCCCCCCCCCCCACTTCCCACCTCCATTTCTATCCCTCACCCGCACACTCGGGACAATTTATGGTGCCAATTGTCCGATCCAACCTCCGTGTCTTTGGATGTGGGAGGAAACCGAAGCACCCGGAGGAAACCCACCTGGTCACGGGGAGAACGTGCAAACTCCGTACAGTCAACACCCGTGGTCAGGATCGAACCTGGACCTCTGGCGCTGTGAGGCAGCGACTCTCACCAGCTGCGCCAAGACTTGTGTGGCTTGGGCCGAGAGACAGTAGTTTGATTAGCTGTGCCACTGTGCCGACTTTGACTTCATTATACTGTAGCCACTGGCCTGATGGCACCCCTGGGAAGGACGCCCCTCAAAGCAAAAGGTGGGAAATAATGAAAGTTTTTGTTTCTTGTGTGTCCGACAAATTTAACCCACAGCCTTCAGCTGAGGTATTTGAAAGTACTGATGCCAGACCTCGTCGCCTACGCCAGTTACACACAACACAAGTTCCTCTGTGAATGCCCTTAGATGTTCTGGGACATGGCAACATCTCTGGATGTGAAACTGTTCCCCTCAACCTGATGGAACTTTTCTCTGCAGACAGAGGATAAACACAGATTTAGCCATCAACAGCTGAACGCTGGCACGTTGAATTGAATTGAATTGAATACTTTATTGTCACCTGTGATCCGTCGCAGTGAAATTCTTTGCTTGCTTGCCCAAGTCGCCCATAAAGGGTGCTTACAAAGTTACAAATCCCTCCCATGCCCCCCTCCTTTGTTCATCCCCCCTCCGCCCCCCCCCCCCCCCCCACGCGGTCCTCATTGCCCTCCCCCCTCCCTCACGGTGGTCCCCACACGTCGGGTCCTCTTTTGTCGTTGAACATGAAACGTCCATTAACTTATTGGGGTGGGCACCCTCTTCTTGCCAAGGCTGCCAAGATCACTGAGTCTTTCCTCCCGTCAGTCCTCATCAGGATTTTTTCAACATGTTGAAAATTCAGCGGCGACCAGAAAGACACTACGACTCTTTGGAGACCTCTCATGACCATAGGGGACCTCTCACAACCATACAGGCTGTACAGTCATGAGAGGTCTCCAATGGTCGTGACAGGTCACCCGCGACGTGTCGCCAGGGGTCGCCTGTATGTTCGTGAGAGGTCTCCAAACTGTCGTAACATCTTTCTGGTCGCCTGTAAAGGTCACGTAAGTGGGACAGGCCCTTGAGGCTAACGTGAATCACATCCCACTACTTGGTCAAATCTTCTGAATCTTCTGAATTTGTAGTCGGCAGGGCAGTACACTGCACATCGCCAACTTGGACGTGTTGTGTGTATAAATGTGCTGTTAGTGCCCCCTTAAAACTGTCTAGTGACGGTGATTTGACTATATTGTTGTCTAGTTTATTCCATTCCCTTAAGGTTCTTACAAAGTATGAGTTCTTATAAATATCTGTCATGGCGATTGGGATTTCTATTTGCATACCATGTGCATATCATGCCCACTATCCCCTTTTGAATCTTGTACAACATGGCTAGTCTGTTCCTTGCCCTTGTTTCACTACAAGGAAGAAGAATCTGGCGCTACTTATACTTCAGAATGACTACAGGGTCCATTTATTGTGACTATTACCACTTGTAAGGTAATTGAGCACTTTTCAGACTGCTCTGTGTCCTTAGCCTTTGATCCCTAGCAGTGACCTCCCATTGTCTTTCAAGTGCGTGCTTTTGCAGGTTCTAAACCATCAATGGGTGGACTGAGGTTAGATGAGAGGTTAGCTCTCATTTCAATGGGTTTAATCCTATTAAAGTGAGGGTGCTTTGTGTGTGCAGCCAGTGGTGGAGATGGCTGAAGAGGGCAGAGCTGTAGATGTTGTGTACATGGACTTCAGTGAGGCGTTCGACAAGGTTCCGCATGGTAGGCTGCTCTGGAAGGTTAGATCGCATGGGATCCAAGGAGAGATAGCTGAATGGATAGAAAACTGGCTCCATGGAAGGAAGCAGAGGGTAATGGTGGAAGGTTGCTTCTCTGACTGGAGACCTGTGACTAGTGGTGTGCCTCAGGGTTCTGTGCTGGGCCCATTACTGTTTGTCATCTACATCAACTATTTGGATGAGACCGTACAGGGCAAGATTAGCAAGTTTGCTGATGATTCAAAAGCAAAAGTGAGTGGTTTTGCAGAAAGTGAAGATGGGTGTGAACGATTGCAGCAGGATCTGGATCGATTGGCCAGGTGGGCGTTGGAATGGTTGATGGAATTTAATACAGAGAAGTGTGAGGTGTGGCATTTTGGGACGTTGAACAAGGGCAGGACCTACACAGTGAATGGTAGGCCTCTGGGTAGTGTTGTAGAGCAGAGGGATCTAGGAGTACAGGTACATGGTTCCTTGAAGGTCGAGTTGCAGGTAGATAAGGTGGTCAAAAAGGCTTTTGGCACTTTGGCCTTCATCAGTCAGAGTGTTGAGTATAGAAGTTGGGAGGTCATGTTGCAGTTGTATAAGACGTTGGTGAGACCGCATTTAAAATATTGTGTTCAGTTCTGGGCACCATGTTATAGGAAAGATATTGTCAAGCTTGAAAGGGTTCAGAAACGATTTACAAGGATGTTGCCAGGACTAGAGGGTGTGAGCTATAGGGAGAGGTTGAGTAGGCTGGGTCTCTATTCCATGGAGCACAGGAGGATGAGGGAAGATCTTATAGAGGTGTACAAAATCATGGGAGGAATAGATCGGGTAGATGCACAGAATCTTGGACCAGAGGGCATAGGTTCAAGGTGAAGCGGAAAAGGTTTAATAGGAATCCGAGGGGTAACTTCTTCACACAAAGAGCGGTGGGTGTGTGGAACTAGCTGTCAGAGGAGGTAGTTGAGTCTGGGACTATCCCATTGTTTAGGAAACATGGTACAGCTACATGGATAGAACAGGTTTGGAGGGATGTGGATCAAACGCAGGCAAGTGGGACCAGTATAGCTCCAACATTGTTGGCCAGTGTGGACGAGTTGGGCCGAAGGGCCCTTTTCCATACTGTATCACTCTATGAGTCTATGACTCTCTATGACTCTATGGCAGTGGTCTGCCAATTGGTGTACAACGAGACAACGGAAAAAAGGGAGAGAGGTGGGTTTGCTTCTGGAAAGCGCACACTGGTGTAGAGACAGGAGGTTGCTAAACGCACACCTCCTAATGTCAATGGGAGGCCAATGTTAGGGGTCAAAGACCAAGGGGCCAGAGCAGACTGCAAAGTGCTCAATATTCTCACAAGTGGCTGTGGTCACCCTTCTGATGCTGTATGCCATCACCTACACCAGCCTGAACACGTCCAATTGTGTCTCACTCTCCGTGTTCACCTGCTAACAACTTTGTTCCAGCTGGCCTCATACCTGGCATGACCACCTTCTCACCCTCCGCCCTGAATACCACATGACTTCCGTATTTCCCTCACTCACCTGAGAAGATGGCCTTCAGTCCAGAGCTAACGGTAAACAACTGGGAAGATGCTAGCATGTTCAAAACCCTATGGTGGTAAAAAAAAAATGGACCATGCTTTGGTGAGGCTTTGGTCATTAGCAGGGCTGGTGGAAATCCTGATCGTGGGCTCGTCACATATAAACTTCCTCCTCAAAACTGCGTTCTACCTCGGCCCACAGTCTCTTCTGATTTACAGGTCGCAGATGGTTTGTGTTAGCATGCATATCCTGTCCCCCAACCCCCCCTCCATAACCTCCCACTGCAGAGCCAGACCTACAAACCTGTACGTCTTTGGAATGTGGGAGGAAACCGGAGCACCTGGAAAAAAAACCCACGCAGGTCACGGGGAGAACGTATAGACTCCGTACAGACAGCACCCGTAGGCAGGATCGAACCCGAGTCACTGGGGCTGTAAGGCAGCTACTCTACCGCTGCACCACCGTGCTGGTGTCATCATGAGGAATCAGACGAAGACAATAATGAAGATACACACTTGGTGCAGAATTACCAGTACTTCCATGCTGCAGATATATATATATCCACGCTAAAGACAGTTACCAAGGAATAAAAGTCTTCATCTGCAACCATCATCCATTCATCCGGAATTGGAATTAACTTCAAGATTCAAGAATGTACCTCACACCCAATCCCTTGATAAAAATCATAAATCAAGAAAAACATAATGACTGCTTGAACAGTCCCTGAGGTAAAATGCACAACTATAGTCTAAAACAGCTTCCTTTGATATACTCCCATCATTTATGTTTCCTTTCGAATAGCTTTGAAAGACATTGATTTGATTATTTTTTTTAAGTGCACGAGAAACTGATAATCTTAAACAAAACGGAGAAATTCACAAATGAAGATTTATTGATGGATGTTATTTGCAAAACTCCTGCATTTATTAACTGAGAAATCTTGCCGCTGACACGATGTGTTTTCAGGTGGCAAGTTGTGGACTTGGCTAAAGGCTCCCTTTTTGCACAACTCCAAAAATAACAGTTCTGCGTTGCTGAGAACTAGCTTACGTGGGAGCGGAGAAATATTGTGAACATTTCTGGCAGTTTGTGTGCATCCATTAGACAATTGGACTCATAGAGTCATCGAGTGATACAGCGTGGAAACAGGCCCTTCGGCCCAGCTTGCCCACACTGGCCAAAATATCCCAGCTACACCAGTCCCATCTGCCCGCGTTTGGTCCAAATCTGTCCTATCCATGTACCTGTCTCACTGCTTGGGATAGTCCCAGCCTCAACTACTTCCTCTGGCAGCTTGTTCCATACACCCACCAACCTTTGTGTGAAAGAGTTACCCCTCAGATTCCTATTAAATATTTTCCCCTTCACCTTAAACCTATGTCCTCTGGTCCTCGATTTACCTACTCTGGGAAAGCACTCTGTGCATCACCTCCCCCTTCTGTCGTAGGGTAGACTGCCTCCCCTTCCCCACCCCCCCCCCCCCTTCCTGAATCTTTGCACATCCCCACTCGTCACTTTAATGTCATGTTTCATGTATATGGCTGTGTCTTGTGTCTGTTGGCAGTTCAATTTCCCTCCTGGGGTAAATAAAGTTCTACCATATCGTATCGTATATATCATGTATCATATAGAAAATGCAATTTTGTTCAAACCAAGCTGTTTGAATGACAATAAAAGGCATTCTATTCTATTCTCACTGTACTCACTGGAATTTAGAAGATTGAGATGGGATCTTATAGAAACTTACAAAATTCTTAAGGGGTTGGACCGGCTAGATGCAGGAATATTGTTCCCGATGTTGGGGGAGTCCAGAACAAGGGGTCACAGTCTAAGGATAAGGGGGAATTCCTTTAGGACCGAGATGAGGAAAGCATTCTTTGCACAGAGAGTGGTGAGTCTCTGGAATTCTCTGCCACAGAAGGTCGTTGAGGCCAGTTCATTGGCTATATTCAAGAGGGAGTTGGATGTGGCCCTTGTGGCTAAAGGGATCAGGGGGTATGGAGAGAAGGCAGGTACGGGATACTGAGTTGGATGATCAGCCATGATCATATTGAATGGCGGTGCAGGCTCGAAGGGCCGAATGGCCTACTCCTGCATCTATTTTTCTATGTTTCTATTCTATTCTATCTATCCACTGTGGACGGCTCGATTGTAATCATGTACTGTCTTTCCGTTGACTGGTTCGCCCGCAACCATAAAGCTTTTCACTGTACCTCGGTGCAGGTGACAATAAACTGAACTAAACCGCTGTGCAGGGATGCAGAAGGCAGTCAACTAACCTGCATGTGACAGGAGACTTCTAATTACACACAGGGGCAGACTACACGTTACAACAGCTTTCTCTTCAACCTAATTTGGTAAGAACAACTTTGCCCTTTATTAGTCTTTGGCTGCAAACGCGTTGGGTGTGACCGACTTTGATGAAACCAAGTGGAGACCGTTCACCTCCAAATTGGCACGTCTACCTCGAGGGGAACAGCTCGTTTCCAGCCATGGGCCGATTATCCGAAACCGGTAATGACAGATGCGCGGCCACGAGACAGCCACGTTGGCAACAAAAATGAAACGATGCAGAAAAGAGGTATGGACACACCTTCACTTTCCTTCATTTAGCCAGTGTTTATTTCTAACCAATACATAACAGGGAGGAGACATTATTTATCCATAAGAAATAGTTATTTCCAGAGAAACAAATATACAGTACACCAGACAGATGTTTGTTGTGTAAAGTCAGAGCACCAACATAATATATGCAGCGGTACAAAAAGAACAAAATAAAATGTCTGTGATAAGTGCCTAACACAGTGCATTGTGAGCATGGGTTAGTGGAATGGACTCCACTAAATTACCAGTGCTTTCTGAACACCATAATGGTATTAATATACAGAGCCAATGGTCAGCGTTGGCCCATTGTAAAGAGACCAATGACGCTTCTTCTAACCGCCAGTTGCACTAAAACAGTTCCTTTGTGCTTCAATGCCAGCTGTTGATCACTTGCCCTGACAATGGTTTTGTGCACCTGAATCGATGCTGGAGTAGAGCAGCTAAATTTTGGTTTGTCAGGACCAGTGACGACATGCAAGGGATGAAGAAAAAACAAATACTATAGAACCATTCACTACCAAGCCCTCTCGATTCGCTTTGCCATTGCTGTGCATGCGTGAAGTCGAAGCAGATAATCATAAAATATACTGAGAGAGAGAGAGATTCTACAACAATTGAGTGGAAGGTGTTTATTTTTTTAAGATGGACACAAAATGCTGGAGTAACTCAGCGGGACAGGCAGCATCTCTGGAGAGAAGGAATGGGTGACGCTTTTTCTGTCTAGAATTTGGAAGAGTAAGAGGTGATCTTATTGGAATTCATAAAAGAGGAATGTTAACAGACTGAGCGATGGGAGATGAAAGAATGAATGAATAAATGAATGAATGAATGATACCTCATTGTCACATGTGACAAGTCACAGTGATATTCTTTGTTTGCTTTCATTGACTGCAAAGTCTCGAACAATATCTCAGCAGAAAGTGTTTGACACAGTGGATGTTGACCAGGGGAAAATCAGTTTCGCAAAGAGTTGTGAGTCTTGGAATTTTCACTCCCAGAATGCATGAATGCTCAGTCAGTCAATATGTTTAACGCTGAGGTTAATATAATTGTTTGGATTCATAGGAGCTCAAGAGATCTGGGGATCAGCTGGAAAATTTAAGGTCAGTAATCTTAAATTTGGGTCGGGTTCACAGGCTCACGTCATATTCTCTCATAGTTTACTTTAGTTTGGAGATACAGCGCGGCAACAGGCCATTCGGCCCACAGAGTCTGCGCTGACCAGTGATCCCCACACGTTAATTCTATCCTACACAGACTAAGCACAATTTACATTTGTACCAAGCCAATTAACCTACAAACCTGTACGTCTTTGGAGTGTGGGAGGAAACCGAAGCCAATTGACCGAAAACCCACGCGGTCACGGGGAGAACGTACAAACTCTGTACAGACAGCTCCCATAGTCGGGATCGAACCCGGGTCTCTGGCGCTGCAAGCGCTGTAAGGAAGCAACTCTACCGCTGCGCCACCGTGCCACCGACACAAAATGCCGGAGTAACTCCGCGGGTCAGGCAGCAGGAAAAATGGAATAGGTGACGTTTCGGGTTGGAAACTGATCCTAAGAAACTAAGATCATCTTCTTTCATTCTTGCTCTATGTTCTCATGGAAATCGAGGATAGGCGACTCATTGTGAATGGTTACGTTATCCACAACTGACATAAATATGTTCAAAAAATTGTTTCTCCTTTCTTCATGCAAGAGAAGCAATTTGGAGTTTGATTTAAAGTTCTTTAACATCTCAAAAAAAAAATTGAAATTTGAAATGAACACCGACTAAAAAAATATCTATCGGCTAGAAATTCATCTGTGGTTTGGTGATGTTCAATGCACTTTCAAGTGGAACTGAATTGTAAGGCAGTGCAAGACATGCAGTGGCTATTATGTGGTGCTACCAACCAGAGGTGATTCATTCTTCATCTCTGCACTCAGGATAGAGTCTTGGGCATTTTGTATAGAGGTCAGGAGTATCTATGTTACGTGAATTCAGGGGCTGGGTGATAGTTTGTCAGTGCAGAACGATTGTGATGATATGTTGTAGGAAGGAACTGCAGATGCTGGTTTGAACTGAAGATAGACACAAAATGCTGGAGTAACTCCGTGGGACAGGCAACATCTCTGGAGAGAAGGAATGGGTGACATTCCGAGTCGAGACCCTTCTTCAGACTGCGATGTTGTGATGATATGTACAGTTTAGTTGCTGGATTCACTGTGTGCAAATCAGGCATTAATTCAACTTTAAACCTTCCATCGTTCAAAAGTAATCAACATTAAATCCATTGCTCGTCACGGTGCTTGATTTGCTCACAGTGCCAAAGTATTGATTTCATATTGATTATTCTTGAACGATGGAAGATTTTAAATTGGACAAATGCAGTGATGGAAGATTTATCGAATGAAGGATAAACCAGGAGAGACACAAAGTGCTGGAGTCTGAAGAACAGGGATAGGTGACATTTTGGGTCGAGACTGATTGTCGGGGGGGGGGGGGGGGGGGTGGAATGGGCGGGAAAGAAAGATGGTAGAGAAAAGGGGCCGGACAAAGCAGAAAAAATATAAACATGGCCCAGAGCGTCTGGTAGACGTCAAGAGGAAACTTGGAACTGCTTCATCCGATCGATTTTACCTATTTGAAATCTAAGGTTTGCTTTCTAACTCATCCCATCCGTAGGACTCTAACTCAGGTCATTTTAACAGCAGCGCTATCCTACTTGTTCATCACACGCCAAGGATACTTGGTCATTGACCGACCCAAAACCACTTCAGGAGGTATATCGAGGTTTTTGTTTTCAAAGAGAGTCACAGCAATGGCAAAGAGTAATCAGTCCACAGATGCATGTGTTACACTAAGTTGCATGTGGTTAGATGGTCTGTACTTCAGCAAGAGAGACCCACAGGAGGAACACAGCGTATGTCTCTTGGAGATCTCTCATATCTTACCATACCATTACGGTAATAAAATGGCTGTAACAACGGAAATGTATAAGTTGTAAAAATAATTTAGATGATAAAAGTGTAAATATAAATTAAAAATGGATGACATTCTTAATAAATAACTCTACTATTTACATCTTTATATATGGCTAGGAAATTTAAATTAAACTAAACATTAACAAGCAGCTAGCTTACAGGCATGAGGTACAGCAAAAGATATGATATTACAGTAGACTGTTACATTTATAACTTTTTTTTTTCAGCACTTCATTTGATTATTGTTTTTTATGACTTCCATAAGGTGCCCAACAAGTAACTAGAATGACTAATAAATACCAGGTTTTTCACAATGGCGGTTACCATATGAAAATACTTCCTCCCTCAAAGAAATCACAGCTTGAAATGTATTTTGCAGACAGGTAAACGATCAATTAGAAAACCAAGACTTCTTGTACTCGTCTGGAAAATAAAAATGCCTCTACAGATAATGTGGGAAGTTTGCGAGTAAGTTTAACTTCTGTTCACAAGGATTGGTCGTGGGGGGGAGAGAGAGAGTGTTTTTAAAACATATTATCGTGACCAGTTTACTTGAGAGAAACTAACCAGCATCGCACCAGCAAATGTGACTTGGTGCTTAAATCGATGGTCAGAATTTCGGTATTTAGACTGAATTTATCTGCCTCCCATGATTGAAATATTTCATTGTTAAAAGCAACAATATTCTTGTATGCTGTTAAATAACAACAAAAGAAAAAAAAGCAAATATTGAATAACTATCATCTTAATACAATTTTTCATTGATTATATAAAACAAAATATTTGTGATTAATTAGCAAGAGCCAAGGGTCTTCCCAACAAATCTTACCGTCGTATGAAAGGTTTGAATGGAAGTGTGAGTATTAACTCTTTTAACGGCAACATTTCATCGAGTTTTTGCTCTCTGCATCTGACTCTCCCTTATATAATGGCTGCTATTGTAGCTAAACTAATCACCTTTTTTTTAACAAAAAGAGAAATGTTTAAATGCACGAGATATTATGTATGCAAAGCCTTTTAGGAAACAAAACTTAAAATTTTAAAATAGATTTGGATACAAAAAAAATACCTGTCTGACTTTAGCAGCTTTTCAAGAAACAAACATTGATGTAGACTTTTGCAAATGACTGTACAGGAGTTCCAAATGCAGTTACCGAGCACAATAAAAATACTGATTAAATACAATTAAGCAAGAGTTTATAACAAAAGTACAAATAAACACTTTAAACACTTAAACAATTAAATGTCAAAAAGTTGTTCCTTTTTTTTCTCTAGCTGGAGTTAATACTATGCACGAAAATCGACAAGACATTAAGACGCAACTGCACACCAAAATCCTATGGAGATCTATGTTTTTTTTTAATGTCTGAACCCTAATGCTGTGGTAGATTTTTTTTTTCTCTATTCAATCTCAGACTATGTAGTTTGCACAACCTCGCCTGTCAGGAATCTGCAGCATGAAATATTTTTTTCTTTAAAACAACACAGGTAAAACCAATAAGGACCGACAGTTACAACCAGGCAAAATGGAAGAGAGATGGGAGGTAGCTTGTCTTGCTTCAAATTCCCTTTGAAATTGGCGTGCTCTACTTTTTTTGTTTTGACACACCTCAACCAGCCAAAAGTATGAGTCAACTGAGGTCCTAAGCAACAGGTTGATGGGGAAATACTGTCTGTGGGAAAGCTTTGAGTCGCACCGCCACTGCAATAGAAATTGGACGATTGCGTTCTGCTGGGATTCTGCTGGGGATGTTGCACTTTGCTCCCTTTGTTAAAAAAATATTAGAATTTGCCTTCTCGCTGAAGCCATGGATATGAAAAGCAACCAACGCTTTTCACCGTACCTCGGTACACGTGACAATAAACTGAAGTTAACTGAACTGAACAAAATGTGCTTCCATCTCTTGAGGTTGCCTCCTTCTAGTTGAGTTTAGTTTCGTTTAGTTTAGAGATACAGCGTGGAAACAGGCCCTTCGGCCCATCGACCAGCGATCCCCCGCACATTAACACTATTCTCTTCTAGGGACAATTTTCACATTTATACCAGGCCAATTAACCTGCATGTCTTTGGAGTGTGGGAGGATACCGAAGCTCTCGGAGAAAACGCACGCAGGTCACGGTGGAGAATGTGCACAGTCCGTACAGACAGCGCCTGTAGCCAGGATCAAAACCGGGTCTCTGGCACTGTAAACTCCGTAAAGGAAGCAACTCTATCGCTGCGCCACCGTGCCGGCCCATTCCTCAGTGTCATGTATACATTCCTCACATTACATGATATTAGTACCATTGTAGATTCAGGCCATGAAGGAACCGCACAAATGTCACAGCACATTTGTATCAGATTGCTGTTCATTCTTTTAACCAAGGCACCAACTAATTTTAAGACATTAACAAATTTGCTACAGGAAGGGCAAAACTAATTTTGACTAAACTTGTGAAGAATTTGTAAATTAATAGTCACATAATTTGAAATGTAGTATTTTTTGCTTCATACTGTAGGGATATTGATTTGTATATGCGTCCTGATCGTTGTTAACCAGATATTCTGTCTCCACTAATTAGATACTTTTAAGTTTTTTTACATGGATATTGGTGTCACCATATAAAATATTGGACGGTGCACTTTGCCTTTGGAAATTGCTACTCGGGAAATCTGTGTAGGAACGAACTGCAGATGCTGGTTTCAATCGAAGGTAGACACAAAATGCTGGAGTAACTCAGCGGGACAGGCAGCATCTCTGCAGAGAAGGAATGGGTGATGTTTTGGGTCGAGACCCAGGAAAATTGGCAGATTCCTTTGAGGTGCTCAAAGGTAGACAAAGGTGCTGGAGAAACTCAGGGGGTGCAGCAGCATCTATCGAGCGAAGGAAATAGGCAACGTTTCGGGCCGAAACCCTTTGAGGTGCAGAATGCTTCAGCTTTTCTTGTGTGAATCTACAGCAAAGTGTTGTGACTGTTGGTGTTGAAAGGCTACAAATAACTATTTTTGATAACAGATAATTTTTGCCATATTTCTGTGTTAGACCATCGCAGATTAATGCCTCTGCTAAAACAAGAAAATGCATACCAGACAAATATCTAGAGTATCCCAAATGCAAGACAGGATTTAATTAAGATGCTACGTATTGGCATGTTGAGTCATGCTCAACCATTTCCAGCAGGAAGCCTCGTACTGAACAAAACCTCCAGAGATACCTGGATGAAATCATTAAGTCGATGACCCTAGGGAGAGTGACACAACAAGCAATTGTAGATTGCAAATAATGTGACAGAAATAAGAACTGAAATTCCGATCTCTGCCCCTTGAATCTTTTTGTGATTCTTCTCTTTAGTTTCGAGATACAGTGCGAAAAACAGGTCCTTTCAGCACCGACCTGCGATCCCCGCACATTAACACTACCGCACACACACTAGGGACAATTTTACATTTGTGCATTTTGGACCAAGCCAATTACCCTACAAACCTGTACGTCTTTGGAAAGTGGGGGGTAAACGAAGGTTTCGGAGAAAACCCACGGGGAGAGCTGACGAACTCTGTACAGATAAGCATCCGTGGTCAGGGTCGAACCCGGGTCTCTGGCGCTGTAAGGCAGCAGCTCTACTGCTGCGCCACCCCATGGAAGTAGAGAATTCAACAAATTCCAGTGAGCGCGTGAAAATCTACCTCTATAATTAATACATTTGTGTTCCTTTCCCAACTGGTTCAATGAACAGTTTATTTTTAATGCAGGGCACCCCAAGCCAAATGAGTGGGAGTCTACGTCTTGCATTTACATCACAAGGAGTGCAATCGAGAAGCTATCACTGTTTCAGAAGTAGCAAGCTTCAATGATATTGATTAGGTTACGTGACAGACTGGTTATAGGTCACCGAGACAATTCAGCAATCATTTATACCTTTAAGAATTTGCAGGGGGTAGTGGCATAAAATTTAGTAAACTCTGTCCGTAAGACAGCAGTGTTATTTTTCTACATGTATTTTGGATTATATTCCTTAAATGTCCAACTTGCTATGTAAGGTGTGCGTGGCAGTAATTGCATTTGACCCTAAACGATGACCACAGCATAGCATGCATTCATAGCTTTGCCTCTTTTCTTCCCCTTGAATGGAAGATATTGTCTTGCATTTGGTCTACACCTGGGTACAAGTGTCGATGGGCTAGGCTATATCTCCAGTGAAAGATGCTCAAAGTTGTAAGTTGAGGTCCTCAGGTTTATGCATAGGTTTAGGGTGAGGGGGGGAAAGATTTAATAGGAATCTGAGGGGGCAACTTTTTTGCGCAAAGGGTGGTGGGTGTATGGAACCGAGCTGCCAGAGGAGGTAGTTGAGACTGGGACTATCGCAACGTTTAAGAAACATTTAGACAGGTACATGGATAGGACAGGTTTAGAGGGATATGGGCTAAAATGTAGGCAGGTGGGACTAGTGTAGATGGGACATGTTGGCCGGTGTGGGCAGGTTGGGAGGAAGGCCCTGTTTCCATGCTGTGACTCTATTCTGGTTGGTAGAGGACTTGGCGTTTTAATGCCTGTATTGACGTTTTAATGCGTGTATTCTCCACCGAGTCTTTGTGACCATTCACTGGGCTGTCGATGTCATTGGTAGCTCTCTCTCTCTCCATCTGTCCTTTCGAGACAATTGCCAGCATTGGCTTTGATGGCTTTCAAGGTTCATACGTGTTCCTTTCAAGTTTTGCCCATGTGGCTACCATGAGACGACCATTTTACTCCCCTTAAATTTAACCAACACAGTGGCGTTTAAGAACCACTGGAACTGCCACATGGTCAAAACAAGTGTCCAGCCGTCCTGTTTGTTGGATGTTAAGAGTCAAGTATCAGAGTTTTATAGGCACGTGTCCCAGATAGGATGTTTAAGAAGGAACTGCAGATGCTGGAAAATCGAAGGTAGACAAAAATGCTGGAGAAACTCAGCGGGTGAGGCAGCATCTATGGAGCGAAGGAAATAGGCAACGTTTCGTCCCGAAACGTTGCCAATTTCCTTCGCTCCATAGATGCTGCCTCACCCGCTGAGTTTCTCCAGCATTTTTGTCCCAGATAGGACTTGAGTTTGGACTTGATTATATCTCTGTATTTTTACAAGTTGTCATTTCTTGACTCGATAGCACGCAAAAAAAAAAGTTTTACAGCGCACCTCGCTACACGTGACGGTGATAAACTAAACTAAACTATATATGGTATATCTGATCTGTATGGATGGAATGCAAAAACAAGGTTTTTCACTGCATGTGACAATGATGAACCCAAACCTACACTAAGTCTACTTGTAAAGAGACTCAAAATGCTGGAGTAACTCAGCGGGCCAGGCAGCATCTTTGGAGAAAAGGAATAGGTGATGTTTCGGATCAAGACCCAAAAAACGTCACCGATTCCTGTTCTCCAGAGATGCAGCCGGACCTGCTGAGTTACTCCAGCGTTTTGTGTCTATCTTTGGTGTAAACCCAGCATCCGTGGTTCCTTCCTGATGCAGACCTGGCTTTGCTAGGTAGTCCTTGGGGTTGGCAAGGCCAGTCAATGTTTAGTAGCTGCTCAGAACAAAATAACTAGTTTGTCGCAGATGCAACCGTTTCAAGGCCTTTTTGCCTCTCCTCCTCCACCGAGGTTTATTCCGCTCACTGATCACCCTTGCAGCGATGTTCCCACACTCACACCAATCCACTAAGTGTACCTTCATACTGGTCTGTAGCTCCCCCCCCTGATTCGACATTGGTTCCATGGGAAGAGCAATTGCAATGAGTGCCAGCAGATTTTTGTTTCCCAGGTAACGTGGCCCATTCTTTTGGCTGGATCTGTTTTCGATGAAAAGATTAAGAGATGAAATCAAAGGGTTTTAAAACAGAGCTGAAGTTTTGCTTAAGGCAGATAGACTGAAGTTTGAGTTTTGGTGTTAACCTGCTCTAACATTCTTGAGTAGGTTGGTTTACGGGCAGCAGCAGCAGCAGCCATGGTGACCGCTGTTTCCTTTCTGTAATCATTGCTCCATCTCTAAATTGTTCTGCAATCTTTCGATGGACGATCATCTTTGTGTTGCGTCTGAACTTATTGTTTTTCACTTTGCCTAAACTTTTTTGGGATTTGGCGGGATTGTGTTTGTAACCCTTTTTCAAAAGAAATCTTTAAATATATATGGGGGGAGAGGGTGATGTGGGGGGGTGGGTGGGTGGGGGTTGAAGGGGTTTTGGCCAGTGGGCGGCAGGCATAAATCATGCTATTTTTTGTGGGGTTTGTTCATTCAATGTGTCGTTTGTGTCTTTATTCCTTTGTTTTTCTCACTCCAGTCTTCAGACAGAAGGCAGACCAGTCGAATTGTGTGTGGGTGTGTGTGTGTGTGTGAGAGAGAGTATATCATCTGTTCAGAGGTGTTCCTCCGTTAAGCAGCAAGAAATGTGTGTCGCTCTCCCAGTCCGCCTTCCGCTGTCTGTAGTTCTCCCCGGCTCCTCCCGACTAATGGTGCCCGTGGAAGTAGCGTTGCTGCCTCGCTTTGTTGTGCTCCTGGGCCGCCGGGTCCCGGCAGGCGCACTCTCCGTGAAGTTCGCAAGACATGGGGAAAGGTACGACCTGCAAAAAGGCAAAGAGAGTGCATTAGACGCTTTGTCGGCTTGAGAGGCGCTGGAGGAGCAGGTTACATCACACAATGACCAAACGACACGTCCACCTGCCAACACCGTGTCACTTTGCTTCATCATTTATTCAGGTGCGGGGGCGCTTTTGCCCGTGAATGGTAAATCTGATGGCAGGTTGGCCTCGGTAACACATCTTCACCCCATTATCAGGCACTGCCTGGCTGCGTTCACCTCCACCGTCACTCAATTTAAAAACAAGACTGGGGTGGATTGTCGAGGATGATATGGTGCCCGGGTCCCAATGGTACGCTGCGTTTCCCTTCATTACTGACGGAGTGTCTGCTACACGGTGCACTAGACTGTTACATGGTGTGACTGCACTTCCAGAGGAACTCCTTGTCTGGCAAGTGCTTTGGGATGTCAGCGGGTCTTGAAAGGCATTAAACTAAGAGCTTTTGTTTCATTTCGTGAGACAGATCCACTCTGAGTGCAAGTTCGTGCCTTTCCTGCTCAAAGCCTTCACGGGAGCTTCAAACTAAAGCACCCAGAAGGGCAATCAATGGACCTGGTTAAAGAAACGGGAGAAGCGGAGAAAAGGGCTCCGTGCAAATTTGGAAGAGGACAATGTCCTTTGCTTTGTGATGCAATTGAGCAGGTGTCACGGTGGCCCAGCGGTAGGGTTGGTGCCTTACAGCGCCTGGGACCAAGGTTCGATCCTGACTACGATGTGCTGTCCGTACGGAGGTTTGTACGTTTGCGCCGGGACCGCGTGGGTTCCCTCCGGGTGCCCTGGTTTCCTCCCACAAAGCTGTGCTGGTTTGTCGGGTAATCGGCCTCTGTAATTTGTCGCTAATGATCAGGATAGAACCAGTGTCTGGGCCAAAGGGCCTGTTTCCTGTATCTCTAAACCAAACTGAACTAAATTAAACTAAACTTAACTAATTGGCATAACGTATTAAGTGGAACATCATGATCTGGAAAAAGAAATTGAAAAATCGAGTCAATCTTTTTCTGACCAAGTTCCTAAAAGAGATGGACAATGCTGCCAGGGGTGGTGGTGGATGTAAATATGATAGTGGTGTTTGAGAGGCTTTTAGATAGGCACATGGATACATATTGAGGGAAATCGATTATCTGCAGACAGATGAGATTAGCTTAAGTTGCCTAAGTGAGTCTGAAGAAGGGTCTCGACCCGAAACATCGCCTCTCTCCTTCGCTCCTTAGATGCTGCTGCACCCGCTGAGTTTCTCCAGCCTTTCGTGTACCCTTAGCTTAAGTTGGCATCATTTTGGCACAGATATTGTAGACTGAAGGGCCTGTTGATGAGTTGAACTATTTCCTATTCTCATCAACTCCTTTCCCTTTTTTGGAACAGTGAGGGTAAATTCCACCCAAAACAGATGGCTTTAGGGTCAGTAAAGCTTGTGGCTAATAGTTTAGGGTAGACAAAAATGCTGGAGAAACTCAGCGGGTGAGGCAGCATCTAGATGCTGCCTCACCCGCTGAGTTTCTCCAGCATTTTTGTCTACCTTCGATTTTCCAGCATCTGCAGTTCCTTCTTAAACAGCTAATAGTTTAGTTTAGTTTATAGATACAGCGCGGAAACAGGCCCTTCGGCCCACCGAATCCGCACCGACCAGCGATCCCCCACACATTAACACTACCCTACACACACACTAGGGGCAATTTACATTGAAACCAAGCCAATTAACCTGCAAACCTGTACTTCTTTGGAGTGTTGGAGGAAGCAGGAGCTCACGAAGAAATCCCATGGGGTCACGGGGAGACCAGCACCTGGAGTCAGGATCGAACCCGGGCCTCTGCGCCACCGTGCCGCCCATTTAGCTTGCAACATATTTTGTACCGATATCTATTTGTTCAGGAAAATCAGTAATATTTTGGTTCCAGTATTTATCTGCGAGTACGATCTCTAGGAAATGCCTTCAATGGATACATATTGTGCACTTTTCTGATCATAGAAACGTAGAAACATAGAAAATAGGTGCAGGAGGAGGCCATTTGGCCCTTCGAGCCAGCACTGCCATTCATTGCGATCATGGCTGATCGTCCCCAATCAATAACCCGTGCCTGCCTTCTCCCCGTATCCCTTGATTCCACTAGCCCCTAGAGCTCTATCTAACTCTCTCTTAAATCCATCCAGTGATTTGGCCTCCACTGCCCTCTGTGGCAGGGAATTCCACAAATTCACAACTCTCTGGGTGAAAACGTTTTATCTCACCTCAGTCTTAAATGGCCTTCCCTTTATTCTAAGAATTCAAAGATCAGTTGGACTTTTCGTGTAAATTTTAAATGCTGATGGGTATCAATAAGTTCTAAGAGTAATTTGCTGCTCCTGTTTAAAATGAGTGGTCGGAAAACCATGGGCCATGGGTGCATGAATTCTGATGTGTCCTGCCAGTGGGATGGGCTTACTGCCAGGCACATAGTGCCAGACATTTCCCCTTTATGCATACACCATCTAAATCCTCTGCAGTTAGCTGTTTAGCTTGGAAAGGATGTTCGTATTTACCGATGTGGATTGGAAAAACAAGACGTCAGAGTGAAGAGCTTTCAATCCATTAAGTTCACGAACGAGCACTTACTGTGTGTGTGTGTGTGTGTGTGTGTGTGTGTGCTCTCGCTGCAGTTTAGCGTTCAGTATCTTGAAGCAGATGCTGTTCCGTATCCTCCGCACCGTCTGCCTAAACCTACCCGATCTTCCAGTTGCTAAACACTTTAACTCCCCCTCCCATTCCCACACTGGCCTTTCTGTCCTGGGCCTCCTCCATTGTCAGAGTGTGGCCACACACACATTGGAGGAACAGCATCGCATATTTAGCTCGGGCTGCTTACACCCCAGCGGTATGAACATTGACTTCTCTAACTTCAAGTTCCCCTCTCTCCATCTCTCTTACTTCCTAATTCTCCAGTCTGACTGTCCCCCTGATCAGGTTTTACCTCCGCATGCTTCCTTGTCACCTTCCCCGAGCTAACAATGATCTCTTTTACCTCTTCCTTGATCTGCATCCCTTTTGATGTCTCATTCTCACCCCTTACCCTTCCATATCTCTGTACCCCTCTCCCCGGACTCTCAGTCTGAAGAAGGGTCTCCACCCGAAACGTCACTCTTTCCTTCTCGCCAGAGATGCTGCCTGACCCGCTGAGCTACTCCAGCATTTTGTGTCTATCTTCGGTGTAAACCAGCATCTGCAGTTCCTTCCTACACATTTCAAGTGAGGAACCAGGTCAACTAAAAGGGCGGCTCAGAATAACAAAAGTTATGTTCTCAAAAACTAGCATCAGCAGGATCTTGCACTAAATACTTCTTCATATAATTGGATCTTGGAGCTATTTACATTCAACAGATCTTTCTACTGCACTTATCCATTAAGTTATGTTTAACGGCAGAGATCTCAATTAGTTTGGCCCACATTGACTTCTAGCCTGCGTTCCACCCTATGTTTTTCCAAGATCAATAGAATGCAACAGAGTGGCTCATGAGCAAAAACATAGGTTCCAAAATGGATATATAGGTCCCAGAGATCAGTGAATCTCAATTTTCTCCTCCCAGTCCTCTAGAGTTTATTTAATTATTTGTCTAGCCCTTGGAATAAAGTCATGAGGATCTCGATATGAAAGGTCTGGGATGCACACAATGTTCAATTAGTCATCGAGTTTAGTTTAGAGATACAGCGCAGATACAGGCCCGTTGGCCCACCGAGTCCGCTCCGACCAGCCATCCCTGCATATTAACACTATCCTACACACACTAGAGACAATTACATTTATACCAAGCCAATTAACCAATTAACCTGTATGTCTTTGATCTGTGGGAGGAGCTTTTCCCATTGAGGGTAGGGAAGATTCAAACAAGAGGGCATGACATGAGACTTAAGGGACAGAAGTTTAGGGGTAACATGAGGGGGAACTTCTTTACTCAGAGAGTGGTGGCTGTGTGGAATGATCTTCCAGCAGAAGTGGTGGAGGCAGGATCGATTTTAACATTTAAAAGTAAAGTGGATAGGTATATGGACAGGAAGGGAATGGAGGGGATGGTCTGAGAGCAGGTAGATGGGGCTAGGGAAAAATAAATGGTCGGCACGGACTGGAAGGGACGAGAAGGCCTGTTTCCGTGCTGTAATTGTTATATGGTTATGTTATATGGTTATCTCAAAGAAAACCCGCGCAGGTCATGGGGAGAACATACTAAACTCCATACAGACAGCACCCGTAGTCAGGATCCAACCTGGGTCTCGGGCACTGTAAGGTGGTAGATCTACCGCTGTGCCACTGTGCCACCCCAAAGACTCAAAGGAGAATTGATGGCAGTTCGGGTTCGGGAGTCTGAAGAAAGGCCCCGACCCGAAAACATAACCCGACAGCCTGACCCGCTGAGTTACTCCAGCATTCTGTGTCTATCTTCGGTATAAACCCGCATCTGCAGTTCCTTCCTGCACTTTTTTTTCCACACAGTTGGCAATGTAACATTTGACAGCCAAGTGTTCGCAATTAACGGGGTAAGGGCTGTTTAAAATTGGTACAGATTTATTAACTGTTTGGAATCGAAGAATGAAAGACTGGTTCGACCGGGCTTGTATTCACTGGAATTTAGAAGGATGAGAGGGAATCTTACGGAAACTTACACAATCCTTAAAGGATTACACAGGCTAGATGCAGGAAAAATGTCCCCGATGTTGGGGAAGTCCAGAACCAGGGGTCACACAGTTTAAGAATAAGGGTTTAAGAAGGAACTGCAGATGCTGGAAAATCGAAGGTAGTTTCTCCAGCACTTTTGTCTACCTTAAGAAGAAGGCGTAGGCCATTTAGGACTGAGATGAGGAAAAACATTTTCACCCAGAGAGTTGTGAATCTGTGGAATTCTTTGCCACAGAAGGAAGTGGAGGCCAATTCACTGGATGTTTTCAAGGGAGAGTTAGATTTAGTTCTTAGGGCTAAAGGAATCAAGGGATATTGGGAGAAAGCAGGAATGGGGTACTGATTTTGGATGATCAGCCATGATCATATTGAATGGCGGTGCTGGCTTGAAGGGCCGAATGGCCTACTCCTGCACCTATGTTTTTACGTTTCTATGAAAGAGCATCTGGTTGTCTGTAGATATATTTTGTCACCCATTGGAAGGGACGGGGGGGGGGGGGGGGGGGATTCTCTTCATGAAACATCAAAGTGCAAACTTAAATTTAAGATGAATTCAGTTGACTTTCGCTAACCTGTTCCTTTTTACATATGTATAGGCGCTTCTACAGGCTTTTTAAAAAATGTTTCTTGATAGATTATTACATTCCGTTTTCCCTTTTCTTATCGATTTCTTGCTCCGGCTTTGCCGAACTCCAATTTTTTTTTCTCTCATTCCTCAAACGTCAAACGTAATGCTTTTTTTGGCAATGTTGTCAGACTTTTCCAATGAATTAATACAGTCTCAACCATTGATGAACTGTTTCTCCTTCTGAGTTTTATGCTTCAAAGAGAAATATTTATTTGCCTATTTGCTGTAAACCAGGCAATAATTCCCTGGCTCTGCCAGCTGCATAGCTAGTGGAGTTGCTGCCGCACAGCGCCTGAGACCCGAGTTCGATTCCGGCCTCAGGTGCTGATTCTGTGGAGTTTGCACGATCTCCCTGTGAACCCCGTGGGTTTCCTCCCTCATCCCCAAAACATTCGGGTTTGTAGGTTAATTGGCCTCTGTAAATTGCCCTCAGTGTGCAGGGCTGACTGGATAGCACACGGTACAAGCTTTTCACTGTACCTCGGTACACGTGACAATAAACTAAACTAAACTAAACTAAACTAGGGAATGGATGAAAAAGGGCTATCAGGCAACTGAATCATCCTACCGCAATTAGAGAGCAGTCCTGAACGACTATCTAGCTCATTGGTGAACGGGTGATCAATGGTTGGCGTGGACTCAGTGGGTCGAAGGGCCTGTTTCAATGCTGTATCTTTAACCTACAATTACAAACTTTTCAGATTGTCCTGCCACTGATCTTCATTTGGGGGCAACAAGGAAAGGCCAATAAATTAACCCGAATGCCTTTGTCTGTCGACCAAAGCTTAATATAGTTCATCGATCCACCATAAAAACTTACACCTTAAACTGTTTTTTTATCCATATTAATTTTGATGGACCTGAAGCTTAGTTAAGTTTATTATGGTCACCAGTACCAAGGTACAGTGAAAAGCTTTTTTTCGTGCTATAGATTCGCACCCTGGCCACTCCCTCTTCTCCCCTCTCCCATAAGGCATGGAAATAGAAGTGTGATGTGAAAACGCACACCTCCAGATTCAGGAACTGTTTCTTCCTGGGCAACTGAATCATCCTACCACGACTCGAGAGCAGTCCTGAACTACTATCTACCTCATTGCTGACCCTGGGACTATCTTTGATCGGACTGAAGATTGTTAAGGGCTTGGACACACTAGAGGCAGGTAACATGTTCCCGATGTTGGGGGAGTCCAGAACCAGGGGCCACAGTTTAAGAATAAGGGGTAACCCATTTAGAATGGAGACGAGGAAACACTTTTTCTCAAAGAGAGTGGTGAGTCTGTGGAATTCTCTGCCTCAAAGGGCGGTGGAAGCGGGTTCTCTGGATCCTTTCAAGAGAGAGCTAGATAGGGCTCTTAAAGATAATGGAGTCAGGGGATATGGGGAAGAAGGCAGGAACAGGGTACTGATTGGGGATGATCAGCCATGATCACATTGAATGGCGGTGCTGGCTCGAAGGGCCGAATGGCCTACTCCTGCACCTATTGCCTATTGTCTATTGAATTTACTGGCTTTAACTTGCACTAAACATTATCCCCTTATCATGCATTTGTACTGTAAAGAGCTCGATTGTAATCATGTACAGTCTTCCCGCTGACTGGTTAGCACGCAGCAAAGCTTTTCACTGTACCTCGGTACACGTGACAATAAACTCAACTAAAGTAAAGGCATACATGAACACAATCAAGCTGACCACAGTGCACAGATAAGGATAAAGAGATAATATTGATTTCAAATTGAATTAAATGACTTTAAATTTTTATACAAGGATACGTGTGGCATGGTGGCGTAGCAGTAGAGCTGCCGCCTCACAGCGCCAGGGACCGGGTTCGATCCTGACTAGGGGTGCTGTCTGTATGGAGTTTGTTTCCTGCCACAAGACATACAGGTTGGTCGGTTAATTGGCTTGGCGTAAAATGTAATACTTGTCCCTAGTGTGTGTCGGGTGGTGTTAATGAGCAGGGGTCGCTGGTCGGTGCGAGGTTGGCGGGCTGAAGGGCCTGTTTCCGCGCTGCATCTCTAAACTAAACTAAAATATATCACATTGCAACCGCGTTTCCTGAACGTTCCTCAACCTCATGATAACCGTGGAACATTCAAATAAAAAGAGCCAGCTCTCCAGTTAGTTGTGTTGCCTACTGCCAAGAAAAGTACCTCATAGTGTGAAAGATAATTTTATTGAGTGTGTAAAAGATGGCTTTCTGGATAAATACGTCAGGTGTTTTGCAGTGTTTTCGTAAGGAACTCTATCCTGATTTCTGAGTATTTTGTTTGGCAGATAATGCAGATTGAAGGGTCCAATAATGATTATATTACCATTTTAACTGGTTTCTCTAATTTCCTGCTTTATGCCATGCTATAGTTTAGTATAGTTTAGAGATACTGCACGGAAACAGGCCCTTCAGCCCACCAAGCCCGCACCGACCAGCGATCCCCGCACATTAGCACTATTCTACACACACTAGGGACAATTTACATTTATACCAAGCCAATTAACCCACAATCCTGTACGTCTTTGGAAAGTGGGGGGAAACCGAAGATCTTGGAGAAAACCCACGCAGGTCACGGGGAGAACGTACAAACTCCGTACCGGGAGATAACTGTAGTCAGGATCAAACTTGGGTCTCTGGCGCTGTAAGGCAACAACTCTACCACCGCTGCCCCACCATGTTGCCCTTTACTTGCTTGAGAGACTGGCTTCCTGCCCCTGTTGTCTTTCAGCTCCAGCCAAACTGATGTCCCAAGTCCCTTCCTCCCTTTTGCCTCAATCAAATTCTTTATTGTCAGGGCTATTCCCCAACCATAAAAGGAAACAAAGTGGTGGAGTAACTCAGCGGGACAGTCAACATCTCTGGAGAAAATGGAGAAGTGAAGTTGCGGCTCAAAACCCTTCTTCAGACTCAAAAAGTGGACCAGATACGTCTCCTAGAGATGCCTGAGTTACTCCAGCATTTTGGGTCCTTTTATGTACTAACCAGCATCTGCAGTTCCTTGTTTCTCTATTCTCCACCATCTTCTCCAGTTAAGTCTTCTGAAGCCTAAATCTTCTTTCCCAAACCCAATTCCTTGTAACCATGCCTCCTTCATGGCTCTGAGATAGTAACTACTCATTTCATTTTGTTTTGCCATTAACTCATCTATTGTAGTCATTCAAAATGTCTTGGCTTTGTGATTATTCCAGGCGTACGCTGTCGATCTTTGTCACAGGGCAGCACAGTTGCGCAGCAGTAGATTTGCTATCTCACAGCGCCAGAGACCCGGGTTCGATCCTGCCTAAGTGTGTCACCTGCACAGAACGACGTGGAGACCCAGCAGGGGGCTGCCGAGAACGAAGGTGGAACTGACGATTGGACGGTCCGGTAAACCTATGTAAACTTGTCGGCGCCAGAAACGAGGCGATAATTATGTACTGCCTGGGTGAGGTCTGCTGTATGCCTTTAATTTAGTTTAGATACAGCACGTAAACAGGCCCTTCGGCCCACCAGGTCCGCATCGACCAGCGATCCCCGCACATTAGCACTATCCTACACCCACTAGGGACAATTTTTCCATTTACCGAGCCAATTAACCTACAAACCTGTACGTCTTTGGAATGTGGGAGGAAACCGAATGCTGGAGTAACTCAGCGGGACAGGCAGCATCTCTGGAGAGAAGGAAAGGGGTGACTTTTCGGGCCGAGACCCGTCTTCAGACTGATACGTTGTGTTTTATGTGAAAAGTCAGTGAAGCTGTTGAACAGGAGTTTCACAATGTTAGGTTGGATTGCTCACAGTGCCAGCTTTCATAACTTTACGGAGCCATTTCCCCTTAGTTCACCTCAATTCTCCTCGTGTGAACTGCAAGAGAGTATGAATAGGAATCCAGTGAAGTGAAAGGTGTGAAAGTTCATTTGTAGTATTTGATCCTGCGCAGGTTGACTGAAGGAATCCTCATTACTTCCACTAGATCAGGGCACTCCGCACATTTTATCGGAGTCGACCGCTTGAGCTCACACGAACCACATGCGATTTTTGAGTCAACGTTCTCATTAACGTGCACAAATCTCAAGTGATAAACTTAGCAGACGTGACATGGTGCTTTATGTTAGAATTTAAACACCAGTGAACTGATGGCAGATTTGCTCAGGCTGCAGGCTGAAGGAATTCCAGTCGGATGAAATGGTAAACAAGGAAAAAAACGGCCCGAATAGTATTTCCTTCAAGGGTCTAATCAGATTCGTTTTAGTTTAGTTTAGAAATACAGCGCGGAAACAGGCCCTTCAGCCCACCGAGACCGCGCCGTCCAGCGAACCCCGCACGCTAACACGACTACACACACTATGGACAATTTACAATTTTACCAAGCCAATTAACCTACAAACCGTTACGCCTTTGGAGTGTGGGAGGAGAGCAGAGCATCCAGGGAAAACCCACGCAGTTCAAGGGGAAAACATGCAAACTCCATACAGGCAAGCATCCGCAGTCAGGATCAAACTCGGGTCTCTGGCGCTGTAAGGCAACAAGTCTACCTCTGCCCCACCATACTGCCCGACAGATTAAGGCACATAAGAATGAAAAATTATCTCAATGGCGTTTGAACTATCTGCTTATAAATAGTGAAATTTGAACATCTTCCCATATAAGTGGGAGGTGATTTTATTTTTAACAAAGGTTGTGATTCAGAAACGGTTTCAGATAAATGCTGGCCAGTGTTAAAATTTAGGCAGAGCTTCAGAGACCAGTGATAAATGACCATGTACAGCATAGTTATCGTTCCTGTCAACTGAATGCATTCACCTCAAATTTCATTTCATATCCGACCCTCACAACTGACTGGAATTTCAGCGTTTTTGCCCTTTTTGCAATTAGAGAAAAGGAGATTCATTTTTAAATTGATCAACACTAAACCCGTGTCATGTTATTTATTTCGGCAAGGACCAGTCGTGGCTGCAAATCTGCAGGTGGCAACCCTGACTTAAAGGAAAATAATTTTATTGCCAGTTCGTAACAAAATTTCTTCCCTGGGGGGCATTTGCTTGGAGCCTTCGGAAGATGTATCGTCTACCTTTAAAATCTGACTGGGCCTCCATTCTGATCTCTGGCAAGCGTATGTCCTGAGTCGAGGGTGGGAGCAGGTTAACTCTTGCATTTTTCTCTTTTTGCTCAGTTTTGTAAAAAACTGGTGTGAAATGTCAGCCAAGACTGCCAACCCAAAAAGACCGAGGGCTGTGAAAAGAAAAAAAAACTCAAAAGTAGTTTTTGTTTTCAAAGATCTACAGAGTGGCTGGAAGATTTTCTTTTGAAAATGAATAATTAAGTGTTTTTTTTTTCCACTGCGTTACTGTACTCGTGATCTTTCTTTAGCCTGCATGGTCTGACCCCCATTGAGAATTGGTATGTTCCATATTTTTCTGGCATATTTTAAAGTATGGCCCCTTAAAGACTGCTTTCCTTCTGTAAGGAATCCAATACTCTGAGCTCATAAGCTCTGCTTCAGTCCAAAGAGTTCAAAAGGCTCTGATGTTGGTTAGGCCCACTAACCTTTCACTGTGGCCCCAAGTCACAGGGGACCTTGTCTCAGATTGTTCTGCTTTCACTTCTGGCTAGCATTAAAATTTCAACCCAAAAAAAAAAAAAAAAAGAAAGAGATGACTGGAGATTAAAGTCAGTGAAACAGTGGAACAGGAAAGGAATTAAACAAAGATGAAGGTGGTATCTAATCAGTTGTGGCTGGAGTCTGGGTCTGCCCTTTCTTACCTACAGCGAGCGTACAAATGAACTCGTGGGTCGTGAGGGCCGGTCGATATTTTATCCCTTCCTCTCACCCCCTCCCGCACCAAGGATTTTTTTTTTTTTTGTAACGTCTCCAGGTTGCTTGCACAAGCAAGTTATTTACTTGGGTTCTTCTGAAGTAACGCGTAATGTTACAAGTGCTCCTCTGGTCCTGAGCATACAACGTTGAAATGGCAGTCTGCACGGCACGGCCAAGAATCTAATAAAATCAATATTTTTCAGTGGGGCCAGAGAGGGACTGCGGCTCGGCTACCCCCAGTCAAACTCCATGAATCTTGTTGTTAATATAACACTGGGGAAGAACAAGTCCATTTAATAAAAGCTTTGCCTCGAGGTCTTCCACATGTGGGTTGATGTTAACCTGAAGGGCGGCACAGTGGCGCAGCGGTAGAGTTGCTGCTTTTGCAGCGCCTGGGTTGGATCCAGACCGTGGCCGTGCTTGCCTGCACGGAGTTGGTATGTTCGCCCTGTTATCCCATTTATCTCCCCATTTAGAACGGAGACGAGGAAACACTTTTTCTCACAGAGAGTGGTGAGTCTGTGGAATTCTCTGCCTCGGAGGGCGGTGGAGGCAGGTTCTCTGGATGCTTTCAAGAGAGAGCTAGATAGGGCTCGTAAAGATAGCGGAGTCAGGGGATATGGGGAGATGGCAGGAACTGGGGTTACTGATCAGCCATGAACACATTGAATGGCGGTGCTGGCTTGAAGGGCCTAATGGCCTACTCCTGCACCTATTGTCTATTGTCTATTGTCTCTCTGCATGGGTTTCCTCCGGGTGTTCCGGTTTCCTCCCACACTCCAAAGACGTACAGGTTTGTAGGTTAATTGGCTTTGGTAAAATTGTAAATTGTCCCTGGTGCGTGTAGGTTAGTGTGTGGGGGATCGCTGGTCGGCGCGGCCTCAGTGGGCCGAAGGGCCTGTTTCCGTGCTGTGCCTCTAAACTAAACTGTACTAAACTTAATGCTTAAGAAGGAACTGCAGATGCTGGAAAAATCGAAGGTGGACAAAAATGCTGGAGAAACTCAGCGGGTGAGGCAGCATCTATGGAGCGAAGGAATGGGTGACGTTTCAGGTCGAGACCCGAAACGTCACCTATTCTTTCGCTCCATAGATGCTGCCTCACCCGCTGAGTTTCTCCAGCATTTTTGTCTACCTGTGCTAAACTTGCATTTTTTTTCTTCGCTCCATACTCACTTGACACCACTGTTCAAATGAAGTGTAAGAGTGATTTATATTCTTTTAAATAATAGGGGGAAAGGGTTTGGTTAAAGGTTCAAGCTGGCATGTTCCTACCTGTGTGTGTGGGCAGGTGTCAGAAACGATAGCAGATTCATCTTTATTACAAGCTGCAAAGAGCCGGGGTCATGAATCCACGTGAGGATTAGAAATGGAGAGCTGCAGCTGTGTGCTCTTGAAGCGAGACGTAGAAGGAAGCATAGGAGGGAGAGATAAATCCCCAAATGTGATTCCTCCTGCTCGCCGACGCTCCGACTCCCCAACCACATTTTAACCCAGACTCGCTACTTTTTTGCATATCTTTCATTCATCTGTTCCATACATCTCGGCATCATCGTCTAGATCTAACCTTTCCCTTTCCTCTGATTCTCATTCTGAAGACCCATCCAGACCCCGAAACGTCACCTATGCCTTTCCTCCAGAGATGCTGCCTGTCTCGTTGAGTCACTCCAGCTTTTTATGTCAACTTACAAACCTATACCTCTTCGCAGTGTGGGAGGAAGCCAGAACACCCCAAGGAAACCCACGCAGTCACAGGGAGAACGTGCTAATTCCGTACAGACGGCACCCCCAGTTAGGATCGAACCCGGGTCGCTGTCGCGGTAAGGCAGCAACTCTACCGCTGCGCCACCATGCCACCCTCTTGTTACGATGTGGAACAGCTGTGCAAAGGCTGGTCCCAGATGTCTGAGAACCCATTATTCAGTCAAAAAGACTTTGAGGTAACACTCCACTCGCATTTTAAACAGCATGAGCATTCTTTAACTGGTCATTAATTTCACTGCCTGGTTTTGCAAACTCACCATTGAAGATTGCTATCTTGATAATAGATCTGTTTCTGCAAAATGCTGTCTGATATTTTTGACAGATGCAGAAAGATGTAAGTCCTTAACAGATCAACTGGACAATTTCACCCCTTCAAAAGACAACGAGTGATGTTCCTAAATTTAATGTAAATATTCTTTCCTTCTGTCATCAACATGTTTGCTGTGTAAAGCATTGGCCTTAAGACCAGCTGTTAGGACCCTATCAATTCACACATTCTTCAGATCTCAGACTAGTTAAGAACAATACCTAGGGTCATTAGCTGGTGTTTAAAGATGAAAGGTGTACACTTGATATTTGTTAATCCTATTGCCGTGCCTTAAGTTTCCCCACTTAATCCTTGATGTAACTGATATAATGTGATATCGTGTGAACTGGCGGCAGCGGTGGCACAGCGGTAGAGTTGCTGCATTACAGCGCTTGCGGCGCCTGAGACGCGGGTTTGATCCAGACTACAGGTGCTGTCTGTACGTTCTCCCAGTGACCTGCGTGGCTAATCTCCGAGATCTTCAGTTTCCTCTCACATCCCAAAGATGTACAGGTTTGTAGGCTAATTGGCTTGGTATTAGTGTAAATTGTAAATTGTCCCTAGTTTGTGTGTGTAGGATAGTGTTAATGTGTAAAGGGCCTGTCCCACCAGCATGCAACTCTATGCGATGAACGCGATCAAACTAGAAGCGGGGGCCGCGCAGAGGTCGGGTGATCCCCTGTACAGGGCCGTTCCCACCAGCATGCGCCTGCATGCGGCAAGCGCAACCAAACCGGCAGCAGGGGCCGCGCGGAGGTCGGGTGAGTGGCGCAACGCGGCGCAAAGTGAGGCGAACTTGGAGCGAAGTCTAAGGTAAGTTCGCCAGGACAGAGAGGGGCACACAGAGAGGGGCACCGAGGCACACACACACACACAGGGCCATGGAGCCACACACATAGAGGGTCACGGAGGCACTTACAAATAGGTTCACGGAGGCACGATGTCCGGGCGGTGTGTAAATGTCGAGGCGACTGCGAGCCGACAAGCCGTTGCCGCGCGGAATTTTTGGACATAGTCAGTTTTTCAGAGCCCCGCACGATGTCGGGACAAACTCCGCACAATTCCGCACGGCTCCGGCGATCAAAGTGGGACCGGCCCCGCGACGCCGGACGGCTCAAGCGACCACGTTAGGTCGCGCTAATCGCATAGAGTTGCATACTGGTGGGACAGGCCCTTTAGGATTGCTGGTTTGTGCGGACTCGGTGGGCTGAAGGGCATGTTTCCGTGCTGTATCTCTAAACTAAACTAATACATATATTAATTCACAAGAATAAATGCTGAAACTGCACGATGTCATTCCTTAAAAATTCAATGGTATCGTTCGTTTTTTATGAAGTAGAAGATTAAGTTGAAGCAGAAATTTGAAATGCTATAATCGCTCCTGTAATTGTGTACAATAGAAAAACTGGCTCACAAGTTCCTAAAATGGGCACAAAAAGCAGGAGAAACTCAGCGGGTCAGGCAGCATCTCCTGAGAAAAAGGGTCCGAAGAAGGGTTCCGACCTGAAACGTCACCTACTCCTTTTCTCCAGAGATGCTGCTTGCCCCGCTGAGTTTCACCTGGAGAATACCCATGCAGATTGCGGGGAGAATGTGCAAACTCCATCAGACAAGTACCCCTAGTCAGGATCCAACCCGGGTCTCTGGCCCTGTCGGGCAGCAACTCTACCGCTGCGCCACTGTTCCATCCCATCTTTTTTTCCCGATTTTCCAAATTTTCCGGATTTTTCTTGATTATCGCTCGTCAAAGTTGGCGGAAACGCAAATGTTTTGTTGTCGTTGTCATATTTATGATTGCCCCGTTAGCATATCTTGTACAGAAAGCTGCAGGAATTGTCCTGAAGTAACTTCTTCAGTATCCCACAATTGCAGCCCAGGACCCGCGCTTGATTCTGACCTCAGGTGCTGTGTGTGTGGTGTTTGCACGTTCTCCCTGTGACCTCGTGGTTTCCTCCCACATCCCATATTTGTGCAGGTTTGTAGGTTAATTGGCCATTGTAAAGTGCCCCTTGTGTGTAGGGAATGGCTGTGAAAATGAGATAATGTAGAACTAGTATGAACGGGTGATCAATGGTCGGCATGGATCTGATGGGCCGAATAGCCTGTTTCCTTGCTGTATCTTTTAATCAATTAATCATTTGACAAATGTCATGTGATGAAAAGATTTCCTTACAATCACTATGTAATGTAACTACATACAACATCCTAACATGTTATAATTGTATTAAGAAAGATTTCTAGTTATAAGAGCTCTCTTACAACCAGAATCTATCAATCACTTTACAGTAACAGCTTATCAGATTGATGTTCTCACTTCAAGGTGCCCAAATCAGATGTTATAAACTATGACAATAATATTAGCTCTAGTCCCATTGTTTTAGTGTGATGATTTGAAACATCTTAGAGGCACGATGATTTGATGTATGAATTCCGTTTTAGAGATACAGCATGGGAACAGGCCCTTCAGCCCACCAAGTCCATGCGAACCATCGATCACCTGTTCTTACTTGTTCAATGCTATCCCACTCACACATCACTGCCTACACATCAGGGTCAATTTTAGAAGAGCCAATTAACCTACAAACTCAAGATAGATATAGAATGCTGAGTAACCCAGCGGGTCAGGCAGCATCTCTAGGTAAAAGGAATAGGTGGCGTTTTGGATCAAGACCCTAGTTTGGACCCTATCTAACACCTATTCGTTTTCTCCTGAGATGTTGCCTGACCTGTGTCTTCGGTGTAAAACAGCGCTGCAGTTCCTTCCTACACATTTAACTCACTAACCCACACGCCTTTGGGACGTGGGAGGAAACCAGAGAGCCTGGAGTAAACCCACGCAGGTCACAGGGAGAAAAATGCACACGCTACAACAAACAGTTCCCGAGGTCAGGATCGAACCTGGGTCCCCAGCGCTGTGAGGTAGCAGCCGTACCCGCTGCACTGCCCGTCTTTGTGGAGCGAGTTGGTGAGGATGAAATATTTCAGCACGGGAAGAAAAGGGTGGAGATGATTCTGCAAGTCAGTCTGGAGTGTTGTCCACATGATACGATACAACTTTATTTATCCCAAGAAAGGAGGAATGAAGGAAAGAGTCTGTGATGGTGGCCCTGCCCAGTCTCTGGCATTGAATGGAATACGGTGCCAAAAGAAGAGGACATTAATGGAATTAAAACATTTGGGAAAAACAGAAGGGAATTGTTTACTATGATTCAGACTTTGGGCATGAGGTTTCTCCAAATGTGCTACGCTGCAGAAGGTGCTATGTACATAATTATTGTGGGATGATCATGTTACACCCTACATGCAATAGCAATTGTCCTTCGTCAGTCTCAGGGCAATTCATCAACTGCTTTAAGCGGGTTGCATCTCTTACATAAATACGCAAACCGTTTCGCAGAGGGTTGATCAAAGCCCGATTTCTTGGAAAAAAACGTAAACTGCCCTGGAAAACTCCGAAACATCAATCAAAACGTCAAGGGGAAATGTAAAAGAAAGCAGTAGTGCGGAATGTAGGCAGCAGCGGAGCGTCTAAATAGATCTATAAACAAAATGACTGACACTTAAGGAGATGGGTATCTTTTCCTTACCACATGTGTTGACTGAGTGCGACAGGATTGTTTATAGATCTTCTACGCTCCCAACTTCTGAAATTATGATCTCTCTATGTCACCGCACTGTCACAGCCTTGGCTCCACTAAAGCAACTACACAGCTCTCTATGCATCAATGTTCACTGATTTAAAATACAGTTCTCACAACCAAGAAAATCTCCCTTCTTTCTTTCTTTACCCCATCTCCATACACAACCAACCACAGAACATGGGCAGGAAGATATGCAGGGTCTCTACTCCATGTTAAATGACATAGAAACATAGGAAATAGGTTCAAGAGTAGGCCATTCGGCCCTTCGAGCCTGCACCGCCATTCAATATGATCATGGCTGATCATCCAACTCAGTATCCTGTACCTTCCTTCTCTCCATACCCTCTGATCCCTTTCGCCACACGGGCCATATCTAACTCCCTCTTAAATATAGCCTATGAACAGGCCTGAACTGCCTTCTGTGGCAGAGAATTCCAGAGATTCACCACTCTCTGTGTGAAAAATGTTTTTCTCATCTCGGTCCTAAAAGATTTCCCCCTTATCCTTAAACTGTGACCCCTTGTCCTGGACTTCCCCAACATCGGGAACAATCTTCCTGCATCTAGCCTGTCCAACCCCTTAAGAATTTTGTACGTTTCTATAAGATCCCCCCTCAATCTTCTAAATTCTAGCGAGTACATAAATTAATAGAATACAGCTGAGGTGTCTCTTCAGTTTAGTTTAGTTTAGCTGAGCTTAGTTTAATTTAGTTCATTGTCACGTGTACCGAGTTACAGTTCTTGGTTGTACGATTCAGTAGCCTGATAATAGCTGGGAAGAAACTGCCCCTGAATCTGGATGTGTGCGTTTTCACATGTTTGCCCCTCTTGCCCGATGGGAGAGGGGAGAAGATGGAGTGACCAGGGTGAGACGGTCCTTGATTATGCTGGTAGCCTTGCCGAGGCAGCATGAAGTGTGGACCTTTGTAGGGAGGTTGTCTTTCTGTGAAGGTCTGAGCTTCGTCCACAATTCTCTGCAATTTCTTGCAGTCTTGACCGCAGCTGTTCCCAAACCATGCTGTGATGCATCCTGATAAAATCCTTTCTAAGAAGTTTGTAGAAGTTTGCGAAGGTTGTTGGGGACATGCTGAACTTCCTAAGCCTTCCAAGGAAGTGGAGGTGTTGGTGTGTCGGTTTTAGGGAGTTTGGCGGGTGGCAGGGCTGGTAGTTTATGAAGTTGCATCATATGCTTTCCTGTCAATAGTAGTAGGCCCCCCCTCAGTCATGACTGACCATGGGTGATGCATCCTAGTTTGCAGGTGATGTGTGGTCGGATGCAAGCCTGGGCGATATCATAGGAGGACAGACTGGTGCCCATGCAGCACGTCCCCCCTCTCCACGTCGCTGATTGATCCAAAGGAACAGCAGGGCTGTTACAGTTTGGCACCAGCGCTGTCGCAGGAGTTGCCAGAGCGAGGTTGTAGACAACGACAAACTGCCTTAGGGGCTCCGACTCTGGATTTTCTGGACGTTTACTCCAGGAGCCTTTTCCATGACTGGATATGGCCACAAGGCAGTGGAGGTTTTAAATCAGAGTTTTCCCTCTCCTAGATGGACCGCCTTCCCAGGCTGACGAGCCCCATCTGCCCGAGAATACTCACCAAATATCCCCTTATCGTGTATCTATACACTGTAAACGGCGCGATTGTAAACATGTATTTTCTTTCCGCTGACTTGGTAGCACGCAAGAAAAGCTTTTTTCACTGTATCTCGGTACACGTGACAGTAAACTGAACCGTGCTGTAATAAAGTCCCAACAGGTAGATGCAAAACGTTGGAGCAACTCAGCGGGACAGGCAGCATCTCTGGAGAGAAGGAATGGGTGACGTTTCAGGTGGAGACCATGAAGACCAGATCCATTGTCCAAATCTCCATGGTGAGCTTTCCTATGGAACCACATTAATCCCAGTTATGTTGTACCACTCTCTCTCTGTTGGAGACAAAGTGCTGGAGCAACTCAGCGGGTCAGGCAGCATCTCTGGAGAAAAAGGGTGGATGATGTTTTGGGTCCCAACCTGAAATGTCACCCATGCTTTTTCTCCAGTGATGCTGCCTGACCCGCTGAGTTACAGCAGCATTTTGTGTCTATCTCCAGTTAAACCAACGTCTGCAGTTCCTTCCTACACATAAAGTCCCAGCACATTCATAAAGCCAACCCATTACACCAATCCAAGGATGTGATCAAACAGAGACAGTTCCCTTGTCTAAACCACCAAATTAAAACCCTCTTACATTTTGACTCTGAGCTTATTGCCAGAGATGCATCTTCCATGTATAATAAAGTAGGATAAATTCATATGGATTCACTAGAATGCCAGGGAACATAATTGACTATTTATTCTTTTTTGCCTGCTAATTTTGTATAATAAAACAGGGCCATTTTTGCATTGACACGGTTTATAATTGGCAGATAAAGAACTACACATATTATAGTAAAGGCACAAAGTGCTGGAGTAACTCAGTGGGTCAGGCAGCATCTCTGGAGAACATGGATAGATGATGTTTGAGAAGGGTCCCGATGTGAAACATCACCTATCCATGTTCTCCAGAGATGCTATCTGACCCGTTGAGTTACTCCAGAACTTTAGGCCTTTTTTTATCGGTGAACCAGCATCTGCAGTTCCTTGTGTCTACAATTGTCAAGGTAGGTCTCTCAATAATGCCTATTGTCGAAAAATATTACGCTATTAGGTTCAGTCTATGAGGATTTTCCTTGAAATGCTCACTTTAACCACCCTTCCGAACCAGGATAAAGTGGGAGAATATGCACCGTGACGGAGAGATTATCCCTAATAAGAATCGGGAGCCTATCAGTAAAGTCATAGAATGATACAGTGTGGAAACAGGCCCTTCGGCCCAACTAGCCCACACCGGCCAACCTGTCCCAACTACGCTAGTCCCACCTGCCCGCATTTGGCTCATACTTTATCCCTCCAAACCATGTACCTGTCTATCTGTTTGTTAAACGTTGGGATAGTCCCAGCCTCAACTAACTCCCCTGGCAGCTTGTTCCATGCACCCACCACCCTTTGTGTGAAAAAATCACCCCTCAGATTCCTATTAAATCTTTTCCCCTTCACCTTAAACCTATGTTTGAGGTTTAACTTATGTTAAACCTGTATTATCCCAGTAGATAATGCACTCAGAACTTACCACAGCACTGAGGTACGAGTTTAAATCAACTAACACATTAACAAAAAGGAGGTAGACAAAAGTGCTGGAGAAACTCAGCGGGTGCGGCAGCATCTATGGAGCGAAGGAAAAAAGGATGTTTCTCTTTTTCTTCCTTTGAAGAGAGTGAGCTATTCTGTAATGCCCACTAACATGTCTAATGTTTAACAAACAATTCTGCCAAGAGCTTTTCTCATAGTCTTGAGCCACTGGAACACAAGGAGGATGAATCTTTATTTTTGTACCTCAGCTAAGATAACAAAGGTTAACTGTGTAAGTGATTAAAGATGCCTGCAACATTCCTCGCTTGGACCTCCCATGCATCAAATGCATTGTTTCACACAAGGCTCTTCCCCTCTCCCTCTTCACAACCTCAACATGAAGATTGATTATATGTCTCCACCTCGAACTCAGTTTATCTCAGCAACTCCGACCCCAGTGGAGGTCCCTGCCTTGTTTCCTTCCACAACCCATAAGCTATTTTTTTTAAAGAAAGATTTGCAATTCACTTTATCCCAAAGCACTCGGAAATCAGCAACGCCTTTTTCAAGCACGGTTGGACTGTTGCAATATCAGAAATGCAGCAGCGTTTTTCCCCATTGTAAATTCAGATTAGTTTAGTTTATTGTCACATGTTGCGTGCTAAAGGGCCTGTCCCACTGTACGAGGTAATTCAAGTGCTCTCCCGAGTTTAAAAAAAAAAATCTAACTTGTGGTAAGCACGTTGAATGAACGTAGCGGGTGCGTCAGAGCTCGGGACGTCTCTTAGTGGCTCGTAACACTAATGGCAGGTACGCGGGAAACGCGGTAAGCTCATGAAGACTCGTGAAGATTATTCAACATGTTGAAAAATGTCCACGAGAGCCCCGAGTACCTACAAGCGGCTATTACCGTAATTCTACGAGTTCAAATCAGGGGAAACTCGGGAGAACTCGTGAATTACCTCGTACAGTGGGACAGGGGCTTAACCAGTCAGCGGAGTGTTAATACATGACTACATTGAGCCATTTACAGTGCACACATACATGATATGAGAATAACGTTTAGTGCAAAGTAAAACCAATAAAGTCCGATAGTTTAGTTTAGTTTAGAGATACTGCATGGAAACAGGCCCTTCAGCCCACCGAGACCATGCAGACCACAATCACTCGTACGCTAGTTCTAACCTACACACTGGGGACAATTTTCAGAGGCCAATTAACCTACAAACCTGTACTCTTTGGAGTGTGGGAGGAACCATGAGGTCACGGGGAGAACATACAAACTCCGCACAGACAACACCCGTAGTCAGGATCGAACCTGGGTCTCTGGGGCTGTAAGGCAACAGCTCTACCACTGCACCACCGTGCCGATGTGTAAGTTCACACAAACAATACCGATAGAAACCAAATAATGTCCAATAGAAATATTGAATGTTCAGAAATAAATGCCAGGATATTTGCTAACGTAGTGTTGTTTACTATCTGATTTTGTACTGTTCGGAACGATTCTATTACATTTTCTACGACAAACATAGATCATTGTTCCACCTTCTTGCTTAAATCTAGGTAAACGATTATAATAGCACATTTGAAGATCTTCTTCTAATAAATTCAATATAGGAACCACGGACTCTTCAACACTTGGGACGAGTTGTGGTTGATGGAGTGGACTAGAAGATGGTTTGTGAAGGGGTACGTTCTCCCCATTGATTACACATGGCTAATAAACCATTACGCAGGGCTTCTGTGTGTATATGATGTACAGCCATAATGTACTAGACAATCCTGAGTCCACTCTGAGTGGTCATAGCCAGGGATCCAGGCATTAGTGCTGGGGGGTGCTGCATTTCTTATAGGAAGCGTTTAGTGTGACACGTTGGCACCTCGGTATAATTGCTGTCCTACAGTGCCAGAGTTCTGGGTTCCATCCTGACTACAGGTGCTGTCTGTACATCTCCCCGTGATCTGCATGGTTTTCTCCGGCATCTCCGGGTCCCCCCCCCCCCCCCCCACACTCCAAAGGTGCACAGGTTTGCAGGTTAATTGGCTTGGTACAACTGTAAATTGTCCCTAGTGTGTGTAGCATAGGGCAAGCGTATGGGGATCGCTGGTCGGCGCGGACTCTGTGTTTCCGCACTGTATCTCTGAACCGAACTAAACTAACTAGGGTCTCAACCCGAAACGTCACCCATTCCTGCTCTCCAGAGATGCTGCCTATCCCGCTGAGTTACTCCAGCATTTTGTGTCTATCTTTGATTTAAACCAGCATTCGCAGTTCTTTCAAACACATAAACTAATTCCACTTTGAGCATGTCTTTGAATCTTGCCCTATCTCCCCTCACAACAGAGCCCAGAAAAGAGAGCCTGCTTTGGGTATCAGGATAATCCCCCTATCTTTGAAAAACTGCAGCGGGATCTTGAGTTAACAGACAATGTAACTTTCACAACCAAGTTGTGGTGACTCACATTGCCTAAACAAATGGTCTTGAGCTACTTGTGTGCCAAAGTCTTTGTCACATATCTCTTCTGAGACCTGATACCACTTACATTTAAATATCGTTTCAATTGAAAACAAAAACAGAAAACGCTGGAAATATTCAGCGGGTCGGGCTGGAAGCACGAGAGAGACGAGGAATGGCAGAAGCAGTAACCTTGAGTAAAATACAAAGTGATGGAGGAACTCAGCAGGTAAGTATGAATTTATGAATTAATGATATTTTATTGTCACATGTGACAAGTCACAGTTTAATTCTTTGTTTTGAATACCTTGCCGCAGGCAAAACAAAGATTTAAACTGTGACTTGTGACATGTGACAGTAAAGTTTCATTCACTCATTTAATCACACACAAGGTATGCAAAGAGTGGCCACATAAAGGGCACGGACAAAGTTACAAAGTATCCCGTACCAGGTCCCCCTTTGCTCTCGCCCCTTCCCCTCTCCCTTCTGGTGGCTCTACCACACCAGCCAGCATCTCTGGAGGAAGCCCACTCTGTTTCTCTTCCCGCAGATGCAGCCTCACCAGCTGAGAATTCCTAGCATTTTCTGTTTCATTTTAGATTTCTAATATCTAAAAAAATTTTTTGTTCATTTTCATCGCCTGAATTTAATGGATTGTCAATTATGATTTCTGTCCTAAAGTAATTTGGGTAAAGGTTGAAAAAGAGACGGATTCACAGAAAATCCAGCTACCAATTGTCTGGAATTATTACTGCCATCCAAGGACATCGTCATCCAATGACTTTATCTTTAACCCATCATTCCTGTAACACTTTTAGAGTTGTTTAGTTTAGTTTAGTTTAGTTTAGTTTAGTGATACAGCGCGGAAACAGACCCTTTGGCCCACCAAGTCTACACCGATCCCCGCACATTAACACTATCCTACACACACTTGGGACAAGTTACATTAATGCCCGGCCAATTTACCTACAAACCTACACGTCTTTAGAGTGTGGGAGGAAACCGGAGCACCCAGAGAAAACCCACACAGGTCACGGGGAGAACGTACAAACTCCGTACAGGCAACACCTGTAGTCAGGATCGAACCTCGGTCTCTTGCACTTTAAGGCTTTAAAACTAAATGAGATCAAAATTGTTCGAAATGTAACTAAAACACCAATTGTCATGCAGTGTACGACATTATCCATGCCTGTTTACTGATGAATTCGATCAGTAACCACACTTTCTTGATGCCCATCTGTTGGTTCAAGGAGTAGGCCCTTAGATTGATTGATTCAGTCTGGAAGATGTGAATGATAGAGCCAGATATTAATTGATTCAGTCTAAAGGAAGTGTTCACGAGGCATCTGTCTGCGAGCGAGCTGAAGGGCGACTCGGGTATGTGGCAAATTGTCAATCATGTTTACTGTCAAAGCTTCATCGTGGTGCTGTGGTACTTATAGATGTGTTCATCTTTTTCCCGGGGCCTGGTGGCAAAGTGGCCTTTCTGACAACACAAAATGCACTGAAAGTGGCCCGGCCTGCTGAAATTGTGTTCATGTTCATAAGGTCGAGGAGCAGAATTAGGCCATTTGGCCCATCAGGTCTACTCCGCCAATCAATCACAGCTGATCTATCTCTCCCTCCAAACCCCATTCACCTGCCTTCTCCCCATAGCATAATTCTGAGGCTGTGACCTCCAGTCCTAGACTCTCCCACCAGTGGAAACATCCTCTCCACATCCACTCTATCCAGGCCTTTCACTGTTCATTATCAATATTCCTCACTCTCAGAGAGATTTTGGGAGCCTTTGCCGTCTCAGGAGCCCCCCTGCTACATGTAATGTGTTGTTTCCAAGTTTGTACTTGGAACCTTGGAGATGACTTTGGCAACCATTGGTTTACTGGTGGACGTTCTAAACTCAAGAGTGTTGGCAGCAGGCAGTGAGAATTTAAGCCTTGTTCTCATTTGAGTTTGGAATAAAGACAACTTCTTCAAGTGGAATAAGCAATTTGAAATGGCTGGTTTTGCAGTATCCTAGATATTCACGTTTCCCCTGTGTATCTGCACACTGTGAACGGCTCGATTGTAATCATGTATTGTCTTTCCTCTGGCTGGTTAGCACGCAACAAAAGCTTTTGACTGTACCGCGGCAGACGTGACAAAAAACTAAACTGAACTGAACCCTTTGTATGTAACGACCCACAATTAACCAACACAATTGGTTTCCACAGTTAGTTAATGTTCATAAGGTCTACGAGCAGAATTAAGCCATTTGGCCCATGGAGTCTACTCTGCCATTCAATCATGGCTGATCTATCTCTCCCTCTCAACCCCATTCTCCTGCCTTCTCCCCATAACCCCTGACACCTGCCCTAATCAAGAATCTGCCAATAAAAACAACAAACACACAATAATAGTGAAGAAAGACAAAACCAATGCCCCCGTCAATGTAGTTCAGAGCTTATTTGGAGGTTGTAGTGTTTAATAGCCTGGTGACTGTAGGGAAGAAGCAGTTCCTGAGCCTGGACGTTAGTTTTCAAGCTCCTATATATGTCAGGAGTGAAATGAGTGTGTGGCCAGGGCGGTGTGGGTCTCTGATGATACTGGCTGCCTTTTTGAGGCAGTGACTCCTGCAAATCCCGCTAATGGTCGGGGAAGTCCACCATTGCCAGGAAGGGTATCATTCGGATCATTTATCCAACACCTGCTCCCCTCGCTGCAAGCAGCTAACGTGGCCTTGAATCCGAGACTGAATCAAGGATCTTGTTCATGTAATCTACTATCTAAATGGCATCAAGTTGGGAAAAGGGGAAGTACAACGGGATCTGGGGGTCCTTGTACATCAGTCTATGAAAGTAAACATGCAGGTACAGAAGGCAGTGAAGAAAGCGGATGGCATGTTGGCCTTTATAACAAGAGGAATCAAATATAGGAGCAAAGAGGCCCTTCTGCAGTTGTACAGAGCCCTAGTGAGACCACACCTGGAGTATTGTGTGCAGTTTTGGTTCCCTAATTTGAGGAAGGACATTCTTGCTATTGAGGGAGTGCAGCGTAGGTTTACAAGGTTAATTCCCGGGATGGCGGGACTGTCATATGCTGAGAGAATGGAGCAGTTGGGCTTGTACACTCTGGAGTTTAGAAGGATGAGAGGGGATCTCATTGAAACATATAAGATTGTTAAGGGCTTGGACACACTAGAGGCAGGAAACATGTTCCCGATGTTGGGGGAGTCCAGAACTAGGGGCCACAATTTAAGAATAAGGAGTAAGCCATTTAGAACGTAGACGAGGAAACACTTTTAGCACAGAGAGTGGTGAGTTTGTGGAATTCTCTGCCTCACAGGGCGGTGGAGGCAGGTTCTCTGGATGCTTTCAAGTGAGAGCTAGATAGGGCTCTTAAAAATAGCGGAGTCAGGGGATATGGAGAGAAGGATGGAACGGAGTACTGATTGTGGATGATCAGCCATGATCACATTGAATGGCGGTGCTGGCCCGAAGGGCCAAATGGCCTAGTCCTGCACCTATTGTTTGTTGTCATCAGTCTGAAGAAGGGTCTCGACCCGAAACGTCACCTATTCCTTCGCTCCATAGATGCTGCCTCACCCGCTGAGTTTCTCCAGCAATTTTTGTCGACCTTCGATTTTCCAGCATCTGCAGTTCTTCCTTAAACATGTTGTTGAGTGAAGTGACTGTGTGCGAGGTCATGCCCCGAACCCAACACTGGAACTCAGCTCACTGCTGTTTGTAAACAACAAGCACTGAACTTACAGATATGAGCCGCACATTACACAGAGCTGTATCATCACTCCATGTAATAAGTAGCCGACATATTTAAGTATGTGTTAAAATAACAATAACACATAATATCGCATTGGCCTCTACTGAAAGCTTTCTGGCTTGTTTACCACATTTCCAAAGATCTGTCTGTTCAACGGGTCATCAATTTTCCTTGTTCTCATGCCTGTATAGATAACCTTGGACCTCAAGTTTAAAAGCCTAAGATCTCATGTTCTGACCCAAAATAAATTCTTTCTACTTCTGTTCAGCATCGATGTTCTTTATCAGGGCCACTGACTCACACAAATGTCCATCCATCTAATCAGTCCCTTCATGCTAGCTGTCAGGTAAGTGTTCTCTGCTCTGTGTGTGTGTGTGTGTGTGTGTGTGTGTGTGTGTGTGTGTGTGTGTGTGTGTGTGTGTGTGTGTGTGTGTGTGTGTGTGTGTGTGTGTGTGTGTGTGTGTGTGTGTGTGTGTGTGTGTGTGTGTGTGTGTGTCTATGTTTTGAAACTTTGAGAGTGGTAACTGGTCAAAAGGAAAGATCAAAGGATTAGAACGAATCTTGAACAAAGTTTCCAATCACCCCCCCCCCCCCCCCCCACTCTCTCGCAAATTCTGGATCGAATTTAGTCCCCAAACAAATGCTGTCTGGGTTAGTTCTATTTTAGTAACAGGCTGCAGAGCCGCTCACAAGAATGTGCCTCGATATTAGAATTAACGGCACTTGTTTTTCAGAGTTGAGCGTTTCAGCATCAATTATTGGCCATCATTTCTGAGGGAAATGTTTCCGTTAACTGTCCTTTCCGCTGACTGGTTAGCACGCAACAAAAGCTTTTCACTGTACCTCGGTAAACTAAACTTCAGTTTATTGTCACGTGTACCGAGGTACAGTGTTAAGCTTTTGTTGCGTGCTAACCAGTCGGCGGAAAGGACAGTTAACGGAAACATTTCCCCCAGAAAAGATGGCCAAAAATTGACCTGTGCCTGTGACTTTAAGACCGTGAGACATAGGAGCAGAATTAGGCCACTCGGCCCATCGAGTCTGCTCCACCATTCGATCATGTCTGATATAATTTTCACTCTCAACCCCATTCCCCTGCCTTATCTCTGTAACCCTTGACGCCCTTACTAATCAAGAACCCATTAAACTCTGCTTTAAAAATACCCCTTGACTTGGCCTCCACTACCATCTGTGGCAATGAATTCCACTGATTCACCACCCTCTGGCTAAAGAAATTCAACACTTGCATGAAATTGCACTGATTTGATGTCGTTGAGGCCCAACGCAATTTGGAGGAATGGCACCTCATATTTGGTCAGCTTATAACCCAGCTGGTATGAATATTGATTTATCTAACTTCAAGGAACTCTTGCTTTCCCTCTCTCTCCATCCCTCCCCCACTAGTTTCACCGATTAATTTTACTGATATTTTACAGATTGTATACCCCGTTGCCACCTTCCCCTCAGCTAACAATGAACCATTCTACATTTCCTTGATCATCGTCTGCTTTGATCTGTCATTTTCACTCCCTGCCCTTCCATATCTCTAATCTCCCCCTCCCTCTGAGTCTGAAGAAGGGTCTCAATCCAAAATGTCACCCATACCTTTTCTCTGGAGATACTGAACTGGACTGCTGAGTAGCTCAGCATTTTGTATCTATCTTTGATGTTATTAAGCTGGAAAGAGTGCAGAGATATACAGGAATGTATCTAGGATTTGAGGGCCTGAGCTATACGGAGTGGTTGGACAGGTTTGGACTTTACTTCTTGGTGCGCTGGAGGATGAGAGGTGATCTTATAGAGGTGTATAAGATCGTGAGGGGAATAGATCCGGTAAGTGCAAATATAATAGAGGAATCAAGAACCAGATGTTTAAGGTGAGAGGGGAGAGTTTGAATTGGAATCTGAGGAGCAACTTTTTCACAAGGCGGGTGCTGTGTTTATGGAACGAGCTCCCAGAGGAGGCAGTTGAGGCAGTGGCTAAAACAACATTTAAACGACCTTTGGGTAGATACGTGGATACGAAAGGTGTAGAGGGGGTATGGGCCAAATGCAAACAGGTGGGGCGAGTGTCGATGGGGCAGCTTGGTTGGCACGGGCAAGTTGGGCTGAAGGGCCTGTTTGCATGACTCAATAACTAGGCACTCCCCATTATGACCTGTACCAGCCCATTCTTTGGAAAGTGAACCGAAATGTCACACACGTGACCAGTCGTATTTGACCTCTTACCCTAAACAAACATTGTCAGCCTAACGTATAGAAATTTCGCGATAAACTGAAAAAAAAATGAACCATATATGCAGTACAAACAATATACCTGGAATGCTTTCAGAACTAGAAAATATGTATTCCACAATTTTTCATCATTTTGGTCACACACGTGACTAAGACTCTAAAGGGGCTGTCCCACTGCGGCGACCTAAGAAGAGTTTAGGAGAGTTTGAAAATATGTCGTGTTGAAGACCTCCTTTGACTATGTAGAAGACTTCCTTCACCTCCTGAGACTATGTTGAAGACTAGCTTTGACTAGCTACGACTAACTTCGGGAAAATTGGACACCGAATAGTGGAGAGTGAAGGCGACCTCCTTCGATCTCCTTCGACCTCCCTTCGATTATGATGAAGACTATCTACGACTACCTACGACTACCCTCGATTACCTACGACTAACGTGCCGACCTACTACGACTAAATCTACGATAAAAAAAAGTATCGATTTTTTCCATGACGACCTGTTTTTACTCACGGGCATTTTTCAGCATGTTGAAAAATACGCCGCAACCTAGCTGTGGCCTCGAGTACATGGGGACCACTCTCGAGCATGAAGGAGAGTTACAAAGACCTCCTAGGACCTCGTGTATACCATGCTGCGAGTATGAGTCCAGGGCAAACTCGCCAGAACTCGCGGATTAGATCACCCAAGTGGGACAGGCCCTTAAGGAGGGGCCGATTGACCGCGTAACCGTAATGCAGCATTTAATGTATATGGAGTGACAGCACTTCATTGACACCACACTTTTAACCCCCACCCCTCAATGGCTCTTCTGACTGAAATTGGACCTCCCACTTCGAAAGGATGACTTTGTGAGATGGGCTCAAACAATCAAGGAGTTCCAGGAACTAAAATCAGTCTTATGTGTATGTGGCATTTTATCATCTGTATTAAATGTTCGTTACACAAGCTGGGACTAAAATCCATTGTGGGCAGGTTGCCAGTGGTGCAATTTGGAGTTAAGAATGCCGGAGGACGTTGTGACATTTCAGAGTACTAAATACTCAGCACAGAATCCTTCAAAGTAATCCAGCAAACTGTAAAAATGCCGGAGAAACTCAGCGGGTGAGGCAGCGTCTATGGAGCGAAGGAATAGGTGACGTTTCGGGTCGAGACCCAAGGGTCACCCATTCCTTCGCTCCATAGATGCTGCCTCACCCGCTGAGTTTCTCCAGTATTTTTGTCCACCTTTGATTTCTTCCGGCATCTGCAGTTCTTTCTTAAACTATTAAAATGCAATTAGTTTTCAATCTGGATCGTTTTCAACAAGTATTACACTTATAACAACACCTTTCAAAACAAGCAGTTACTCCAAAGGCAGTCTGCAGTTACACTAGTAAATATTACAGTAACACTGGTCCATTTTACTCCTCCCAAATGTTGCAGCTTTCTATCTACAAATCAAAAGCGCATTAAATGTCACATCTTCCTCTTCAATAGACAGCAACCCAATCAGGCGAGTGGAGAAGGCTACAAACTCCAGGCCACAGGGTTTCAGGGACAATGGTCAGTATCTAAACCCAGGATTTAATGGACAGAAGTTTAGGGGTAACATGAGGGGGAACTTTTTTACTCAGAGAGTGGTAGCTGTATGGAATGAGCTTCCAGTGGAAGTGGTGGAGGCAGGTTCGATTTTATCATTTAAAAATAAATTGGATATTTGTGTGGGAAAGATCTTTGGATGGTCTGGGAGTCATAGAAACATAGAAACATAGAAATTAGGTGCAGGAGTAGGCCATTCGGCCCTTCGAGCCTGCACCGCCATTCAATATGATCATGGCTGATCATCCAACTCAGTATCCCGTACCTGCCTTCTCTCCATACCCTCTGATCCCCTTAGCCACAAGGGCCACATCTAACTCCCTCTTAAATATAGCCAATCAACTGGCCTCAACTACCCTCTGTGGCAGAGAATTCCAGAGACCCACCACTCTCTGTGTGAATAAAGTCCTTCTCATCTCGGTCCTAAAGGATTTCCCCCTTATCCTTAAGCTGTGACCCCTTGTCCTGGACCTCCCCAACATCGGGAACAATCTTCCTGCATCTAGCCTGTCCAACCCATTAAGATATGGACGGGAAAAGAATGGAGGGTTATGGTCTGAGTGCAGGTAGATGGGACTGGGTGAGAGTAAGTGTTCGGCACGGACTAGAAGGGCCGAGATGGCCTGTTTCCGTACTGTAATTGCTACATGGTTATATGGTTATTTTGGATCCATCACAGTTTGGTCTGGGAACAGTTCCATCGAAGACCGCATGAAATTACGCTTAATTGTTCTCTGAAATGGTTCATCAAGCACTCATTTCCCTGCAACATGAATAAGTGCACGGCATTGGTGTTGAGTGGACTGCTTGTCACTGTCAATAGTGGCAGACAGATGTCACTATTGTTAATGGCTCAACTACAGATTTCAGTTGCAAATCTGAAACCCCATCTCCATTCCCAGTGCCAGACTTTGAGTCAGCCCTAAGTCAATGTTTTGTTTTGAACGGCAGTTGATTTTCACGAAGAAGTCATTAAAAATAATGGGTTGGTGCGTAAGTACAGTGTGCAGTGGGACATGGGCGTCGAGCCGATGCAACAATCTGTTTGGAATGAAATCAGTAGTCGGTGAATTCAACATATTATTGGTATTGACATGCTTGCATGTCTTTGACTGGCGCGAGGATCCGACCTGCCGGGAAGGGCACTGAACTATGCAGACGATACGGTCACAGACCACAGACACAGACTATACAGACACACACAACTCCCTGTCACCGCTGAGTAAGGTAGTGGTCAATAGTTAGAACTGTGTCTGGGCAGGTCTTTCCGCTAACTTTATAGCACGCAACAAAAGCTTTTTACTGTACCTCGGTACACGTGACAATAAACTAAACTGAACTGAACTGAGGTAGAACCTACAACCTGTTGCCTGTGCCTGTGACTTTAAGACCATAAGCCATAGGAGCACAATTAGGCCATTTGGCCCATTGAATCTACTCCGCCATTCGATCATGGCTGGTCTATTTGGAAGGAGAGGTAGAGATAGAGAGGGAGGGAAAGAGGGGGAGAGAAGGAGAGAGTGGGTGAGAGAGTGAGGGTGAGATAGTCTGGTGAGAGGGAGAGAGAGAAAGGAATCCTGTTACCACTGAGTCAAAATATTTCAACTACAAGCTGAAGGGGCTGTCCCACTGTACGAGGTAATTCAAGAGTTCTCCCGAGTTTCCCCTGATTTGAACTCGCAGAATTACGGTAATAGCCGCTCGTAGGTACTCAGGGCTCTCGTGGACATTTTTCAACATGTTGAAAAAACTTCACGAGTCCTCACGAGCTTAACGCGTTTCCTGAGTACCTGCCGTTAGCGTTACGAGCCGCTAAGAGACGTCCCGAGCTCCGACGTACCCGCTACGTACATTCTCCGTGCTTACCACAAGTTTGATTTTTTTTTAAAAACTCAGTAGAGCTCTTGAATTAGCTCGTACAGTGGGACAGCCCCTAAAGAAGTTGGCAATCCCAGAATCAGATTATAGTTTGTGCTTGGTCGAGCTCTCTTTTGCCACCGTTCCATCTACCACTGTTTATTATTTATAATCTGCTTTGAACTATGTAGGGCTTTCAGTAACAGAGGATGCTGGCAATAATGGGTCTGCATGACTTTTCCGGCTCCAGTCGACATCTCTGTCACCCATCTCCCTCTCAATTAATTCATTATAACGAAGGTAGGCACAAAATGGTGCAGCAACTCAGCGGGACAGGCAACATCTCTGGAGAGGAGGAATGGGTGACGTTTCGGGTGGAGACCCTTGTTCAGCCTCATCTATTATAACATTCCGCGCACTCACTATTGAGAACTGCGCCGGAGGAAGGGTCCAAGTGTCAGGTACTTTAATGGGTGAGACCTTCTTAAGTTGCTGACTTAAGTTGCTACCCAAACAGAAAGCAGACGGACTTGAAGATTGTGGCGGGTGAAAGTCGGCCTCTTAATGTGCGCGGGCTACGATGGAGTGCGGCGTAGCTACATCGGCCGACTGCCCGCACTGCAAACTTGGTCACTGCACCACTGTGACCCCAGCCATTTCAGGGTTCATGTGAATCCTTAAACATCAAGAAAAACACCTAAATCACAGCCTTAAGTACCACAGAAACCCAGTCAGCAGAGATTAACAGTCTGACCTTCCAGACTCTGGGCACCTAAAGCATTACCTTGCAAGCAAAATGTGCAGGAGCCAACTGTAGATGCTGGTTTAAATCGAAGATAAAGCATCACCTTGCAAGCAAATACCTCTGCTGATGTGTCCGTGCATTTTTGGAAGGAAACATTTTTGGTTTTGTAGTTATTTGCCTGCTAACGTACTGATTACGTCGAGCTAAAGTTAGTCGTAATTAGACCTTTCTTACATTTTGTTAACAGATGTGTCTTCCCGCAAACGAAAACCTTCTGAGGATTTTCGGATTTATAGCCCCGCAAAAAATGTACATGAAAACAAGCCTTTAAAACACACACACACACACACACACACACACACACACACACACACACACACACACACACATATACATACACAAATATACATACACAAACACACACACATATACATACACACACACACACACACACACATACATACACAAACACACACACACATATACATACACAAACATACACACACACACACACACACACAAAAACACACACACATACACACACACACACACACTCACACAAAAACACACACCCCCCACACACACACCCCACACACACACACACACACACACCCACACACACACACACAACCACACACAACCACACACACACACACACACACACACACACACACACACACACACACACACACACACACACACACACACACACACACACACACAGGCACTGCACCAACTCTTTTGGGAGATGCTAAACAGACTGGCTATTTGCTCGAGTGTTTAGCAGAAACGTGGTGAGTTTAAGTTGAAAAGCTTGGATAGTATTTCTGGAATTTGTGAGGGTCTTGTACGGGCCTCTGAGAAGGGGTTTCAAACTGTTTTAACATTCAAGGGAAGCCAACCACTTGCTTTCTCCCTGCCTGAGTTACTAGTTTTCTTGTTTCTACTGAATAATTTGTTGATTCAACACAATACGGAGAAATATTTGGTCAACAGGGACGGAATCTCTCAGCAAACTGCAAAACCCAGTTGTTTCATGGTGGGACTAATAGGTTGTATTTTATTTGGTGTAAGAAAAATCATAACTGTTTTTTTTTACAAGAACAAGGGAAGGTCTTTTGGCCTTCTAAGATCACAGGATAAGTTTGGATGAAAAGGTTCAGTTTGTTTGATCTTTCCCTTTCAAAATACCCAGACTTTTTTTTTATCATCTCATGACGGCATCTGGCTGTTTTTTGAAATGAGGCAAGTGCTCTGACCTCAACTACCTTCGCTAGAAACAGCTGCTAATAACCTTCTATCTAAATAAATGTTTTTACATCTTTGACAATTTTTTTTTAACACTTTTTCTAACCTAGTAGAGCTGCTGCCTCACTGCCCAGAGGCCTGGGATCGCTCCTGGCCTTCGGTGCTGCCTGTGTGGAGTTTGCACGTTCTCCCTGTGACTGTGTGGGTTTCCTCTGGGCGCTCCAGTTTCCTGCTTTGTCACGAAGACTTGCAGGGTTAATTGGCTGCTGTGAAAACTGTCTCCAGTGTGTACGATAGAACCAGTGTACAGGTGATCGGCACGTAAGGGCCTGTTTCCATGCTGTATCTTTAAACTAACCTAAACGCAGAACTAGATAATGAATTTCAGATGGGATTGGTAGGATAGCTCAAGGCTCCGGTTTCCTCCCAAGTCCCAAAGAAGTTTGTTAATTGGCCTACAAGTAGTTGTGAAAATGCGATAACATAGAACTAAGTTGAACGGGTGATTGATGGACCTGATGGGCCGAAGGGCCTGTTTCCATGCTCCTGTCCACTCTAGTCATTTAACTGGTTCCCAACAGTTCCCAACAATGCACCCCCCTTGAGATCACAACTTCCCCAGCCAACAATTGTCCTACCAGGGAACCACCCTCCCATGAAGATGGGTCTCGACCCAAAACGTTGCCTTTTCCTTTTCTTCAGAGATGCTGCTTGACTCGCTGAGTTACTCTAGAATTTTGTGTCTATCTTCAGTTTAAACCAGCATCTGCAGTTCCTTCCTACCTGAGGTCAACTGTTGCCGGCCCACATTTGTCCTGGTCTTTTTTTGTCCCCAGTTCTCCCTCCCCACCCCCTCCAACCTTTAAGTCTGAAGAAAGGTTCTGATCCAAAGTGTCACCTATCCATTTTCTCTAGAGATGCTGCCTGACCCGCTGAATTACTCCAGTACTTTATGTCTATCCTTGGTATGAACCAGCACCTGCAGTTCTTTGTTTCCACATTAGTGAACTGGTGGGTTATTAGGACAATCTGGTGGTTTGCAGTCCTCTCTATCAATCACTATTTCCCCCTGAATTCAATGGCAGCCGGGAAGGGATTTGAACAGGATTAGACTTTAGAGGGGAGTGGAAGATTGCAACTTTCACGTGGTCCGCCCTGTTTCGACTAATGCAATCAACTCGACGTGCACAAACGGAAGATCAAATAGAACAAGTTGTCCAACAACTTTAGGCTGTGCACGCCACATGAAAGAAGAAGAAGACTTTCGAGATACAGGGTAGAAACAAGCCCTTCAGGCACACCGAGTCCGCATTAACCAGGGATCACTCCGTACACTAACACTATCCTACACACACTAGGGATAATTTACAATTTTACCAAAGCCAATTAACCTACAAACCTGCAAGGATTTGGAGTGTGGGAGGAAAAGGGAGCACCCGGGGAGAACGTACAAACTCCGTGCAGGATCGAACCCGGGTCTCTGGCGCTGTAAGGCAGCAACTCAACCACTGTACCACCATTCTGCCCCTAAATTCTGAATAGTTATTCCAGACATCTGAGTCACTGGTCGGGTAACTGGACCATTGTACTTTGGACAAATGAAATGAACGGCATTTATAATGAATATTAAATCTATGTTGTAGACGTTTTCACACAGAGGGTAGTGGGTACATAGAGCGAGCTGCCAGAGGAGGCAGTTGAGGCAGGTGTTATAACAACACTTAAAGGAATTTTGAACAGGTAAACTGATAGGGAAGATTTAGTGGGGTATGGGCCAAACATGGGCAGGTGGGAATGGTGTAGATGGGACATCTTGGTCGACCAGTGGAATTTGGGCAGAGGAGCCTTGCTTCCATGCTGAATAACTCTATGGCTTTCTATCACAACCAGTAGGAATGCGTAGGAAGGAACTGCAGATGCTGGTTTACACCGAAGATAGACACAAAATGCTGGAGTAACTCAGCGGGACAGGCAGCATCTCTGGAGCGAAGGAACGGGAGACGTTTCGGGTCGAGACCCTTCTTCAGACTGAGAGTCAGGTTAGAGGGAGTCTAGAGATATGGAAGGGTGAGATGTGAAAACGACAGATCAAAGCAGTTGCTGTAGATCAGCTAACAATTAACTTTCAGTTTCCCCTCAGCTAACAATGAATCATTCTACATTTCCTTATTATCACCTTCTGCTTTGACCTGTCATTTCCACACCTGATCCTTCCATATCTCTAGTTTGTCCCTCCCCTGACTCTCAGTCTGAAGAAGGGTCTCGACCCGAAACATCACCCATTCCTTCTCTCCAGGGACGCCGCCTGTCCCGCTGAGTTGCTCCAGCATTTTGTGCCGATCTTCTTGCCAGTAGGAATTTTGGCTTTAAAGGAAGAGCAGCTGGAATGTTTTTTTTTAAAAGTTTTTTGTTGTTCCAAATAGAAAATAGCTCTTGCAGCCTGATCAGCTTGACACATATGGTAGAGATAGAATGGGAGACTGAAGGGGGTGTTTTGTGCTGAGAAAATGGTTTGTGTTAGTGTGTGCATGCGTGCGTGCGTGTGTCTAATTGTTCGAGGTCACTTGTGGGATATTTCCAGGAAGCCACCGACCTCAAGTTTGCACCCTTCGAATTCCTGAAGCAGCTATCAGTCGATTTGCATGTTTATAATTAAATCGTCAACTGTACCGTCAACCACATTAAAATAACATCATTTAATCTGTCCATAGCCTGCAAATTACATGGAGGAGTGGAAATTAAAAAATGATGAACATAACCATTGTCTAATACTCTTGTGCAGGAAGCAACTGCAGATGCTGGTTTAAACGAAGATAGACACAAAGAGCTGGAGTAACTCAGCGGGACAGGCAGCATCTCTAGAGAGAAGGAATAGGAGATGTTTCGGCTCAAGACCTTTCTTCAGAACCTTCTGAAGGGCCTGTCCCATTTGGGCGACCTAATCCGCGAGTTCTGGCGAGTTTGCCCTCGACTCAAACTCGCAGCATGGTCGACACGAGGTCGTAGGAGGTCTTTGTAACTCTCCTTCATGCTCGAGAGTGGTCTCCGCGTACTCGAGGCCTAATCTAAGTCGCTGCGTTTTTTTCAACATGTTAAAAAATGCCCACGAGGAAAAAAAGGTCGCCATGGAAAAAGTCGATACTTTTTTTAATCGTAGGTTTAGTCGTAGTTGGTCGTAGGTTATCGAGGGGGGTCGAAGGTAGTCGAAGGTAGTCGTAGATAGTCTTAATCATAGTCGAAGGGAGGTCGAAGGAAGGTTGAAGGAGGTTGTCTTCACTCTCCACTATTCAGTGTCCATTTTTCCCAAAGTTAGCCGTAGCTAGTCGTAATTAGTCGAAGCTGGTCTTCTACATAGTCGAAGGAGGTCTTCAACATGTCATTTTTTAAAACTCTTCTAAACTCGCCAATTAGATCGCCCAAGTGGGAGAGCCCCTTAATGCTCTTGTTTCACTTTGAGAATAAGGAATATAAGATTGCCCTCATCAATATACTTCAAGATAGACACAGGGGTGGAAGATTGCAACCTTCACGTGGTTCGCCCTGTTTCAACTAATGCAATCAACTCGACGTGCACAAATGGAAGATCAAATATAAATCAGAGCATTGAATATAGGAGTAGGGAAGTAATGTTAAAATTGTACAAGGCATTGGTAAGACCAATTCTGGAGTATGATGTACAATTTTGGTCACCTAATTATAGGAAGGATGTCAACAAAATAGAGAGAGTACAGAGGAGATTTACTAGAATGTTGCCTGGGTTCCAGCAACTAAGTTACAGAGAAAGGTTGAACAAGTTAGGTCTTTATTCTTTGGAGCGCAGGAGGTTAAGGGGGGACTTGATTGAGGTCTTTAAAATGATGAAAGGGATAGACAGAGTTGACGTGGATAAGCTTTTCCCATTGAGGGTAGGGAAGATTCAAGCAAGAGGGCATGACATGAGAATTAAGGGACAGAAGTTTAGGGGTGATATGAGGGGGAACTTCTTTACTCAGAGAGTGGTGGCTGTGTGGAATGAGCTTCCAGCAGAAGTGGTGGAGGCAGGATCGATTTTAACATTTAAAAGTAAAGTGGATAGGTATATGGACGGGAAGGGAATGGAGGGGTATGGTCTGAGTGCAGGTAGATGGGACTAGGGGAAAATAAATGGTCGGCACGGACTGGAAGGGCGAGAGGGCCTGTTTCCGTGCTGTAATTGTTATATGGTTATATGGTTATATGGTTAAATAGAATAAGTTGTCCAACAACTTTAGGCTGCGCACGCCACACGGAAGAAGAAGAAGAAGATAGATACAAAAAGTTGGAGACAGCATCCCTGGAGAAAAAGAAAGGGTGACGTTTTGTGTCAAGACCCTTCTTCTGACTAAGAGTCAAAGGAAAGGAAAACGAGGGATATAGATGGTGATATAACGAGATGTAGAACAAATTGAATGAAAGATGTGCAAACAAGTAACGATGGTAAAGGGGACAGGCCATTGTTAGCAGTGGGCTAGGTGAAAAAGAGTTACAGACAACGAGACTCAGCAAGACGACTTTGAAACTAATACAATTTGGGCGGGGGAGGGACAGGAAGAGAGGGGATGCAAGGGTGACTTGAAGTTCGACATTCATACCACTCGGTTGTAAACTGCCCAATAACCTTCAATCTGTGTCAGTATATTGCATTTCCCCTCTGAGCCTATTAACATACTTGGAATGTTGTTGAAGTCAAAGGTGAATTATTTTGGGGGAAATGCTTAAGCAAACTGGATTTTCAATACAGTCAGGTCAGAACATCGAACACTACAGCACATGAACAGGACCTTCAGCCCACAATGTTTGTGCCAAATAAAAAAAATCTAGGTTAACTAATCACCTTTGTCTGCACATGAGCTAAACGAGACCCAGCATTTACAGCTCCAGAGATCCAGGTTCGATCCCGACTAAGGGCGCTGTCTGTACGGAGTTTCTACATTCTCACCATGACCAGCGTGGGTTTTCTCCGAGATTTTTGTACAAATTCTACATTATCCTTGTACTTCATCCCTTTTGATCTCTTGTTTTCTTGGGTGTTGATCCAAATCGTCACCCATTCCTTCCATCCAGAGATGCTGCCTGGTACTCCAACGTTTTGTGTCTACCTTTGTGTATCTGCAGTTCCTTCCAAAGCATTTCCCTTCATTGCCTGCATGTCTATGTGTGACTGTCCAAAAGCATCTTAAATGCCACTGTCGTATCTGCCTTCACGGCCACCCCCGTGAGTGCTTCCAATAGAGGTTATTATTTTGGCTTTTTCTGTGATATTTATAGAAAAGTAATAAAATTTTCTGCAAACGCCATCGTTTGTAACTTGTGGCATTTCATTTAGTTTAGTTTAGACACAGCGCGGAAAACAACACTTCGACCCGCCGAGTCCGCACCGACCAGCGATCCCCGCACATTAACACTATCCTACACACACTAGGGACAATTTACATTTATACCAAGCCAATTAACCCACAACCTCTACGCCTTTGGAGTGTGAGAGGAAACCAAAGATCTCGGAGAAAACCCACGCAGGTCACGGTGAGAATGTAGGAACTCCGTACAGACAGCACCCGTAGTCGGGATCGAACCTGGATCTCTGGAGCTGTAAATGGTGTTACGCAGCAACTCTACCGCTGCGCCACCGTGCCACCCTTTGTCCAAGCAATTCAATCTGATCTGTGGACTGGTGCTGGGGAACTAGCATAGTCTCGTACTGAGGCTGAACAAAACATTCGATAGCCACTGTTGAATCTTTCATTGGAATCGCAATACCTCGCTTTCCTTCTATTGCCACTTATCCCAAGTTGAAGGACGAGCAGGAAACGGTTAGCTTTTTCTCTGCCAAATATGTTTCTTTTCTTAAAGATTACTAAGCCAACCCGGCATTTATCAGTATGTATCACAGCTTGGTTTTGGAAACAGCTCCATCCAAGACCGCAAGAAATTGCAACAAATTGTGGGCGCAGCCCAGACCATCACACAAACCATTGACTCCATTCATACCTCACGCGGCCTCAGCAAGGCCAGCAGCATAATCAAGGACAAGTCGCACCCTGGCCACTCCCTCTTCTCCCCTCTCCCATTAGGCGGAAGGTATAGATGTGTGAAAACGCACACCTCCAGATTCACCTCCAGGGACAGTTTCTTCCCAGCTGTTATAAGGCAACTGAACCATCCTACCACAACCAGAGAGCAGTGCTGAACTACTATCTATCTCTTTGGTGACCCTCAGACTATCTTTGTTTGAACTTTACTGGCCTTACCTTGCACTAAACATTATTCCCTTAACATGTAACTATACACTGTAAATGGATCGATTGTAATCATGTACCGTCTTTCCGCTGACTCGTTAGCAGGCAACAAAAGTTTTTCACTGTACCTCAGACAATAAACTAAACTAAAACTGAACCCAAAATGGTGACTATCCATGTCCTCCAGAGATGCTGCCCGACCTGCTGAGTGGCTGCAGCACTTTGCATGTTACAACCAAGTTGCTTTTTGCTGCTGTTTATCCATAACGTTTGAAGGAAGAGTCTGAATTCCTTTGAGAAAAGTGTTAACATTGGAAAACAAAAACCCTTGCAAAGGGCCTTCAAAAGTCACATTGTAATGGTGAGGCTGGAGAAACCAAGTTCAATTAATATATTGAATAGAAAAGGGAAATGAAGGAAGGAACTATTTCCATTGAAATCAGTGGAAGCCAAATTCAAAACACAGTATGTTCTTATGCCAGGTAGATACATGTGCTGGAGAAACTCAGCGGGTGCGGCAGCACCTATGGAGCGAAGGAAATAGGCAACGTTTCCAGACGAAACCCTTCGAGGGTTTCGGCCCGAAACGTTGCCTATTTCCTTCAAGGGTTTCGTCCCGAAACGTTGCCTATTTCCTTCGCTCCATAGATGCTGCCGCACCCGCTGAGTTTCTCCAGCACTTTTGTCTACCTTCGATTTCCCAGAATCTGCAGTTTCTTCTTAAACATGTTCTTATGCCACGTTTACTACAGGCAATATAAGGACAAGTTCTACTCCGATTAATTTTACTATTTGCCCAACCATCAATGGCCCTTCATGTTAATAACTTATGAAATACATTCTCACAAGAATGCAAGAGTGTGCGGCACGGTGGCGCAGCAGTTGAGTTGCTGCCTTTCACCGCCAGAGACCCGGGTTCGAGCCTGACTACCGGTGCGGAAGATCTATACGGAGTTTGTACGTTCTCCCTGTGAACTGCGTGAGTTTTCTACGAGATCTCCAGTTTCCAGCCATACTCCAAAGACCTACAGGTTTGTAGCATAATTGGCTCGGTATCAATGTAAAATTGTCCCTAGCGTGTGTAGGGTAGTGTTAATGTGCGGGGAACGATTGTCGGTGCGGACTGGGCCTGCTTCGGTTCCGTATCTCTAAACTAAATTGAAAACTTGGCCTCTAGGGGTGAAAATTCTAGAGATACATTACCCTCTGTGAGAAGAAATTCCCATGGAGCACAATTTTAAATGACCCCCCCTTATCTTGTATCCACATCACCTTGCTGAAGGCTCTCTCATTCATGGACCCAATGGCAACTCATGGACAACTTATGGGTGGATCTGAGGTAAATCCTAATTGCACTGTAGCGTTCAGTAGACAGGGGGCGCTCCTCTGGCGGGAAGGATGTGTAGATCGTCACACACACACACACACACACACACACACACACACACACACACACACACACACACACACACACACACACACACACACACACACACACACACACACACATCAAAACCCAATCACCCATTAAACATTCCCCCTGAGAGGGTGCAGTAGTCATCCAGGATAAATCAGAAACATCAGACGATTCCTACCACCAAGCCAACTATCCTACGATCTGCTTTTATCATTGCACCGAACCTTTCCGACTCCAGCCAGAATATTAAAAAGGAAGAGAACTTGGAGGTCAATTATACTTATTTACTCAGTATTTGAATAGCTTCATTTTTAACCCAATCATTAGTGGTTTGGCAATCTTTGTTATCAAATCCCTTGTATGAAACTTTGTAGAATGCAAATGGATCTTAAGGGAGCACAGAGCCACTGCCAAGCCCTAAAAACTTTTTGTGACATTCAAAAACTTCATGTTTACTCTCCTAACATCTGGAAAAATGACTTTTTGTAGCATTTCTGCTGGAATTACAAACATGCACATTGCCCTAAAGGTTTCTTCTCAATGCTTTTCAGAGTAAGCTAAAAATGGTGAGGTTAGAACTATATTATTTCTCATTTTACACACAGCAATGGAGGTGAGGTGAAGTGGGCTCCCTGGTTGGGTTCATTGATAATGCCTAACTCTCTCATTGAGAAGGTCATGGTTTGGAGTACCAGAACACAGGGCCAAACATAAGCGCTGTAGAATCGCTGCCTTACATTGCCAGAGACCCGCGTTCGATCCTGACTACGGGTGCTGTCCGTACGGGGTTTGTACTTTCCCTCAGTGATCATCTGGATCAATAGACAATAGACAATAGGTGCAGGAGTAGGCCATTCGGCCCTTCGAGCCAGCAACGCCATTCAATGTGATCATGGCTGATCATCGCCAATCAGTACCCCGTTCCTGCCTTCTCCCCACATCCCCTGACTCCGCTATTTTTAAGAGCCCTATCCAGCTCTCTCTTGAAAACATCCAGAGAACCTTCCTCCACCGTCCTCTGAGGCAGAGAATTCCACAGGCTAAATTCCATAGATCATCTCTCTCTGATCTATCTCTCCCTCCTAGCCCTCCTGCCTCCTCCCCTTAACCCCTGACACCCGCTCTAATCAAGAATCTATCTATCTCTACCTTAAAAATATCCATTGACTTGGCCTCCACAGCCTTCTGTGGCCATGAACCCCACAGATTCACCACCCTCTGATGGAAGATATTCCTCCTCATCTCCTTCCTGAAGGAACGTGTACGTGAACCAAGGTACAATGAAAAGCATTTGTTGTGTGCTAACCAGCCAGCGGAAAGACTGAAGCCTGGTGGAGTAGGTTCTCTCTGTCACTGCTCGTGTTTTCGCCACATGCTCTGGCTTGCTTGCACATCCCAAAGGTCCCAGGTTAATTAGCCACTGTAGATTGCCCCTCGTGCCTGTCATCTTGGTGGTGGGAGAATCAGAAAAGAGTTTGAGAGGGACTGAGAGAGAATGTACGTTACAAAGAATACATGGAAGAATGGGGACTATATTTTGCTTTGAGTACCAGCATTTCAATTCAGTTTAGTGTTAGTTCATCGTCACGTGTACCGAGGTACAGTGGAAAGCTTTTGTTGTGTGCTAACCAGTCAGCGGAAAGACTATACATGATTACAATCGAGCCGTCCACAGTGTACAGATACATGGCAAGGGAATGTTTAAGAAAGAACTGCAGATGCTGGAAAAATCGAAGGTAGATAAAAATGCTGGAGAAACTCCGCAGGTGAGGCAGCATCTATGGAGGGAAGGAATAGATGACGTTTCGGGTCTTGATCGGGAGAGAGTACAGAGGAGATTTAGTAGAATGTTGCCTGGGTTCCAGCAACTAAGTTACAGAGAAAGGTTGAACAAGTTAGGTCTTTATTCTTTGGAGCGCAGAAGGTTAAGGGGGGACTTGATTGAGGTCTTTAAAATGATGAAAGGGATAGACAGAGTTGACGTGGATAAGCTTTTCCCATTGAGGGTAGGGAAGATTCAAACAAGAGGGCATGACATGAGAATTAAGGGACAGATGTTTAGGGGTAACATGAGGGGGAACTTCTTTACTCAGAGAGTGGTGCCTGTGTGGAATGATCTTCCAGCAGAAGTGGTGGAGGCAGGATCGATTTTAACATTTAAAAGGAAAGTGGATAGGTATATGGACGGGAAGGGAATGGAGGGGTATGGTCTGAGTGCAGGTAGATGGGACTAGGGGAAAATAAATGGTCGGCACGGACTGGAAGGGCCGAGAAGGCCTGTTTCCGTGCTGTAATTGTTATATGGTTATATGATAAGGGAATAGCCTTTAGTTCAAGGTAAAGACAGTAAAGTCCAATCAAGGATAATCTGAGGGTCCCCAATGATGTAGATAGTAGTTCAGGACTGCTCTCTAGTTGTGGGAGGATAGTTACGTTGCCTGATACCAACTGTCCCTGAATCTGAATTGCTGTATTGTTCTATGTTTTATGAAGAGGGCATAAAGAGGGCCTTTACGATTGGAAATGGCATGGAAAGGACAAAAGTTATTTGGGCTGATACAGTCGCACAGCGGTAGAGTTGCTGCCTCACAGCACCAGAGACCTGGATCAAGTCTGTATGGATGGTACACAAAATGCTGGAGAAACTCAGCGGGTGCAGTAGCATCTATGGAGTGAAGGAGATAGGCAACGTTTCGGGCCAAAACCCTTCTTCAGTCTGTGTGGAGTTTGTACGTTCTCCCTGTGACAGCATGTGTTTTCTCCGGGTTCCTCCCACATTGGACAGATGTGCAGGTTTATCGATTAATTTGCTTTGGGAAAATTGTTAATTCTATGTGGGATAGTGCTAGTGTGCGGGTGATTGGCGGGACTGGGTGGGCGGAAGGGCCTGTTTCCATGTTGCATCTCTAAACTAACCTAAACTAAGAATTAGATAATGAATTAGATGGGATTAGTGGCTGATTGCAGCTTGCAAGTCAGAAGTTATTGGAAACGGCAAACAGCCTAATAACAAGTCTATGGTAAATCACGTTAATGGTAAAAGCTTCATGGCAGCATTTGCAGGGCTTATTATATAATGTTAAGGATATTAAACTTGCTTTACATTTGAATGAGATGAACAACTTAAATCAAATATGGGTGGCACGGTGGCGCAGCGATAGATTTGCTGCCTTACAGCGCCAGAGACCCGGGTTCGATCCTGACTGCAGGTGCTGCCTACACGGAGTCTGTACATTCTCCAAGCGACCCTGTGAGATTTCCCGGGTGCTTACGGTTTCTTCCCACACTCCAAAGACGTACGGGTTTGTAGGTTAATTTAGCTTTGATCAAAAATTGTAAATTGTCCCTAGTGTGTGTGGGATAGTGCTGGCGGCCTAATGTACAAGATAGAGCTGGGGATCGCTGGCCCGAACGGACTCGGTGGGCCGAAGGGCCTGTGTCTGCGCTGTCTCTCTAAACCAACTAAAACCAAAATGCCTGCATTGCTAAACTTGGTAAGACTTAACCAACTGAATAGACACAGTTGCAAATAAACAGTTTGGAATGATATTTTGGGAAGCTAATTACAATATAAAATCGGCGCTGTTAAATTAATAGTTTTCTCTGGATTTACTCCATTCCACTAAAATGTGAAAAGAACGTTCGAAGAAACTTGAAGCGAGATTCTGAGGTCTTTGCATTTTACTGTCTTGACTGGCTGATTAATACGAACTGTGGAGGAAGCGTAAAAATGCAGACAGATCCTGGATGCCTGGATGGAAGTTCAGAACCTTTGATATTGTCAAATGTTGTGTGGAGACCCTCGACTTTTCTGCTCCAGTTGACTTCAGCGGTTTTATCACCCGCCGTTATAAATTTCTCTTTGCTGCCTGGAGCTCGGGATATTTTCTAACACAGCTCATAAATAGTCATGTGGCCGCCACCATAAATCTTCCGCGGAAGATTAAAATAACGTGTTCAAAGTTTGATAAATAAAACAAAAAATAAAGTTGAATCCCACCAGAGTTTACATGGCCACGTTTTTTTCATTGGCGGGCATCTGACCCGAAACGTCACCCATTCCTTCTCCCCAGAAATGCTGCCTGTCCCGTTGAGTTACTCCAGCTTTCTGTGTCTCTCGGACATGACTGGTGATTCCTTTATCTCTTGCTGTGCTATTATACTCAAATCACTCAGAATGTGACAAACCTATTTACCCACCCGATTTACATCTTTTTTTTAATGGGCTTCAATTTGGGAATTGGCAAAACTGTTACTGCAGTAATTAATCTATTGGCTCTGGTTATACCTCCAGAATTGGGGCACTTAAATTTGGGTGCTGTTTAATTCAGAGAGGTTACCAGGGAGAGCTTCACTCTGAGATGCTTGCTGCCTTTTGAAGGAGATTTTCCTACACAGGCCCTTCGGCCCATCCAGCCCTCGCCGACCAGCGATCACCTCGTACCCAAGTACTATTCTACACACTAGGGACAATTTACAATTTTACCGAAGACAATTAACCGACATGTATTTTGGAGATCCTGGAGAAAAGCCTCGCAGGTCACGGGGAGAACGTGCAAACTCCGTACAGACAGCATCCGTAGTCGGGATCGAACTCGAGTCCCTGACACTGTGTAAGGCAGCAACTCTACCGCTACCAACATTAAACCCGGGCCTGCATTGCCAGTTTTAGCTGAATTCCCCCAAATACCTCGTTCAGCAGCATTACTCACTATGTTTTAGATAGCTTGCATTTCCACCGCTCCGTTGCATCTCAACATGTACCGTGTTGAACAAGGTGTAACAATTAAAAGAAGAGTAAGGTGCAAGAGGTTTAGGGGGGACCTAAGAAGAAACGATTTCACCCCGATTTGGATGATGGAACTCCTACAACATTTACGTGGTATCTGGATGACTAGCTGAATCACCTAGTTCTGGAGGACTATGGGCCTCGCGGAATATGAATAGTCAGGATAGGTACTTGATGGTCGGTATGGACCTGGTGGGGTGAAGGTCCAGTTTCTGTGCTATATAATTCCATGTCCAAAAGAAGCAAAATAGCACCCTACCCTATCCCTCTTCAGAACATTAATAAAGAAATTAGTTGATCGGAGGATGCAAATTCAGGAGAAGCATAATGGCTTAAGGAACATGCTCTAGAAGTAGACCATCTCTGGCGAAGAGGAATAGGTGATGTTTCATGTCAGAACCCTTCTACAGACTGAAAGATAGAGGTGGAGGGTGGTGGGACCAGTTTTCCAGTTCCACCCCCCCCCCCCCCCCCCCACCTCCGTCTATCAGTCTGAAAAAGGGTTCCGACCTGAAACATCACCTATTCCTTTTCTCCAGAGATGTTGCCCGACCCACTGAGTTACTCCAGTATTTTGTGTCTAGCTTCGGCATAAACCAGCATCTGCAGTTCCTTCCTACACATCCTCTAGAAGCAAACTCGAAAAGAGTGTGACAAGCAGCTAACTAGTCTCAGAGAAGGAAGAGATGGGCGCTAGGCTGGAGACTATTCCTTCAGACCTTGTGTCCTCCAAGTTTAGTTGAAGTTTTACTAATCTGGAAAATGAAGTTGTATCTGTGGAGTCTTTCCTGGTGTGATTTTTTTTTTTAAACTTTGATGAAGAATTGACTAAGGGTTGACTTGGAAAGTTGGGGGTGGATTTGAAATAACGAATGGGGCAATTTGCATGGAGAAGCTTAGAGGCCAGGGCAAGGCAGTGAATCTTTTTTATATTTTGATATCAGGGTTTATTCGGCATGGTGGTGGCAGCAGTAGAGTTGCTGCCTGACCCTGCCAAATAAATCCTGACCACGCGTGCTTGTTCATCTGGAGTTTGTTATCTCTCCCTGTGACTGTGTGGGTTTTCTCTGGGTGCCCCAGTTTCCCCTCAAACACCAAACACATGCAGGTTTGTAGGTTAATTGGCATTCGGTAGAACGCTAAATTGTCACGAGTGTGTACGGGGTGATCGCGGGTCGGCGCGGACTCGGTGGGCCGAAGTGCCTGTTTCCATGCTCCACCTCTGAACTAAACTAAACTAAACTCAATGTCATTGCTCAAGTTGCCTGGTCACAGAGTAAATGCCAAGTTATGATGTCCGCCTGAACAGCAGGGACAAACTATGATGAACAAAGTGCGTTGCAAAGCACTTAAGTTGTTAGTAAGTTAGTAGTAAGACTTAAGTTGGATCAGCAGTCTGCATTAACTTAATTCGGGCGGTTGTCGATCTATCTTGCTTTGCCATTGATGCTAAATTTGTTAATGATTTTAATCTGCCAGTAATCTACAGGCATTTAAGGAAACTTGTCCACTAGGAGACAAATGATACTTGGAATTGAAGAATAGGAATGTTGAAGATGGTATAAATGATAGCAAAGTTTAAGAGGCAATTTAGACAGACATAAACAGGGATGGATGCAGGCGGATGTGCAGTTTAAATTGGCATCATTAGGTCAGCGCAGCAGTAGAGTCGCTGCCTCACAGCGCCAGAGTCTCAGGTTCGATCCTGACCGCGGGTGCTGTTGGTACGGAGTTTGTACGTTCTCCCCGTGACATGTGTGGGTTTCCCCGGGTCCTCTGGTTTCCTCCCACACTCCAAAGGTGTTCAAGTTAATTGGCTTTGGTAAAATATTGTAAATTGTCCCAAAGTGTGTACGATTCTAACTGGCAAGGGGGAATGAGATAGATGCGGGCTGGAGATTAGCATTTGCTTGGAGTTCTGTTTATTATCTCCTTGATACTCTCAGATATGAAAGAGAGCAAAGAAAAAGTTAAATAATTAAGGATATGATCTATAATTCCAAGTAGCTGAAGTTGTACCTTATCAGTGATAGGAGCAGAATTAGGCCATTCAGCCCATCAAATCTACTCCACCATTCAATCATGGTTGATCTATTTCTCCCTCATAACCCCATTCTCCTGCCTTCTCCCCATATAATCCCCCCGGACACCAGTACTACTCAAGAATCTATCTCTGTCTTAAAAATATCTATTGACTTGGCCTCCACAGCCATCTGTGTCAATGATTCCACAGATTCACCACTTATCATGTATCTATACACTGTAAATGGCTCGTTTGTAATCATATGTTGTCTTTCTGCTGACTGGATAGCACGCAACAAAAGCTGTTCCCTGTACCTCGGTACACGTGACAATAAACTAAACTAAACTGAACGTAATATCTAAATATATATTTCCCCTTGCATCTGGAGTGCTTTGGTAAAATTGATTCCTAATATAGAGTTGTAAGGGAGGAAGACTGCAAAAAATCTATGAGGCCACTCGCAAGAAAATAAGAGATGATAGGCACAGAAAGCTGGAGTAACTCAACGGGACAGGCAGCATCTCTGGAGAGAAGGAATGGGTGAGGTTCCATGTCGAGACTCTGCTTCAGACTGGACCAGTCCAAAGAAGAGTCTCGACCAGAACAACGTTACCCATCCCTTCTCTCCAGAGATGCTGCCTGTCCCGCTGAGTTACTCCAGCTTTTTCAGCTTAAACCAGCATCTGAAGTGCCTTCCTACAGAAAAGATGTTGCCTATCCTCCCACTGGCTTCTCCCTCCACTAAACAAGGGGACGAAACATGTTTAATCTTCACTAGGAAATATATTCAAAAGCATTCTTCTCGTGAACAGCTAGTGGAGGGCTTCCGGAACGGATTTGTAAATGTTAAGTGATAGGAAACAGGAGACCATTATATTTTTGTACCGAAAGGTAGCACCACGAAACATTTCTGAGGGAACAGCGAACTCAAACTTTCAAAGGTATCGTGCTCTAAGAAAATGTACGCAAGTAATGCAAGCACAACCTTTTTGAAGAGAGCGACAGGGTGGAGCAATAATCTTCTGGTAAGAATATTAGCTTGCTTCCACAGTGATAAAACTCCTTTTGTGTCGATACTCTATTCCCTGGTATACCTCTGGGCTGCGATACAGTGCACGTAACGCATGCAGTGTGCATTCAGCTTAGCGAGCTGTGTAAACATGCGTTGGGACCAACACTGATCCACAGGGCCACAGCTGCGCTCCACTCCTGTAATTCAAGGGGCGCTTAGAAACAGCCTGTCAGAGCCAACACTCGCAGAGACATAAGGGAGGCTTTCAGGGGAAGTCAGTAGGACAGTGTTTACTCATGAAAAATGTTTAAAGCAAGCACATTTGTTGCTTTTTTTTTGAAGATCCACAATCCACGCCAGTTGATTTTGGGCATTCAGAACGCCCAGAGACCCGGGTTCGATCCCAACTACGGGTGCTGTCTGTACGGAGTTTCTGCGTTCTCCCAGTGCCCTGCGTGGGTTCTCTCCGAGAACTTCGGTTTCCTCCCACACTCCAAAGACGTGCAGGTTTGTAGGTTAATTGACTTGGTGTTTAAGTGCAAATTGTCCCCAGGGTAGTGTTAGCGTGCGGGGATTGCTGTCGGTGCGGACTCGGTGGGCCGAAGGGTCTGTTTCCCCGCTGTATCTCTAAATTAAACTAAGCTAGAAAAATTAACAACAATTAATTGCCCAGGTTTTTGAAAAGTAGAACGTTTTTTTACTCGACTTTTCACCCTGCCAAAGCAATTGATTGCAATGCTGGAGCAGTTAAAATTGGCACTGTTGCACGAACAACTTGAAATTCCCTTTTTATTTTACGGTGCCTGGAAATTGCATCTTATTGCAGAGCTTATCACCTCATGCCTACAACAAATAGTGTTATATCTGCAACAAGGTAATAGCTGTCACCCACTTACACTGTCCGTTTTAAAGATGTGCATTCCAGCATCTGAAATGGCCAAACCAAAGGATCAGATACGACTGTGTGGGATGGAACTGCAGATGCAGTTTCTCAGTGGGACAGGCAGCATCTCTGGAGGGAAGGAATGGGTGACGTTTTGGTCAAGAACCTTCTTCAGACTGGTTAGGGATAAGGGAAACGAGAGATATGGACGGTGATGTAGGGAGATAAAGAACAATGAATAGACTGGACTTTCTCACCAGTTTATACCTTGTTAAGGTGCATAAACTAGTGAGACCACATTGCAACATCTTGCTTGCAACAGCAATATGTTGCAGGTTCTGGAATTTGGAAGTGGGGTGGGAGATTGCAACCTTCACGTGGTCCGCCCTGTTTCGACGAATGCAATCAACCCGGCGTGCACAATCAAATAAGATCAAATAGAACAAGCTGTCCGACAACTTTAGGCTGTGCATGTACAAAAGAAGAAGAAGAAGAATTTGGAAGTACTTTGGAAACTGGAAATGCTGGAAATAGTCAAGAGGTCAAGGCAGCGTTTGAGGAGAAGGAAGCAGAGTTATCATACATGAGATGGCTTGGCTTTGGTCCGCTGCCAGACGTTACTATTGGCCATGTTACCTGCATGTTGGCACATTGACCAGAGACATGGGTAGAGGAACATGGGCCAAACGCAGGCAGGTGGGACTAGTGTAGATGGGGCATGTTGGCCAGTGTGGGCAAGTTGGGCTGAAGGGCCAGTTTCCACATTGTATGACCCTATGACACTGGGAAGGGCCCAACCTTCATGGTTCTCTGCATCTGCCCCTTGGGTAGTGAGGTCTTGCCACAGCCCGGCCCCTGACGGCGCAGCACAGAGGTTGTCGTCTTGGAGCCCACTCCCCTGCCCCCTCCCCAAGAGTCTATACCCACCGGAGTTTGCTCCCCAAGACTGTACCCTGGTAAGTCTCTGATGGCCATTGACCGATTAGTTTAGAGATACAGTCTCAGAGAACCACCGAACTGCTGATCCAACTAGCAACTCAAGTTCCTTCCAACGCACTTGATCACAGTTTGTTGCTGCAGTTCAGCCGGACATCAGAACTTGACATTTGCTCAGTGACCAACCAACTCGTTTAGAGATACAGCTCGGAAACAGACGCTACGGCCCACCGAGTCCGCATTGACCAGCGATCCCCGCACGCTAGCACTACTGGGGACAATTTAGCATTTTCCCGAAGCCAATTAGCCTGCAAACCTGTACATCTTTGGAGTGTGGGAGGAAACCGGAGCACCCGGAAAAAACCCACATGGTCACAGGGAGAACGTACAAACTCCATACAGACAAGCACCCATAGTCAGGATCGAACCCGGGTTTCTGGCGAGGTGAGGCAGCAACTCTAGCGCTGTGCCACCGTGCGACATTGACCGATGACCAAGTTACAATATAACCTTTTTTTTTACATCAAAGCTTGGCGTATAACTTACCGATGGTAAAATGTCTGACGACGAGAGATCTTGAAATGTTAGGCACAATAGAGAAAATATCTCAAAAAACAAGTACGCCAAAAATGTATACAAATATTTAACCAATAGCTGGACTGTTACTTAATGAAAGATAACATATCTTTCCTTTGCAAGTCTAGAATGCCATTTGAAGGAATGCGTTTGAACCCTGGTTTCATTTGGAACAGATGAGGATGGCCCCATCTTTTATCAATATCACTTGTGCAATTTAATATTTGAGCCTCACTGACGTGCAATTAGCCATTTCCCAGGATGGCACCAGTGCTCAGCGGGACAGGCAGCATCTCTAGAGAGTAGGAGTGGGTGACGTTTCAGGTTCATTCTCGACCCAAAACGTCACCCATTCCTTCTCTCCAGAGATGCTGCCTGTCCCGCTGAGTTACTCCAACATTTTGTGTCTCTCTTCAGTGCAAACCGGCGTCTGCAGTTCATTCCTACATGTGATACCTGTGCTGTTGCATGATTGAAGGGCATATGATGAACGACACTGAGTTTAGTTGGCAGGTTGGTGAAAAGGGGGGGGTTTAGAGTCCCTGTGCTCAGGTACTGGTTAACATGCTCTACCTGGTAATGGTTTACTTTTGAAGGCTAGGTCCTTTTTCCCTGCTCCTCCCGAGTCCTGAGGAGCGTGACCAGGATGCTGGTTGCTTTGTGCCGTTCGCGGTTCAAGCTCCGATCTGGGGTCCGGCAGTAAGGATGATCGACCAGGGAGCTGTGGATGCTGATGTATGATGACATCAGTCTTGTTAAGGGGCGCTACCACGCCTGCTATAAGCCGTGGGGTTAGTGCAAGGGTCAGGTAAAGTGCAATTTGCACTTAGTATATATGGTTTTGGCCCGAAACGTTGCCTATTTCCTTTGCTCCATAGATGCTGCCGCACCCGCTGAGTTTCTCCAGCACTTTTGTCTACCTGCACTTAATATATATTCCAGAGACGTCCCACAGCATTTTTCCATGTACAAGTAATGACTTAAGAGTACAGCAATTGTAAAATGTACATGCATCTCCTTTAATGTTTAATAAGATCCAAAACATGCTGAGATGGCTTTTGTTTTGGGGTAGCAGAGGCGGGAGGTGGTGTAAACATAAAGGTATGGATATGATAGGACAGGTCTGGACGGCTGGAATAATTCCACATGTCTTGGACACGTTTGGAGGGAGATGGACCAAACGTGGGCAGGTAGGGCTAGTATAGCAGGGACATATAGCCGGTGTGGGCAAGTTGGGCTGAAGGGCCTGTTTCCACACTGTATCACCCTCTGACTGAGACTATAGATCACTGTTCTCCTTCAAAGTTCTCATTCTAGTTTTGTTTATGGCCAGTCAAAGTTTGATGAGATGAAGTTGGACAGAATTGAGAGCGAGTCAAGGGGATGGGGTGTGATGAGGTCACGTTCTTAAAATGTGCTGTGGTCTTCGTTAAAATCATTAATTTCAACGGTGGGAGTAATTTGTAAAAACAAATAATGTTTGGTTGTGGTACAGACAACTCTTGGTTCACAGCTTTGAACATCTATGGACAGCCCATTGGATATCAGTAAAGGCTAGTCCCAAAGTGGAAAGGAGTCATCGTTACTTCTGATATACCCTATCATCTATGATCAGCTGGCTTCACACATGCATAAATGTATGGGTGCTGATTGGGGATGATCAGCCATGATCACATTGAATAGCGGTGCTGGCTCGAAGGGCCGAATGGCCTACTCCTGCACCTATTGGCTATTGTCTATTGGGTATATTTTGAAGATAGACACAAAATGCTGGAGGAACTCAGAGGGAGAAGCAGCACCTCTGGAAATCCTTTTTCAGACTGAAACGTCAACCATTCCTTCCCGACAAAGATGCCCCCCGTCCCGCTGAGTTACCGCAGCATTTTGTGTCTATCTTCAGTGCAAACCAGCATCTGCAGTTCCTTCCTACACATACAGGTATATTTTAATCTGCTTCACTCTCATCCTCACCATCAAATGGAGAACTTATTTTGTGGTACTAAGTTCATTTTAGTACCTTGAGCACAAACTTTTCTTCTCCATTATTAGATGCATTGGACCAAAGTTCGAATGCAAACATTGCCAGTAAAGCTTGTGTGGAAAACATTCTCATATTACAGCACTGTCGCATTTCGGAGTGTAAAGGGCTGTCCCACTTGCCGATTTTTTCGGTGACTGCCGCCATCATTGACGTATCAGGTCACTGAAAAATTGGAGGCGTGATGTGGCGTGACGCGGCATGATGACGTGTTGGCGCACGGCGTTTTTTCAAAGGGTCCATTTTTTTGTCGCCGCTGGATTTTGAAATGTTCAAAATCTTTTGGCGACACTGATATGATGCCGGCAGTCGCCGAAAAAATCGGCAAGTGGGACAGGCCCTTAAATGCTCTAGATTCTAATTCTGGGTCTGGATATGAAAGCCTCATTCCATCTCCATGTCAGACCATACCTTTGCTCAATCCGTTAAGTTGACATCATTTGTGTCTATCTTCCCTTTTTTATTATTTTGTTCAGTAAAGGGTTAATATCCTTGAAACTCATTCTGGAAGCAATAGACACTTCCACAATAGACTTTCTGCATATTTCACTTTCTTTAATACAACACTCTGTATGGATATTCCCGACCTTATTGCTGAGTGTCAGCTTGACTTGTTGAAGCCATTCTTAGCTCCAACAGAACAAGCCGCTTTGCTGTAAGCCTCATTGCAGATTGACATTCTACTGCAAATACTGTGGGGAACTGGCATTATTACATTGACGGAGGACTTCACTTCCAGATGAGGTACTTGTGTGAAGCCTGGCTTGTCAAATTATGGAGACGAGAACAGTTCCACTCCCCTTGATGAGGTAAAGCATGAAATTCTCCAGGCCTTTTGGGCAGCTGATGCCAGCAATACGTATTTTATTGCCCGGTATCGACAAGATCCCATTCTGCTTGATTCCAGAGCAAGAACATGCACTTTTGTTAATGAATTTGATGGTGTCTGTGATATGATGAACTTCATGGCAACACACTGTAATTAAAATCATGCAAAAGTCTTGACTTTTAATCCACCTTTCCTGCTGTGCAGACGGTGGGTTGGGGTTAGATGTGCATTCAGTAGTTTTATGCTCCATTTATGCTCCGCTACGAGCTTTGCCCATTCGCTCCATCAACTCCAACAGCTCCAAGTGCAGTCCAATCAATCTTTTGTTCAACTGCAGCATGGGGCCCCAACTCTTCTACTCATTGCTTCAGCCTCTGAAGGCAAGCATACTGCATGCCTTCTTAACGTCACCACTTTGGGACCAAAATGTTTGCCACCAAACCATTTAATTCCTCCATTAATCTGACTTTATACACAAGGTGATGCCAATGTTGTTGCGATCACAGAGAGTTCTTTGCATTGCCCGCCTGCTTTCCCCGCCTCTCCTTGCCACGTCATTGCCATCCAGTTTCCTCCCTGCAACCAAACCTGGTGCCACGTCTCCAGTTCAGTGTTGGTACACAAAATGCTGGAGAAACTCAGCGGGTGCAGCAGCATCTATGGAGCGAATGAGATAAGCAACGTTTCGGGCCGAAACCCTTCTTCAGACCCTGCCCAGATTTCTTCAGACATCAACTTCAGTGTTATTGTGCTACCTACAAGCCAGCCACACTGCATTCAGATAATGGGGAACAGCAGACAACATACAACCCGACTGTCTGAATATCGATTTCTCTAAATTCAAGAAACCCTTGCTTTCCCCTCTCTCTCTGTCCCACCCCCACCCTAGGTCTCCAGCTAGTTTCACTGCCCTCCTGATTAATGTTAAGGGCCTGTCCCACCAGCACGCAACTCTATGAGATGAGCGCGACCTAACGTGGTCGCTTGAGCCGTCCGGCGTCGCGGGGCGGGTCCCACTTCGATCGCCGGAGCCGTCCCAACATCGCGCGGGGCTCCAGAAAACTGACTATGTTCAAAAATTCCGCGCGGCAACAACTTGTCGGCTCGCAGTCGCCTCGACGCATTACGCACCGTCTCGACGTCGTGCCTCCGTGACCCTATCTGTAGGTGCCTCCGTGACCCTCTATGTGTGTGGCTCCGTGGCCCTCTGTGTGTGTGCCTCTGTGCCCCTCTCTGTGTGCCCCTCTCTGTCCTGGCGAACTTACCTTAAGACTTCGCTCCAAGTTCGCCTCACTTTGCGCCACGTTGCGCCACTCACCCGACCTCCACGCGGCCCTCGCTGCCGGTTTGGTCGCGCTTGCCCCCTTACAGGGATCACCCGACCTCCGCGCGGCCCCCGCTTCTAGTTTGATCGCGCTCATCGCATGGAGTCGGATGCTGGTGGGACAGGCCCTTTACTGTTTGTACACCTCGTTGTCACCTTCCCCTCAGCCAACAATTGAACATTTCCTTGATCATCCTTCCCTTTGATCTGTCCTTTTCACCTTACATGCTGTGTGTAACCTTCCATATATCTGAACTGCCTCTTCCCCGACTCTCAGTCTGAAGAAGGGTCTCGACTGGAAACGTCACCCATCCCTTCTCTCCAGAGAAGCTGCCTGCCCCGCTGAGTTACTCCTGCTTTTTGTGGCTCTGTCCTTGGCAAAACAGAATGCTTTCTTAACCAGAGTTAATGTTTTATTATTAATGTTTAATGTTTTATGTGTCATTGCTAACTGTCACTGTATGTCATGTTGTCACTTGCGGGCGGAGCACCAAGGCAAATTCCTTGTATGTGAATACTTGGTCAATAAACTTATTCATTCACTTCATTCAGTCGGCCCTCCTGATCATGCACCTGATCATACGCTGCACGCTTTCCCGTGTGGGGAGTTCTGCAAGATCTGTCGGATTGGGAATGACGAGACCGGCACTTTTGTGGAATAGCTGCAAAGTTCCAATTTTCAAGATGTGAATGTGGGTGGGGAAAGGCCTTTGAGTGTAGGAGGAGAGAGAGAGAGAGAGAGAGATAGAGAGATAGAGAGAGAGAGAGAGATCCAAAACCGGAGCAGAAAAAAATATGATGCTTCTGTACTACAGTACATACAAAACTTTAATAGCCGACTTATCTCATGGGAGCAAGATAACATATTATAGAAGTTGGCTTGTATTTCTCTCCAAGTTGCTATAGATCCTTGTCATTGCTCGAAGGTAACTTTGAAACACACATACTTGCCCTGGTGAGGCACCCATCAGCTCCTTACCTGTATCAATAACATTTTAAGGAGGACCTTTGATCAAACTGTGAAATATAGCCACTGGCCAGTTATTAATATCTTTAGTTTAGTTTTAGTTTAGTTTAGGGATAGAGCATGGAAACAGGCTCTTTGGCCCACCGAGTCCTCGCCGACCAGCGATCACCTGTTCACACTAGGTCTATGCAATCTCATGGGCGGCACGATGGCACAGCGGTAGAGTTGCTGCCTTACAGCAGTTACAGCGCCAGAGACCTGGGTTCGATCCTGACTAAGGGGTGCTTGTCTGTACAGAGTTTGTACGTTCTACCTGTGACTGGGTGGGTTCTCTCCGGGCCCTCTGGCCTCCTCCCACACTCCAAAGACGTACAGGTTTGTATGTTAATTGGCTTGGTATAATTGTTTTTTTAAAAAGTTGTCCCTAGCGTAGGATGGATTAATGAGCGGGGATCGTTGGTCGGTGCGGACTCGGTGGGCTGAGGGGCCTGTTTCCACGCCTTATCTTTAACCTAAATAAAAAAGGAAACCATCTTTGGTCTCCGGAGAGAACACAGGGCACGACGCGCAAGAACACTGCAGTTCAAACATGGGCGAAGATAAACTTGAATGAAAGTTTGAAGGATCCTAACCTTTTTAGTGAGGACTGTAGAAGCACAGCAATCCCCGCCATCATAACTGCAGTAGGCTCGGTTGTTAATTCCATCGCAATAGTTGTCCCTCATGAAAGCCTGCTATGCAATAAACACAACAGTAATTAAAAGCGGTAGAGATCGCAAAGAAACTAGCTCCTGCCTTTCAGAGTTTTCCGCCTATGAAAGTGTGGGGCGACTTAGACAATAGACAATCGACAATAGGTGCAGGAGTAGGCCATTCGGCCCTTCAAGCCAGCACCGCCATTCAATTTGGTCATGGCTGATCATCCCCAATCAGTACCCCGTTCCTGCCTTCTCCCCATATCCCCTGACTCCACTATTTTTAAGAGCCCTATCTAGCTCTCTCTTGAAAGCATCCAGGCATTTGACCTCGGGTCACCATACTGAGATGGACATTTGGACCCCCCGCCCCCCATCCCCTCCATCCCCTCCATCTCCATTTAGGTATACTGGAGACCCTTCTTCAGACCACGCCTATTCCTTTTCATTGTCTCATCGAGCTGAGTTACTTCAGAGGCTCACTCAATGGAGATCGGTTATTTTCTTGTAAAGGGATTAACTGGGTGCAAATTTAAGGCACTCGTTTGGGTGTAACCCAGTGGTTCAGGTAACTGTTTACAGCTTTCAGTCCAATCTCCATTTTAATTAAATCTGCATTAGTCTGAAGAAAGGTTCTGACCTGAAATATCACCTATAGAAGGTAGTTGAGGCCAGTTCGTTGGCTATATTTAAGAGGAAGTTAGATGTGGCCCTTGTGGCTAAGGGGATCAGTGGGTACGGAGGGAAGGCAGGTACAGGATACTGAGTTGGATGATCAGCCATGATCATATTGAATGGCGGTGCAGGCTCGAAGGGTCGAATGGCCTACTCCTGCACCTATTTTCTATGTTTCTATAAATGGGTGACGATTCGGGTCGAGACCCCTCTTCAAATAAAAGTTGCTCCGTGTGCATTAAAGCTACGGCACGTGGCGCAGCGGTAGAGTTGCTGCCTCACAGCGCCAGAGACCCGGGTTCGATCCTGACTATGGCTGCTGTCTGTACAGAGTTTGTGCGTTCTCCCCGTGACCTGCGTGGGTTTTCTCCGGCTGCTCCGATTTCCTCCCACACTCCAAAGACGTACAGGTTTGTAAATTAATTGACTTCTGTAAATTTGAATATGTGTGTAGGATGGTGCTAGTGTTACGGGATGATTGCTGGTCAGTGTGAACTCAGCGGGTCGAAGAGCCTGATTCCACGCTGTACCTCTAAAGTGTAAAGATGCCACCTGACCTGCTGAACATTTCCACATTTTCTGTTTATATATCAGTGACTTTATAAAGTGTTTGTCGGCATTGGTGTAGGTAACCGCTCAGAAAATCTGCTGGAGTTAAGTACAACTTTATAACTGCACTGACGGTGAGTGCATTCCCCAGTGATATCATAAATGCTTAATGCTCTTGTGTTGCCCTGATCTCAGATTGATTGTCTACTATCAGCATAACTCCCTTCTGAGAGCGGGGCCTCTAAATACATCTCCTGTGTCTTGTCTTTACTCCTGCAACTTGTGAGAAAGTCCAGGTTTGGTTTTGTTTAAAATACTCTATCTGATTCATTCATTGTCCTGATGAGGTGAAGATGAGGTGACAGAGTGCAAACTGCATAACAAATTGTTTTTACAATGCACTGCACGATAATATTTTTGGTTTCGTTCAGAGATACTGCGTGGAAACGGGCCCTTCTGCTCACCTTGTCCACGCCGACCAGCGATCGCTCGTACACCCGTTCAATCCCACACACTTGGGACCGTTTACAGATGCCAAGTAACCTACAAACCTGCACATCTGGAGTGTGGGAGGAAACCGGAGATCCCGGAGAGGAGGTCATGCAGGTCACGGGGAGAAGGTACAGTATAGACCGTACAGACATCACCCGTAGTCAGGATCGAACCCGGCTCTCTGCTGCTATAAGGCAGCAATTCTACCGCTGCGCCACTGTGCCACCCTTACATCCATTTTGAATTTGGGTCATCCAAATTAAAATTAGCCATTAATTTTAGTTTAGTTTAGTTTAGTTTGGAGATATACCGCGGAAACAGGCCCTTCAGCCCACTGTATCTGTGCCAACCAGCAGTCACCCCACACATTAACACTGTCCCACACACACTGGGGACAATTTTACATTCATACCAAGCAAATTATCTTGCGATCCTACACGCCTTTGGAATGTGGGAGGAAACCTGAGATCCCAGACAAAACCCACGCAGGTCACAGGGAGAATGTATGAATTCTGTACAGACAGCACCGGTAGTCAGGATCGAACCCGGGTTTGTGGCGCAACAAGGCGGCAACTCTAACGCTGTGCCTCCCTTACATACATTCTGAATGTGGGTTGGCAAAAAATAAAATTAGCCATTAATTTTTTGAATTACAATATTATTTTCCTGAAGGAAAATCAAATGTAGTTTCGCAGCTTCTCTGAGGGAGGAAGAAAACTAAGCAGCTCAAAGAACACTTTGATGTTGCTGTTTGCCACAGAACATTCACTAATGTTCCTCCTATCCTTATTTATAACTGTTCTCAAGGAAAACTATTCATGTTCTGGGAGATGGAATCCAGAAGCATTTCAGACCAACACTTAGCATGTTGGTGGGGTATGTGTGGGAACATAAGCTGAGGGCAGACATCCAGAAGCCGTACGGTTAAGACATGTTTGAAGTGCAAGTAGTAGAATGAAGATGGAGTGTTTTGAAGTCAGATTGAATAAAGTCTATCCAGCTCGCACTATTAGTTCTGTCAATGAATCAGACGTGGGTGGATGAGTTTCATCTCGCTCCTACTGTGAGGTCAAACTTCCATGTAGTTTAGTTTAGTTTAGAAATACGGAGCGGAAACAGGCCCTTCGGCCCACTGAACTTCTGCCGACTTCCAGCCGCTGGCTGGTCAAACCTGCCGCCTGAGACCACGCGAGGTTACGTTAGGTGAAAGCACATCGCGCCAAATGAAACAAACGGGATATGTGAAATGCTGATTGCCAGGAAAATGATGACAACTTCCTTTATTTTCACTGTTATTGTCTGGTAGCCGAACAAAAATGAAGTGTAGCGGGAGTGTGTGTATATTATTGTTATCATTACTTATATAAACATTACATATATAAACCTATTATATATACACACAAAATATATTAGAATATATATGTATGATTATATATAATAATAATAGATAGATTATTATATAATAATACTAATATTATATATATGGGCCTCTTTCCATGCTGTATCTCTACAAATCCACACACACACACACACACACACACACACACACACACACACACACACACACACACACACACACACACACACACACACACGCACGCACACACACACACACAGGAGAAGGGTCTCAACTAGAAATGTTACCCATTCCTTCTTACCAGAGATGCTGCCTGTCCCGCTGAGTTACTCCAGCATTTTGTGTCTACCACACACATACAGTATATATATATACATATATGTAAACACAAAATGCTGGAGTAACTCAGCGGGACAGGCAGCATCTCTGGAGAGGAATGGGCGATGTTTCGGGTCGAGACCCTTCTTCCGACATATATATACATGCATATGTGAGTGTGTATGTGTGAATTGCTGACTGGATAGCAATCAACGAGAGCATTTAACTTTACCTTGATACAAGTGTCAATAAACTAAACTGAAACTGATATAAGATACAGAGCGGAAACAGGCCCTTCGGCCAACCACGTCCGTGCCGACCAGCGATCCCCCGCTCACTAACACTATCCCACACACACTAGGGACAATTTACAATTTTACCAAGCCAATTACGTCTTTGGAGTGTGGGAGGAAACCGGAGCACCTGGAGAAAACCCACGCAGGTCATTAGCCATTAGTTTTAGTTTAGTTTAGTTTAGTTTAGAGATATGCCGCAAAAACAGGCCCTTCAGCCCACCGAGTCCGTGCCGACCAGTGATCCCCACACATTTACATTGTCCTACACACACTAGGGACAATTTTACATTTTGCAATCCTACACGTCTTTGGAGTGTGGGAGGAAACTAGAGATCCCGGACAAAACCCACGCAGGTCACGGGGAGAACGTACAAACTCCGTATAGACAGCACCCGTTGTCAGGGTTGAACCCTGTAAGGCAGCAACACTACCGCTGCGCCACCATGCCGCCCGTGAAAAAAACTCTGGGTGGGTGATCTGAAATCTCCTTGCCGATGTCTTTATTTGCCTCTAATGTGCCAAATCAGCTGAATACAGACCAAAAAAACTTCATAAAGTCCTTACTAACTCTTCTTGGCACCGCTTCCCTTTTTGAACAAGGTAAATGTGCCAGGTATGCAATTGGTATAAGATTTATTCCCGGGATGTCGTGGGTGGTATATCGGCTGGGCTTGGGCCTGTAGTTGAGTGGGTCTTTGGAATTTTTCCAGATGAGCTGATTGTCAATCATGCTATTACAATTATCTTTGTAGAACATAAACTTGCTGTTGGGAGCCCGGCAGAGGAAGAAAAAAAATACCACGTGTGCATTTACTTTCCTACCCCCGCCCCCCCCCCCCCCCCCCCCCATCCCTCAGTGCCGTATTCCTTCAGGAACATGAACGGAGAAATGCTTTTAGCTCCATTCCCTGTGAGGATACCCTGGAGGAACGTTCCTTTTCTCTCCCCCTCCCGAACTGGGTCAATAGTGAGATCTTTTCCCTCTGCATATCTCATCAGGAAGGTCAAATATGATCTGACATGTTTCCCCATTTGGGTGTAAATGCGTTCATTTAATACTGAAAGTTAATGGATTTCATTATTTTGTCATTATAATTTAAGGCAAAATTAGCCTCTGATTGCCTTGAGAATACATAACCTTGGCTCACACGCTATTTATATCTCATCATTACTTACATTCATGAAGGGTTTTATTACAATGTGAGCTCTCCCCATGGATATGTTGAATCATTCCTGTGTTCAATACATGTCTTGCATTTCTAGAGCGCTTGTCTGCTAATTCAATTGAAAGCTGGAAATAACTGCTGATTTTTATTTAGCAACACTTCGAGGGCCATGCTCTGCCTCAGCAAAGCTCACAATTACATGCCAGCCTACTTCCTTGGAAAGCTTTAGGAAGTCCGACATGTCCCCAACAGCCCTCACCAACTCCTGCAGATGTGCCGTCGAAAGCATTTCATCGGGATGCGACGCAGCTTGGTTTGGGAACAGCCCCGTCTGCGACCGCAAAAAATTGCAGCGAATTGGGGGCGCAGCCCAGACCATCACACAAACCAACCTCCCTTCCATTGACTGCCTCGGCAAGGCCAACAGCATAATCAAGAACGAGTCGCGCCCTGGCCACTCCCTCTTTTCCCCACTCCCATCGAGCAATAGGTATAGAAGTGCGAAAATGCACACCTCCAGATTCAGGGACAGTTTAGACAATAGATGCAGGAGTAGGCCATTCAGCCCTTCTAGCCAGCACCGCCATTCAATGTGATCACGGCTGATCATCCCCAATCAGTACCCCATTCCTGCCTCCTCCCCATATCTCAGCTATCTTTAAGAGCCCTTCTATCCAGAGAACCGCCCTCTGAGGCAGAGAATTCCACAAACTCACAACTCTCTGTGTGAAAAAAGTGTTTCCTCGTCTCTGTTCTAAATGGCTTACCCCTTATTCGTAAACTGTGGCCCCTGGTTCTGGACTCCCCCAACATCGGGGACATTTTTCCCGCCTCTAGCGTGTCCAAACCCTCAATAATCTTATATGTTTCAATAAGATCCCCTCTCATCCTTCTAAACTGGAGTCCAGAAGCAGAGTATACAAAACCAGCCTCTCCATTCACTCAGCACCTGACAGGCCCAACAACCTGGGAATTAACCTTGTAGACCTACGCTGCTCTCCCTCAATAGCAAGAATGCTTCTTCCCGGCTGTTATCAGGCAACTGAACCGTCCTATCAACAATTAGGGAATGATCCTGAGCTACTATCTAACTCACTGGAGACCCTCGGACTATCTTCAATCGGACTACTGTACATTATCTTGCACTAAACAGTTTTCCCTTTATCATGTATCTGTACACTGTGGATAGCTCGATTGGAATCATGTATAGTCTTTCCGCTGACTGGTTAGCACGCAACAAAGGCTTTTCTCGTGACAATAAACAAAATTAAACTAAACTAAAACGAAACTAAGAACTCAGATAGAAGAAGGATCTCGACCATATTCCTTTTCTCCAGAGATGCTGTCTGACGTGCTGAGTTGCTCCAGCATTTTGTGTCTATCTAAGAACTCTACCACCGTGTCAACAAATGTAATCTTTGTGCAGGTTGGGATGGTGTAGAAACAAGGAACTGCAGATGCTGGTTTGCCAGGAAAAGACACAAAATGCTGGAGTAACTTGGAGGCTCAAACAGCATTGCCTGAGTAAATGGATAGGTGACATTTCAGACCCAGACCCGAAAAACGCCACCGAACCATGTTCTTTAGTGAAGCTGCCTGACCCATTGTATTCCTCCAGTATTTAGTGTCTATCCTTGGGATGGCTTCGGTGATTTTTCAAGCATGGAGACACCTTTCCAATCAACCCATCCAAGATCTTGATTGATATTCAGAAGTCCCTGGAAAAATGTGCATGCACGAGCTAAGTTGCAAACCAAATCTCGTTGCACTTATGTATAATGACAATAAAATATATTATTATTATTAAATCAAATTTAAGCATGATGGTTTGACAAAATAATGGTTTTGGTTAATTGGCTTGGTCAAATTGTAAATTGTCCCTAGTGTGTGTGTGTGTGTGTAGGATAGTGTGGTTGTGCGGGTATCGCTGGCTTACGATGCCTCTGTGGGTCGAAGGGCCTGTTTCCGCGCTGCATCTCTGAACTAAACCAAACTAAGCTAAGACTAATCTTCTGAGCATTCACTACCCAGACCTGCATTGTATAATGGCCACTCCAGAGCACACCCAAGACCTATTGCATCCGTTTTTGGAGAGGGGAGCAGAGCAGGGAGAGCGTAGAAAATGTACATGTGCATAGTCCACAACGCGTGTAGAATCGGCAACCTGCCTCTTTGCTATGGTAATGACAAAGAACCCAAAGAGACTGGATTAAATTTATGCACACTGCACTGGGTATCGCAAGTCTCAGAGCAATTAAGAAAAGCAGAGGATGACAAAGATCACAAAATAAATGTACTAATCCGTATTGCAGGCAGAAAAGCTGAATTTAATTTATGGCCCTGCATTGTAAATCATCACATTACCCTAAATCCCTTCCATAGGGCTTTCTTTGGCACTTGTACAAAAAACTGTTCTAGCACAGGCGGAGTGCTTTATATGAGGCCTCCATAAGTGGAGTCATAAATCTGTGATTTGTAACCACGTATGGAGGTTACCATGCAGGTAACAAGAATTCACATCAGAAATTGTGATATTGACCCACACAGAACCAAACTACTTTATTTTAGTCAGTTTAGTTTAGTGGGAGGCCCAGCAGCGCAGCGGTAGATTTGTTGCCTTACAGCGCCAGAGATCCAGGTTAATTGGCTTCAGTAAAATTGTAAATTTTCCCTAGTTTGTAGGATAGTGTTAATGTGCGGGGATCGCTGGTCCGTGCAGACTCAGTGGGCCGAAGGGCCTGTTTCCGTGCTGTATCTCTGCACTAAACTAAACTAAACTAAACTAGCCACATTGGCAAGTGCTGGCCAGTGTGGATTCGGTGGGCCGAAGGGCCTGTTTCTATGCTATATCTCTGAAGTCTAATGTAATGTCTAGTTTATTGTCATGTGTTACGCAGTCAGCGGAAAGACAATACAACCTAAAGACTTTGTTTTACTCATGAGGTGCAATGGTGCACAGTGCAACAAAATGGAATATTATCTTTCAGAGCTGAGGGTCTGGGTAAGAATCAAATAATAATATAAATTGTGCGGCATGGTGGCGCAGCGGTAGAGTTGCAGAGACCCTGGTTCAATCCTGTACATTCTCTCCGTGTTTATACATTCTCTCCGTGACCTGCGTGGGTTTTCTCCGAGATCTCCGGTTTCCTCCCACACTCCAAAGACGTACGGTTTTGTTAATTGGCTTTGTATAATTGAAAATTGTGTGTGTGTGTATGTGTGTGTGTGGGATAGTGTAGGTGTGCTGGTCGGCGCGGTCTGGGTGGGCCGAAGTGCCGGTTTCCGCGCTGTATCTCCAAGGTAAACTAAACCAAACTAAAATAGCCGCATTGCCAAGTTAATCCCCAAGCACGCCAAAAACCCAAGGAATTGCATTCCAGAGTGGCATCGCTTTTCGCAGAGGGAAGGAGAGCAGGAAGATGTTGGGATGGGTAACGTAATGCTCATGCATTGTCCACCAAGCAAGCACCAATGCAGTGTCACTAACTTGCCTCTTTGCCATGGTAATGATGAAGGAGGGTTGATCTCGATGAGCTACCTCACAACTAAAACTAAAGTCGAGAAACAAGGAACTGTAGATGTGCAGGAAGGAACTGCAGGTGCAGGTTTAAACCAAAGATAGACACAAAATGCTGGAGTAACTCAGCGTGTCAGGCAGCATCTCTGGAGAGAAGGAATGGATGACGTTTTGGGTCAAGACCATTCTTTTAGACTGAAGAAGGGTCTGGACCTGAAACATCATCCATTCCTTGTCTCCAGAGATGCTGCCCGACCCGCTGAGTTACTCCAGCTTGTTGTGTCTATCTTCGGTGTAAACCTGCATCTGCAGTTCCTTCCTGCACATCAAACTGCTTGGCGATGTCACAATCAGGCAAACTGCTGTACGGAGCATCACACATTTTTGCAAACAGACACGTTCAGAAAAGCAATTATAATATTGCATTTGGTAGTCTGGAAATCTTATCAGCTGACACACTCATCTGCAAAAAGGGTAGACACAAAAAGCTGGAGTATCTCAGCGGGTCAGGCAAGGTCTCTGGAGGAAAGGAATAGGTGATGTTTTGGGTCGAGACCCTTCTTCAGACTAAAAGGGTGTTCGGTCTTTGAGCAAAGTAAATCAGCCTTCCTTTATAAGAAGCCCAGCATGGAAGCGGGCAAAGTGTATCTGATGACAAAGAGATAGAAATACTGTATGATTTATTACATTAGACTCCCAGCTAACCATATGCTCTCACTTGAATTTTATGTTCGGCAGGTTTTGATTATTTTTTAAAAGGATTCCAACCACACCAAAATTGAAAAATCCGAGGCATAGAATGTGAAGTATTCCACCACATTCCAAATCTCCCATGTCTCATTTTTTTTCTCTCTTAGGACTAGAGTTCAGAGTCATAGAGTGATACAGCGTGGAAACAGGCCCTTCAGCCCAACTTGGCCACACCAGCCAACACTAGTCCCACCTGCCTGCGTTTGTCCTACAGTAAATCCCTACAAAACCCGTTCAATCCACGTACCTGTCTAAATGTTTCTTCAACGTTGCGATAATACCATCCACCGCCCTTTGTGTGGAAAATTAGCCCCCAGGTTTCCATTCCATCTTTCCCCCTTCACCTTGGACCTCTGTCCTCTGGTTCTCGATTCACCTACTCTGGGCAAGAGACTCTGTACATTTACCCGATCTATTCCTCTCACAATTTTGTACATCTCTATAAGACCACCCCTCACCCTCCCAATTGGGTCACAATAAGCTTGCTATGATATCTCCTTACCAAGACATGCAGAAGTGACATGTACCAAGTACATGGTACAGAAGTTGCATGACATTGAGAAATGTCTCAGTCATGCGATGAATTCTTTAAGAAGGAACTGCAGATGCTGGAAAATCGAAGGTAGACAAAAGTGCTGGAGAAACTCAGCAGGTGAGGTAGCATCTATGGAGCGAAGGAAATAGGCAACGTTTCGGCCCGAAATGTTGCCCATTTCCTTCGTTCCATAGATGCTGCCTCACCCGCTGAGTTTCTCCAGCACTTTTGTCTACCTGCAATGAATTCTTCACTGCTCTCTGAAGTGGAGTTTGAGTTTTTCCAATGGTCGCTTCTGTTAGCAGTTTGGTGAAATGGGCATTTCATAGAAACATAGAAAATAGGCGCAGGAATAGGCCATTCGACCCTTCGTGCCAGCAACGCCATTCAATATGATCATCCGAAATCAGTACCCGGTTCCTGCTTATTCCCCATTTCCCTTGATGGCGTATCTGATGGACCTCCACAGTCAAACCCTCCGCCGTTAGGTCTCCAAATGTTGTGGATGAATGATGCCGTGCATCCACATGTATAAGCTTTAGCATTCAAGGCAAACTTAATTTTACCATTTAAAGAAATATAATAAGGCAAGACTCTTTCGAAGTCTGTCGGAGAAAACCCGAAAACAACTCAAAGGGTCTTACCTCACAAGATTTAATGCAGTGAATCGTTTTAGGGTGTGGGTGCCACGTGTGTCCTGCCGTACAAACTATATTCTGTGAAAGGAATATCAAATGATTACTGCCAATATTGTACTCAAAATATATCCTGCAACCAGAACAGTATCTTCAGTTTAGAAATACAGCGCAGAAACAGGCCATTCGGCCCACCGAGTCCGTGCCGACCAGCGATCCTCGCGCATTAACACTACCCCACACACACACACACACACACACACACACACACACACACACACACACACACACACACACACACACACACACACACACACACACACACACACACACACACACACACACTAGAAACAATTTTTAACAGTTATACCAAGTCAATTAATCGACGAACCTGACAAACCTGTCGGAAGGGAGGAAACCAGAGATCCCGGAGAATGCCCACGCAGGTCATGAGGAAAATGCACAAACTCCGTACAGACGGCACCCGTAGTCCGAATCAAACCCAGGTCTCTGGCACGATAAGCGCTGAAAAGCTACCCACCCCCCCCCCCCCCCCCCCCCCCGATCGTCTTTGGTAACAGGTATTTTTTTGGCAGTTTTGGCCGTGCTGGTCTATTATGTCTGTGTGAAAGATGAAAGAAGACATACAGATTGCTCATTTTTATCGTGGTCTAAGCAAGATTTAAGCAATGATTTATTGGGGGCATTTGCCACTTTTCCATCCAATACTTCATCATGGATCAATCTTAATCAATCATAATCAGAGTTCAACCTACTGGAATAACTCAGTGGGTCAGGCAGCATCTCTGGAGGCCGTGAATAGGCAATGTTTTGGGCCGGGACCCGACATGAAAAGTCATCTATCCATTCTCTCCGGAGATGCTGCCTGACCCGCTGAGTTACTCTCGCCTTTTGTACTTTGCTCAAGATTCCAGCATCTACAGTTCCTTGTCATGCCATAAGGTCATAAGTGATAGGAGCAGAATTGGGCTATTCAGCCCATCAAGTCCACTCCGCCATTCAATCATGGCTGATCTATCTCTTCCTCCTAACCCCATTCTCCTGCCTTCTCCCCATAACCCCTGGCGCCCGTACTAATCAAGAATCTATCTATCTCTGCCTTAAAAATATCCATTGACTTGGCCTGCACAGCCTTCCGTGGCAAAGACCTCCACAGATTCACCACCCTCTGACTAAAGAAATTCATCCACATCTCCTTCCTAAAGGAACATCCTTTAATTCTGAGGCTTTGACCTCTAGTCCTAGACTCTCCCACTAGTGGATACATCCTCTCCACATCCACTTTGTCCGAGCCTTTCACTATTTGATACATTTCAATGAGGTCCCCCCCTCATTCTTCCAGAATCCAGCGAGTGCAGGCCCAGTGCCGACAAACACTCATCATAGGTTAACCCACTAATTCCTGGGATCATTCATGTAAATCTTCCCTGGACCCTCTCCAGGGCCAGCACATCCTTCTTCAGATACGGTGCCCAAAATTGTTCACAATATTCCAAACGTTCCCTGACCAGCGCCTTATAGAGCCTCAGCGTTACATCCTTTTTTAAAAAATTCTAGCCCTCTTTGAATAAGTATGTTTCCATTAATGCGAGTACATTTTACATTTTGTTGGAAAGTGCTGTCTCTTTTAAAATCGTCTATGGGCAAAATGTTGGATCTGAGAATGAAATGAAAAAACACCAGTCATTGTGGAATAAATGCATGGCAGCAAACTCACTAATAGCTGATCAATCATCACTTACAGAAGATCTTATGCTGGGAATTTTGAACACTAAGGAATACAAATAAACCAGTAGTCAAGGGGTTCAGATCCAGAAGCAAACTTTTACTTAACACGGAAGGTGTCCCAGAGGACACAGGTTCAAGGTGAAGGGGAAAAGATTTAATAGGAATCTGAGGGGTAACTTTTTCACACAAAGGGTGGTGGGTGTATGGAACGAGCTGCCAGAGGAGATAGTTGAGGCTGGGACTATCCCACCGTTTAAGAAATAGTTAGACAGGTACATGGACAGGACAGGTTTGGAGGAATATGGACCAAACGCAGGCAGGTGGGACTAGTGTCGATGGGACATGTTGGCTGGTGTGTGCAACTTGGGCCGGAGGGCTTGTTTCCACGCTGTCTGACTCTGTGTGACATTTACTCATGCTTGCTTTGTAATAAATAACACTTTGTGATTTGTTTTCGATTGGCTGTGTTGTGAGGAGAGTGATTAATACTTCACATGACAACAAAATATAGACGGCAACCTTCTTTGCCTAATTGCCTTAATGAAGGGACTTCTAAAAGGGACTTCTACACCAAAGATAGACACACAATGTTGTAGTAACTCAACGGGATCTGGAGATAAGGAATAGGTGATGTTTCGGGGGGAGACCCTTCTACAGACTGCAGAGTTGTTCCTGACTCTGGTGTTGCACACTTTCAACCTGACAAGAGTATGGAGAAGGAATGACCAGGATGGGATAAGTCTTTAATTATGTTGGCTGCTTTTCCGATTCATCATAGTGTAGATGGAATCAATGGTGGAAACTCTGGTCTGTGTCACGGTCTGGGCTACATCTACTGGGTGGCATGGTGACAGTGGGTGCTGTCTGTACGGAGTTTGTATGTTCTCCCCGTGACCGCGTGGGTTTTCTCCGAGATCTTCAGTTTCCTCCCACACTCCAAAGACGTCCAGGATTGTAGGTTTATTGGCTTGGCTTGGTTTATTCCTTCTGCAGTTGTACAGAGCCCTAGTGAGACCACACCTGGAGTATTGTGTGCAGTTTTGGTCCCCTAATTTGAGGAAGAACATTCTTGCGATTGAGGGAGTGCAGCGTAGGTTTACAAGGTTAATTCCTGGGATGGCGGGACTGTCATATGCTGAGAGAATGGAGCAGCTGGGCTTGTACACTCTGGAGTTTAGGAGGATGATAGGGGATCTCATTGAAACATATGAGATTGTTAAGGGTTTGGACACGCTAGAGGCAGGAAACATGTTCCCGATGTTGGGGGGGTCCAGAACCAGAGGCCACAGTTTAAGAATAAGGAGTAAGCCATTTAGAACGGATATGAGGAAACACTTTTTCTCACAGAGAGTTGTGAGTCTGTGGAATTCTCTGCCTCAGAGTGGGGTGGAGGCCGGTTCTCTGGATGCTTTCAAGAGAGAGCTAGATAGGGCTCTTAAAAATAGCGGAGTCAGGGGATATGGGGAGAAGGCAGGAACGGGGTACTGATTGGGGATGATCACATTGAATGGCGGTGCTGGCTCGAAGGGCCGAATGGCCTACTGCTGAACCTATTGTCTATTGTCTATTGGTATCAATGTAAAATTGTCCCTAGTGTGTGCATTGTAGTGCTAGTGTGCTGGGATCGTTGGCAGGAGACTTGGTGGGCTGAAGGGCCTATTTCCATGTTGTATCACTAAACTAATGCTTAAGAAGGAACTGCAGGTGCTGGAAAAATCGAAGGTAGACAAAAATGCTGGAGATACTCAGTGGGTGAGGCAGCATCTATGGAGCGAAGGAATAGTTTCCTTGGCTCCATAGATGCTGCCTCACCCGCTGAGTTTGTCCAGCATTTTTGTCTCCCTTAAACTAAACTGCTGCTCACTGCAGTTTCTTGCTCTCAGTATGCAATGTGAAATTGTGTTTCCTCAAACGTCCATTTTTGGGGAAAGAAAATGATTTCCAAAAGGTTTATATCGGGCTGTGTGTTGGCAGCGACGGCTTTTGTTTCCCTAACAGGAAGCTTTAATACAGAAATCGTCCTTTCGACGCAGTTCTAAGTGATTGAATTACTGCACAATGATTGAATTACTTCAGTCCTGCCTTCAGAGAATTCCGTGTCCGCATTTGAACCCCACTGCGTCCTACCTAACTAAATATTTAAAAGCTTTCTGAGTATCGAAATTGGAAATTGTCCAGTGTGGCAATTATCAATGACTGCTGGGGTGTTTTTTTTTGTAAATTCAAAGTGTAGTAAACGGCAACTTTTTTTTTTCAATGATTCTCTATTTTCATTAAAAGAACACAGTGTCGTGTTTTTTTTTTTAAATCCGAGAAAATTCAGGTTTTCTACCATTGGTGTAAACAGTTGAGTCACTTAAGGTCAATAAAGAATACGGGAGCCAAAACAGTCCTTAGGGGGAGCCCTGGACCAGAAAGAGAGTTCTCAGTCAATCAAGTTTATGATCTCTTAGCTTGCACAGAATGCTTCAGCAAAGGGCAGTATGGAGAAGGGTCTCAACCCGAAACGTCACCCATTTTTTCCCTCCAGAGATGCTGCCTGTCCCGCTGGGTTACTGAGTTACTCCAGCATTTTGTGTCTATCTTCGATTTAAACCAGCGTCTGCAGTTTCTTCCCACAGCATTACAGTAGAGTTTAGTTTAATTCAGTTTAGTTTAGTTTAGTTTAGTTTAGAGATACAGCGCGGAAACAGGCCCTTTATCCAGACGAGTCCGCACCGACCAGCGATCCCCGCACATTAACACCACCCAACACACACTAGAGACAATTTGACATTCATAACCAAGCCCATTAACCTACAAACCTGCACGTGTTTGGTGTGTGGGAGGAAACCGAAGATCTCGGAGAAAACCCACGCAAGTCACGGGGACAATGTATAGACAAGCCCCCATAGTCAGGATTGAACCTGGGTCTCTGGCGCTGGAAGGCAGCAATTCTACCACAGCGTCACTGTGCCACACAAATGGTGGCGGCAGGGTTTTCAGTAACATCTGTATTGCAGAATTACAGGCCAGGCCAATGAAACAAATGTCGGTTGCTTATGTTCTATAAACCCACTAACATTTGCACAGTACACACTTTAAAAGAAACTGCATGAGAGGCCGCAGGAGAAGACAGAAAGCCAGAAACATGTATAATATTTGTTGACACACATGCCAGTGGTGGTCTTTGTTCTTGTAGTTGTTTAGGACACCGAGCACACGACCCCGCACATTGACACTACCCAACACACACTAGGGACAATTTTACATTTATAACCAAGCCCAATAACCTACAAACCTGTACATCTTTGGAGTGAGGGAGGAAACGGAAGATCTCGGAGAAATTCCACGCAGATCATGGGGAGAATGTATGGACAAGCCCCCATAGTCAGGATCGAACCCGGGTCTCTGCCGTTTTGTGTCCGTCTACGAGACAGGCAGCATCTCTGGATAGAAGGAATGGGTCGAGACCCTTCTTCAGACTGAGAGTCAGGGGAGAGGGAGGCACAGAGATAACCCTGAGTTACTCCAGCATTTTGTGTCTATCTTTGGTATAATTCAGCATCTGCAGTTCCTTCCTGCACCCTCCACAACACTTCCAATGTGTGGATATTGAACTGGTGAACTCACTTACACAAAATCAGTTTGGTTTTGGGCGTTTGATGATCTGCTCAGAAATGAGTCGGCAGAATAGGGAATGGGTAAGTAGGGGGTGTGGGTTGAAGAAAGAATTGGATTCTAACCCAATTATATATGAGTTGATACTTAGGCAATATTTATTGACAAATACCTAATGAAGGAGAGTTTATAGAATCCCCTTGTGTCTCTTAATCTCTGGACCAAGTAATTAGGTGCAGTGCACCAATTTGTAAATTAAGATCTTGCAGTGTTCGAGACAGCTTGCTGTCACGGAACCTACTCCTACGAATGAAAATGTTGCTTTGTAAGGGATAGCAGGTGGCATATTGCAAGGAAACACAAAGTTTAAAAACTTACTAGCTTGCAACTGGAATATACTTGGGTTTTAGCGTTGCGTGCGTGTGGAGTTAAATGTAATCTTAATTTTCAACAAATACCTAGTTTGTCAACTAGATCCTTGCATTTTTGTAATAGGTTTCCCAATGGTGAATGAATCATCTTCTAACTTTGCCTTGAACATTTAAGGGGTTAGTGGGTGGCACGGTGGCGCAGCGGTAGAGTTGCTGCCTTACAGCGCTTACGGGGCCTGAGATCCTGACTATGGGTGCTGTCTTTATGGAGTTTGTAGGTTCACCCTGTGACCACATGGATTTTCATGGAGATCTTCGGTTTCCTCGCACACTCCAAAGATGTACAGGTTTGTAGGTTAACTGTGTTGGTATAAACATGGTATAAGTAAATTGCCCCGTGTGTGTGTGTGCGGGATAGTGTTAATGTGAGGGGATCGTTGGTCGGTGAGGACCCGATGGGCCAAAGGGCCTGTTTCCACGCTGTATCTTTAAACCAATTGGCTTGGCGTAAATGTAAATCTTCCCCAGTGTGTCGGATAGCATTAATGTGCGGGGATGGCTGGTTGGTGGGGACTCGGTGGGCCGAAGGACCTGTTTTCGCATTATACCTCTAAACTAAACCAGACATATTGGGCAGTGAGTCAGACTGTTTGTGGGGTCCAGTATGACCAAGACCTTTGTGTTACATGGGATCAATAATGCTGATATCAATACAGCTAAAGTGGACCACAATGTCTTCTAGTTACACAGCGGGTCTGGATCCAGAATCAACAGTAGAATCAAATTTCTGCGGATATGTTGCCAGTGCATTTGCTCTTATCCAGGCTGTAGAACACCACATGATATTTCTCACTCTACCACTTGAGACCCCTTGAAATGGATCAAGTCTGCCATTGTAATCGACCTCTTGGGATAAAACTGCCTTCCGATTCATATTGTCAGCACACCAGTTACCCGTGTTTTAAAAGATGCCACTGTCATTCTGAAGACACTATTTCCCTGCTTCTCGTCATTGGTCAAGTCAGGAAATATTACAAACAGCATTGCTGTCTACATTGTTGTGAGCTGTTTTATTTGGACCGGAAAAAGCCTTTGATAAGGTCGCTCCTGCAAACACAAATCACATCATTTGTGCTAGTCCAATAGCCCTGTCCCATGGTACGAGTTCATTCCAAGAGCTCTCCCGAGTTAAAAAAAAATCAAACTCGTGGTAAGCACGGAGAATGAACGTAGCGGGTATGTCGGAGCTCGGGGACGTCTCTTAGCGGCTCGTAGCGCAAACGGCAGGTACTCGGGAAGACTCGCTAACGGCAGGTAAGCACGGGAAGACTCGTGAAGATTTTTCAATATGTTGAAAAATGTCCACGAGAGCCCCAAGTATCAACGAGAGGCCATTACCGTAAATCTCTGAGTTCCAATCAGGGCAAACTCGGGGAGAGCTCTTGGAATGAACTCGTACCGTGGGACAGGGCTTTAAGTATAAGCCAAATATTGGACTGAAATGATAAATATATCAGGCAAAAGGTATAGAAGTGTGAAATCGCTCACCTCCAGATTCAGGGACAGCTTCTTCCCAACTGAATCATCCTACCACAACTAGAGAGCAGTCCTGAGCTACTATCTACCTATTTGGTGACCCTCGGACTATCCTGGGTCAGACTTTACTGGCTTTACCTTGCACTAAACGTTATTCCATTATCATGTATCCATACACTATAAATGGCTCGAATGTAATCATGTATTGTCTTTCTGCTGACTAGATAGCACGCAACAAAAGTACCTCGATACATGCAACATCAACTAATCTGAACTGAAGTATGCTGTGCACATTTTTTTCAAATAAAGTTAATGTCAAATTATTTGATACCAACCTTTGCCTTTTGAGGGCTCATCCAGTACCTCACGCTGTCTGCAGTCATGTTACTTGGTAGGAACACAGGGTCATGTTGATGTAACAAACACAAAGGGGTACATTCTGCACCTGAAGACAAAGTGAAAGAACATTCCGGTTTTTTTTGGTCTAGTTTAGTTTAGAGATACGGCATGGAAACAGGCCCTTCGGCCCATCCAGTCTGCACTGACTAACGGTGGAGTTGCTGCCTCACAGCACTTGAAGCGCGGGATGCCCGGTTTCGATCCCGACTACGGGTGCTGTCCGTACGGGGTTTGTACGTTCTCCCCGCGACCCCGTGGGTTTTCACCAAGATATTTGGTTTCCTCCCACACTCCAAAGACATACAGGTTTGTAGGTTAATTGTCCCTTGTATGTAGGAGAGTGTTAATGTGCGGGGGTCACAGGTCGGCGCGGACTCGGTGGGCCTACGGGCGCTGTTTCCGCGCTGTACCTCTAAACTAAACTAAACTAAGCCAAATGTATCAACATCACATGTTCAAAGTTACTGCAAAATCCTTTTTGACTGAGCACGAGGACCATTTCCAAGCATGGAGACTGAAGAAGGGAATTTAGTGCCTTCAATTTTCATATGGTGCTATTCCAGTCAAAGTACACCGTGATGCATGGTAGTGTTTGTTTCATTGTGTGAACACATTGACAATCAGGCAATGGCAATCAGCAGGCACAATCAGTATATAGTCCACTTCAATAATGTTCCCATTAAATCTGAATTAAAACCTTGCCCCACCGCTGAAAAGAGAGTCATGCAGAGTGGAAACATGGCCTCCTTGTCCACACCGACCAACATGACCAATGTACGCTAGTCCCTCCTACCTGCGTTTGGCCCATATCCTTCTAAACCTGTCCTATCTGTGTACCTGTCTAATTGATTCTTAAACATTGAATGAATGAATGAATACTTTATTGTCACATAACCATATAACCATATAACAATTACAGCACGGAAACAGACCTTCTCAGCCCTTCCAGTCCGTGCCGACCATTTATTTTCCCCTAGTCCCATCTACCTGCACTCAGACCTTACCCCTCCATTCCCTTCCTGTCCATATACCTATCCACTTTACTTTTAAATGTTAAAATCGATCCTGCCTCCACCACTTCTGCTGGAAGATCATTCCACACAGCCACCACTCTCTGAGTAAAGAAGTTCCCCCTCATGTTACCCCTAAACTTCTGTCCCTTAATTCTCATGTCATGCCCTCTTGTTTGAATCTTCCCTACCCTCAATGGGAAAAGCTTAACCACGTCAACTCTGTCTATCCCTTTCATCATTTTAAAGACCTCAATCAAGTCCCCCCTTAACCTTCTGCGCTCCAAAAAATAAAGACCTAACTTGTTCAACCTTTCTCTGTAACTTAGTTGCTGGAACCCAGGCAACATTCTAGTAAATCTCCTCTGTACTCTCTCTATTTTGTTGACATCCTTCCTATAATTAGGCGACCAAAATTGTACATCATACTCCAGAATTGGTCTCACCAATGCCTTGTACAATTTTAACATTACTTCCCAACTCCTATATTCAATGCTCTGATTTATAAAGGCCAGCACACCAAAAGCTTTCTTTACCAACCTATCTACATGCGATTCCACCTTCAGGGAACTATGCACAGTTATTCCTAGATCCCTCTGTTCCACAGCATTCCTCAATTCCCTACCATTTACCATGTACGTCCTATTTTGATTTATCCTGCCATTGAAATTGACATTGAAATTCTTTGCTTGCTTACCAAGGTATGCAAACAGTCGCTACATAAGGGTGCCGCCAAAGTATACACAGTATCCACACCAGGCCCCTCTGTAATATGAGGACCTGTTCATCCGATTTGCGTTGGGCCTCACTCTGGCAATGGAGGTGGCCCAGGACTGAAAGGTCAGTCTGTAAATGGGAAGGGGAGTTAAAGCTTTGGCAACCGGGAGATCACGTAAGCCAAGGTGGACTGAGCGAACGTTTTGAGTGAAACGGTCGCCCAGTCGACACGTGGTCTCACCGATATATACCAGTCCACACCTGGAGCAGCGGATACAGTGGACTATTTGGTGCAGAAAAATTACGTTTGAAGATTGACACAAAACGCTGGAATAACTCAGCGGGACAGATAGCATCTCTGGAGAGAGGGAATGGGTGACGATTCGGGATATGATCCTTCTTCAGTCTCGACCCGAAACGTCACCCATTCCTTCCCTCCAGAGATGCTGCCTGTCCCACTGAGTTACTCCATCCAGTATTTTGTGTCGATCTTCGGTGTACAGCAACATCTGCAGTTCCTTCCCACTCATTGCAGTTGAGAATCTCTTCAGTGCATTACCTATGCCATAACCATCTTTGCAGCTCAGTCGTATGTGTGTGTTGAGATGGTGAGGATGAGGGCAGTCTCCCTTCATTGAGCTGCACACCTGTAATGAGCCGTTCCACGTCCCATTCATCTGGCATCGAATCACGTTGACAGGTTCCTGGAGTAAATGACACAGGGATGTCCTTAATTCATGCTAAACCCTGCATGGAAATGTGCGTAGCTATCCGAGCTCCTATGTGCAGCTTTGAAGCAGTGTTAAGTGTTTTGTTTACTTTAGAGAGACAGCGAGGAATCAGGCCCTTCAGCTCACCAAGACCGCGCCGACTAGCGACCCCCGCACGCTAGCGCTATCCTACGCACACGAAGGACAATTTACAATCTTTACTGAAGCCAATTCACCTGCAAACCATCTTTGGAGTGTGGGAGGAAACCGGAGCACCCGGATAAAACCCACACAGGAAACAGGGTGAGCATGCAAACTCCGTACAGACAGCACCCGTGGTCAGGATTGCACCTGGTTCTCTGGCGCTGTAAGGCAGCGACTGTACCGATGCACCACCGTGCCGCCCAAAAGTGCTTCAATCTGTTTTGATTGCGGTAACAATATTGGTCTCACGGTGCTACAGAGCGGCACGGTGGCGCAGCGGTAGAGTTGCTGCCTTACAGCGCCAGAGACCCGGGTCTGATCCTGACTGCGTGTGCTGTCTGTGTGGAGTTTGTACGCTCCACTCGTGACTGCGCGGGTTTTTATCGGGTGCTCCGGTTTCCTTCCACGCTCCAAAAGACACACAAGTTTGTAGGTTAATTGGCTTAGGTAACGATTGTAAATTGTCCCTCATGTGTGTAGGATAGTGTAATGAATGAGTGTCGCTGGTCGGCGCGGACTCAATGGGCCAAGGGCCTGTTTCCTTGCTGTATATCTAAACTGAGCTAAAATTAAATACCCCTCTTTGGTCTTCACTGGCCGACACATGAAGAATTACAGTGGGCATTGGAATATAGATAACATATATGCGCCCTGTGCCCACTTATTCGCTTGGACCTTTAATTGTTCCCATCGATGGCCTGTACAGTGTTCTCATTTATTGATCCATCAAAAGGCAATTGTGCTTCTAAAACTGTCCAATTTCTGTTTGCGTGAACTTCAAAACCCGAAGAAGTCAGCACATTTAGAAAGATAAATACAGGGGAAATAAAACTGTAAAGGGCCTGTCCTACCAGCATCCGACTCCATGCGATGAGCGCGATCAAACTAGTAGCGGGGGCCGCGCGGAGGTCGGGTGATCCCCTGTACAGGGCCGTTCCCACCAGCATTCGCCTGCATGCGGCAAGCGCAACCAAACCGGCAGCGAGGGCCGCGCGGAGGTCGGGTGAGTGGCGCAACGCGGCGCAAAGTGAGGCGAACTTGGAGCGAAGTCTTAAGGTAAGTTCGTCAGGACAGAGAGGGGCACAGAGGCACACACACAGAGGGCCACGGAGCCACACACAGAGAGGGTCACGGAGGCACGACGTCGAGATGGTGTGTAATGCGTTGAGGCGACTGCGAGCCGACAAGCCGTTGCCGCGCGGAATTTTTGAACATAGTCAGTTTTTCGGAGCCCCGCGCGATGTCGGGACGAACTCCGCATGATTCCGCACGGCTCCGGCGATCGAAGAGGGACCGGCCCCGCGACGCTGGGCTGCTCAAGCGACCACGTTAGGTCGCGCTCATCGCATAGAGTTGCATGCTGGTGGGACAGGCCCTTTACAACGAGCTGAGCTGAGAGGCTTTGAGCTGGGCCAAAACCTGAGCCGTTGCCTTGGGCCACTGCCACAAATTCCATTCCCTCATCAGCGGGCTAGAATGCATAAACCAGGATGTAATGTTGGGACTCGATAAGGTGCTGCTGGTCAGGCCGCATTTGGAGCATTGTGAGCAATTTTGGGCACCGTGCCGGAGGATGGATGTGTTGGCCCTGGAGAGGGTCCAGAGCAGGTTTACAAGAATGATCCCAGGAATGAGGGGGTTAACTTATGATGAGCGTTTGACGGCACTGGGCCTGTACTCGCTGAAGTTTAGAAGAACGATGGGGACCTCATTGAAAAGTACCGAATAGTGAAAGGCCTGGATAGAGTGGATGTGGAGAGGATGTTTCCTCTAGTGACCTCCAGTCACAGCCTCAGAATTAAAGGACTTTTTTTTAGGTAGGAGATGAGAAGGAATTTCTTTAGTCAGATGGTGGTGAATCTGTGGAATTCTTTGTTGTGGAAGCCAAGTCAATTAATATTTTTAAGGCAGAGATAGATAGGTTCTTGATTAGTGCGGGTGTCAGGTGCTACGGGGAGAAGGGGGTTAGAAGGGAGAGATAGATCAGCCATGATTGAATGGCAGAGTGGAATTGATGGGCTGAATGGCCTAATTCTGCTCCTATTACTTATGACCTTATGGCCTTATGATCTCTGATTCCGTTGCCCCTGCAACCTCACTTGTCCCTGAGGTGAGGTACTCCCCTCATACTACCTACTTTCGCGTTGATTGGTGTGAGAGCAGCACTAGAGACCTGGGTTCGATCCTGACCTCGGGCACGGTGGAATTTGAACGTTCTCCCCGTGGCCGCGTGGGTTTCCTCCGACGTCCCAAAGACGTGCAGGTTCGTGGGTGGATTGGCCGCTGTTAATTTCCCCCCGGTGGTTGGGAGAGTGGAATAACAAAGAACGAGCGTGGGTGGGGGGTGGATGGTTGGCATAGACCCGGTGGGCTGAAGGGCCTGTTTCCATGCTGTTTCTTTCAATCAATCAAATGTCAGGGTTTATATGAAGAAGGCAGGGGAATGGGATTAGGAGGGAGAGATAGATCAGCCGTGATTGAATAGCAGAGTAGACTTGATGGGCCAAAATGGCCTAATTCTGCTCCTATCACTTATGAAGCGCCTGTATCTGTCGCAGCCTCAGGGGACTGGATCCCTCATGCATGTTTATAACTGTGTCCATTGCAGTTCCATCACTATCACTGGATCTAAATCCTGTTAACAGTGAGTAGCAGAGAGCACATCTGCCTTCTACTCCATAGTTCAAAGTCAGGACGATTTGTGACTCGGAGGTGCCGGTGTTTCTCTATAAATGACCTACTTGCCCTTCTCGCTGGAAGAAAGCCAGGTTTCGTCAGGGTGAGGGTTAAACAAGGCTGGGGCCTCAAAATTTCAAAGGTGTAGGAAGGAACTGCAGATGCTGGTTTCTACTGAAGATAGACACTAAATGCTGGAGTAACTTAACGGGACAGGAAGCATTTCTGGAGAGATGGAATGGGAGACGTTTCGGGTCGAGACCTTTCTTCAGACTGGTTAGGGATAAGGGAAACGAGAGACATAGATAATGATTCTGTCAGAGGTTGTGGCGAAACATTAATAAATTCCCATGGATTAGTTCACTCACTCATGAAACTATATAGGTAGCAGTGGCAATTCACGATGGCTAGGTTTGTACAGGTTTGTACCTGAAGATGTACAGGTTTGTCGGATAATTGGCTTGGGTTAGTACACTTTGTATAAGTGCAAATTGACCCTGGGGTGTGTAGGCTTACGTTAATGTGCGGGGATCGCTGGTCGGTGGGACGAAGGGCCTGTTTTCACTCTGTGTCACTAAACTAAGATGAGCTAAAAATCACAAGAGCATGGTTGGAATTGTCCGGGGACGTCCCCCTGAGAACGTGGCTCCTAGGCCAGGTGAGGCGGCCAATCTCAACCTCAGCGGGACTTCGGTGCGTCAAACTTGCCCCCTGCGGCCGGCCGGGGCTCTGGAACTCCGCTGATCCATTCTCGTAGTCGTCTTCCGAGGCCGACTTTGTAAGGGCCTGTCCCACCAGCATGCAACTCTATGCGATGAGCGCGATCAAACTAGAAGCGGGGGCCGCGCGGAGGTCGGGTGATCCCCTGTACAGGGCCGTTCCCACCAGCATGCGCCTGCATGCGACAAGCGCAACCAAACCGGCAGCGAGGGGCCACACGGAGGTCGGGTGAGTGGCGCAACGCGGCGCAAAATGAGGCAAACTTGGAGCAAAGTCCAAGGAAAGTTCGCCAGGACAGAGAGGGGCACACAGAAAGCACAGAGGCACACACAGAGAGGGCCACGGAGCCACACACACAGAGGGTCACAGAGGCACGACGTCGAGACGGTGTGTAATGCGTCGAGGCGACTGCGAGCCGACAAGCCGTTGCCACGCGGAATTTTTGAACATAGTCAGTTTTTCGGAGCCCCGCGCGATGTCGGGACGAACTCCGCACAATTCCGCACGGCCCCGGCGATCGAAGTGGGACCGGCCCCGCGACGCCGGACGGCTCAAGCGACCACGTTAGGTCGTGCTCATCGCATAGAGTTGCATGCTGGTGGGACAGGCCCTTTAGGCCGGTATCTCAACACCCAATCCACCCCCCCCCCCCCCATCTCAGATGCAGTGACAAGAGGTGCCAGAAAATCAGTGGTGGGTGGACCTGTACTGTGAAATACAAAAAAAAATAAAGTGGCTTGCTTTGAATATTTTAAAAGATCTGCTCTGCATTTTTAACTAAGTGTGACATTCCAGCGCACAGATGCAACATTTAAACATTCAGTCGAATCTCGCCTGTTTTTAAAAACATGTAGGATTCATTATGTTTTAGTGCAGGACTGTGTAAACCTACCTGGAGAAATAGGGTCCCCAGGTTCCTAATACACGCTCCCAGGTGAAGCTCGTGGTGCTAAAGACGGCTGCGTTGTAAAATATACTTCAGAGTGTTGGAGATATTATCTCCCACCACTGGAAATAAACTCATTCATTTAACCCGGTCATCTTCACTGCCATTGATAAAAACATAGGGATTTGGACGGACATCCCCCCCCCCTATCCAACTGCACTAAAAACAGTTTGCATTGCACATTAGAAAGTCTCAGACAGTGATGTGAGTCAGTCGGCTGAGAGAAACCCTCGTAAAACGAGGGGGGGGAAACCTTGTTAAAGTTTTGCGAGGTAAGTTTATCGAGGAAGTGTTCCGTTCTCCAACAGGCGGTAATATTTCGCCTTTACAGTTTTCCCACTTAAAAGCCAATTTTCTCAACTTTCCATACATGAAGCGCTTTTTCTTGTTGCAATTCCTCGTTACTTACGGTCTGGTTGTTGGCATCGCTGCAGTTCATCCAGCAGTCACTGTTGAACTGGAAGCCGTTGGTACAATGATACGTGCCGTGAAACTTTGCTGGGAGCGCCTTGCACGTGACAGGGGCACACACTCCTGGCTGCCAGCTCCCATCCTCTGTACACCTAGTCTTGAAAGACCGCCTTTAAAAGTTTAAGAATTAACAATCAGGAAAAACCGATCGCATTGGAGAGTTATGGGCCTGTCCCACTGAGGCGATTTTTTAAGGCAGCTACAGGCGGCTAGTTTGTCACCACGTGTTCGCCGGTGGTCGCAGGGAGTCGTCGCCTCAGTCGCGCAAAAACCCGAAGCGTCTTTCTGGCCGCCGCTATATTTTCAACATGTTGAAAAATTCTCGGTGACAGTGGGTTTGACGCCATTGAGCGTAGGTGCTGCCGTAGGTTGCCGCCGGTTTTTCTGCGACCTGCTATGACCATGAAAGTCGCTGGCAGTCGCCTAAAAAATCGTCAAGTGGGACAGGCCCATTAGCCCTTTCAAAGCCTCTTAATTCATCGCACAAAGACGATTTCTAGACTGTTCACTTTCGACCATGTTTTCTCACAGAATAACAGCATGCATAATGTGTAGGAAAGGAACTGCAGATAGTGGTTGACACCAAAGATAGACGCACAAAGCTGGAGTAACTCAGCGGGACAGGCAGCATCCCTGGAGAGAAGGAATGGGTGAGATTTCAGGGTCGAGACCCTTCTTCCGATCCTTCTTTGGAGCGAGCATAATCTGTTTTTAAGATACCCCAATGCTCCTCAGGATGCAACACAGGCATGTGAAAGGGGTGGACGGGATTACGAGAAGGTTCACACTAACCAAGAGAAAAGTTTAGTTTAGTTTAGGTTGGAGATACAGCATGGAAACAGGCCCTTCAGCCCATCGAGTCTGCGCCAACCACCAATCACCCGTTCACACTAATTCTATGTTATCCCAATTTCTCTACCACTCCCTGTGCACGAGGGACAATTTACAGAGGGCCAAATGACCTGCAAACCTGCACGTCTTTGGGGATGTGGGAGAAAACCGTAGCACCCAGAGGAAATACATGCAGCCACAGGGTCAACGTGCAAACTCCACACAGACAGCTCCCGAGGTCAGGATTCAACATCGGTCTCCGGCGCTGTGAAGAAGGAGCTCTGCTGGCTGCACCACTGTGCATGTGGAGTGTGCACGTTCTTCCTGGGACCTTATGGGTTTCTGCAGATGCTTCAATTTCCTCTCATGTTTCGAAGGCGTACGGATTTGTAGGGTCAATTGGCTGCTGCTAAATACCCCTGGTGGATCGGAGAATGGTGGAATCTGGGTGGAATTGAAGGGAATGGGAGAACAAAATGGACTGGTGTCAGATTGCTTTGAATGGGTTCTTGATGGTTAGGGCGGCACGGTGGCTCAGCGGTGGAGCTACTGCCTTAGTTCTGGGTTCGATCCTGACTACGGGTGCTGTCTGTACAGACTTTGTACTTTCTCCCCGTGACTGCATGGGCTTTCTCTGAGATCTTCAGTTTCCTCCCACTCTCCAAAGACGTACAGGTTTGCAGGTTAATTGGCTTGGTATAAATGTAACATTGTCCCTAGCGTGTGTAGGATAGTGTTAATGTATGGGGATCGCAGGTCCGGGCGGACTCGGTGGGCCGAAGGGCCTGTTTCCACGCTGTATCTCCAAACCAAAACTGAATGGCAGATGCTGGTTTACACCGAAGATAGACACAAAACGCTGGAATAACTTGGCGGGTCAACCAGCATCTCTGGATAAAAGAAATAGATGATGTCTCGGGTCGATGGTTAGAATGGATTGGATGGATAAGGGGCTTTTTCTCACACTGGATAGCTTCAGAGCTCCACACTGCATGATATGGGATAGTGAGTGCGTATGACAGAATGAATTTCTAGCCCAAGTAGCTGAAAACTGGGGAACACAGGGAAGGAATTGAGAAGCTTTGAGGCTGGGCTTTGAGGAGGGAATTCGCTTCATGTGGGAGACAACTGAATGCTTGGCATTCACACTAATTAGTGCACAGTGCGCCAAGATTGAATTACAAATCCTCTCGCAAACTGTATTTACAAATTTAGAATAACATACACTGGATCTTTGCAATTTTTTTAACCTGTGTTTTCAGGCACCGGACAGAAATAGAAAAGTCCACAGTAAATGGAAACTTTTTTTAAAAAGTGAGCGATTTAAATTGACGTTCATACTCTCTGTTGATGAAATATTTCAGCAAGAGTACAGTCGCATTCAAAAGCCGGATGCAAATTCAGAATCAAATTACAGTCCTAAAGCGAAATCCTGAGTGAAATAGGAGGTCAATAGATATTATGAAAGTATTATGCAAAGGTTATATTGCATTCTATTAGTATGCAACACCAGACGTTTACATAGTCTGAGTTCTAGTGTTCTAACATTTCATTTGCTTTTTTTTTCAATGGTACATTTAAACTTGCCGTGACTTTCTGCTTTTTTTTATTAAAAAAAAATGGTATTTCTTTCGTTAATTTATGCAACAATCCTAGTTCCCTTCCAAAATCTGGCAGAAGTGGTCGGGATTGTTTCCTCTCTTGTCAAGACTAACGAGCATGGTAAGTGGGATGTGGTTGGCAAGTGGTTGATTGGTCAGTCCAGTCAGCGTGCTTCCGAAGGGCAGCTGGTGGGGAATGAATGGAATTGATTTTCAACAGCGTATGTTGCTACAAAGTGACGGTGGTGGGGCTTGATTAGCCCATTATTCACTTTGTCAAATCCCGCTTAACCCACCCTGCGATGGCTTCAGCTTGTTGTTATCCAAGACTAATGGGCACGTCCCACTTATGCAACCTTTTCGGCGACTTGCTGGCACCCGCCATAGTCGCAGCCGGTCGCCGAAAATTTTCGACATGTTGAAAATTCAGCGGCGACCAGAACAAGATACGACTCTTTAGGTGACTACTCACGACCATACAGGCTTCACCCCGCGGCATGTCGCCAGGGTGTGGCATGTATGGTCGTGAGTCGTCTCCTCAGTCGCCCAAAGAGTCGTAGCATCTTTCTGGTCGCTGCTGGATTTTCAACATGTTGAAAATTTTCGGAGACCTACAAAGACCTATGACGGGTGCCGGCAGTCGCTGAAAAAGTCGGGAAGGTGGGACAGGCCCATAACTGGAATTGCCCTGTCGGTTTGCTGCTAGTGTATGACTTTAGGGACGCAGTGCGGGACCAGCCACACCGACACTATTCCACACACATCAGGGACCATTCACAATTTTACCGAAGCCAATTAACCTACAGACCTGCAAGCCTTTGGAGTACGGGAAGAAACCGGAGCACCCGGAGAAAACCCACATGGTCACGGGGAGAACGTACAAACCATGCAGACAGCATCCCGTAGTGAGGATCAGAGCCGCGTCTCCGGCGCTGTAAGACGGCAACTCTACCGCTGAAATAACGTGTTAAAGAAGGAACTGCAGATGCTGGAGAATCTTGGGTACACAAAAGGCTGGAGAAACTCAGTGGGTGCAGCAGCATCTAAGGAGCGAAGGAGATAAACTGCTCTGCGAGAAGATGGCAGAGCGTGTTCATGGACTAATTTCTGTCTATGAGTTTATTTTATTTTAATTTAGTTTAGAGATACGGTGCGTAAACAGGCCCTTTCGGCCCACCGGGTCCGCGCCGACCAGCGATCCCCGCACACTAACACTGTCCTATACCCATCAGGGACATTTCTTTTTACATTTACCAAGCCAATTAACCTACATACCTGTACGTCTTTGGAGTGTGGGAGGAAACTGACGACCTCGGAGAAAACCCACACAGGTCACGGGGAGACGGGAAAAATTAAGTCCCAATATGAAATCCTGCTGGGTCCAAATGGTCCCACTGCAGATTATTGTAAGGAATGCTCTTGCCCACTCATTCACTGGGTAGAGCGCTTGAACCCCACATTACAGTGCGCTACTCTGTCACCCACTGATGCTGTCAGATTTGCACTCTCTGCATTTGCGCTCGGGGGAAGACCAATATATAACCGCTGGTAGATAGACACAAAAAGCTGGAGTAACTCAGCGGGAGTCTGAAGAAGTCTGCAGTCTGAAGATGGGTCTCGACCCAAAACGTCGCCCATTCCTCCTCTCCAGAGATGCTGCCTGTCCCGCTGAGTTACTCCAGCTTTTAGTGTCTACCTTCAGTTTAAACCAGCATCTGCAGTTCCTTCTACACACATCCGTTGCGTTCCTCCCAGTCACTTTGCTGTTATGTTTTCCTTATTCTCTCAGCGGGATCCTCGGCAAGGTCGACCCAAAATGTCACTTGTACACTAGTTCGATGTTAAGCCAGTTTTGCATCCCACACACCAGGGGCAATTTACAGAAGCTAATTAACAGAGTTTACACCCCAGCGGTACGAACATTAACTTCCCTAACTTCAGCGTCGCCCATTCCTTCTCCCCAGAGAGGTTGCCTCACCCGCTGAGTTACTCTAGCATTCTGTGTCCACCTCCGTCTATCACTTGCCAGCTCTGGTCACAAGTACTTGCCCTCTCCTCATTTCACCAGCTAACTCCATCAGTCTGAAGAAGGCTCCCGACCCGAAACCCCGTCTGTCCATTCCCCTCCTCAGACATTGCCTGACCATGAAGAAGGGTCTCGACCTGAAACGTCGCCTATCTCCTTCGCTCCTTGGAACCTGCTGCACCCGCTGAGTTTCTCCAGCTTTTTGTGCAACCCTCGATTCTCCAGCATCTGCAGTTCCTTCGTTAACACATCTGAGTTCCTTCAGTGTGTTGCTTTTAATCAATATTCCATCGTCTACTGTCTCTTGTGCCTTCTTAGAGTCATAGAGTGACAGAGTGTGGAAACAGGCCGCTCGGCCCATCTTGCCCACACCGGCCAACATGTCCAATATCCATCAAAACCTGTCCTTTCCACGTATCAGTCTAATTGGTTCTTAAACGTTGCGATAGTCCAAGCCTCAACTACCTCCTCTGGCAGCTCATTCCATGCACCCACCACTCTTTGTGTGAAAAGGTTGCCCCTCAGATTCCTATTAAATCTTTCCCCCTTCACCTTGAACTTATCTTCTTGAAAATAATAGTTTAGAGATACAGCGCGGAAACAGGCCCTTCAGCCCACCGCGTCCCTGCCGACCAGCGACACGAACACTATCCTACACAGACTAGGGACAATTTACAATTTTACCAAAGCCAAAATAACCTACAAAACCTGTACGTCTTAGGAGTGTGGGAGGAAGCCGTAGATCCTGGAGAAAACCCACGCAGGTCACGGGGAGAACGTACAAACTCCGTTCAGACGAGCACCCCGTAGTCAGGATCGTACCCGGGTCACTTGCGCTGTAATGCAGCAACTCTACCGCTGCACCACAGTGCCGCCCACAGCTAAAGGTCGTGAGAATTGATTGTTTGCTTGCAAAACATTGAAAGCTGCGGTTAGAGGTGGAAAAAATAAGAATTTCCAAGTCGGTGCAGCTAGTGGGGGAGGGAGGGGTGTAGATTTGGGGTTAGGAATTGGGTTTTGGCTTAAGATAATCTATCAGTTTCGTTACATACGTGCATTTAATTAAATATGCATGAGGTTTCTTAAGTGCGCACCACGACTAAAAATCAGTCAGTGCAAAACAGCTGCCATTAGTCAATCGCTTCCCCGAGGATTCATTTTTTATCCATTGTACAGCAAGGCTATTAGCGTGCTGAATTAATTTTTATATTTTAATAGAGTAGGAGTGGGCATTCTCTTCACCATTTTGAGAATCCGTGTGTAGCACCTCATATTTCGCTTGGACAGCTTACAATCCAACGGGATGAATATTGGCCGCTCTAACTTCAAGAAACCCTCTCTCTCGATCCTGCCCCCATCCTGATCTCTGACCCGTCCGACTGTCCTCCTGATTAAATTTTACATTGTATGCCTTGGTGTCGGCTTCACCTATCTAATACAATGATCTACTCTATATTTTCCTGCAACACCTTTGATCTCTCGTTTTCACACCTTACCCTTGCGTATCTCTCGTTTCCCTCTCCCCCCCCCCCCCCCCCCCCCCCCCCCCCCGGACCCGCAGGTCTAGACTCGAAACGTCACCCATTCCTTCTCTCCAGAGATGCTGCCTGTCCCGCTGAGTTACTCCGGCACTTTGTGTCTATCTTCTGCGGAAATGTGTTGTTCGCTGTGTCCTCGTTTGGTAGCTTAACACCTGCAGCAATCTACGAGTGCTTCTCTTGGCGGGTAAACGGATATTAATTAAACTGAATTTTGCAGCAAATTTCTTAACAATCGCAGGAGCCAAATTAGGTAACGTCATTGGAGCCTGGTATCTAGCTGCCAAAAACAATCTGATTTCCCTGTAATGGTTTTAACATTACAGCGCTGGGCACCGTATTAGTACGCAAGGAAATGATTTTTTTTCTGAATTCTTCTGGGGCTGCTGAAAAGGAAGGCCCCTAATTATTTGTTCGTTTGTAACTCCAACACTTTTAACCGGTTTCCCAGCTCACTTTCAGATGTAAACGCTAACCCAAGCGAACCACCTAGTAGAAATTGATGTGATCATGTAATGGGAATCAATCCCACAGGGTAAAAAACGTGTCTCGGGCTGTCACACCGAGCCTGCAAGAGGGAATCACTGGCCTGTTGTACAGCCTGCTCAGACTCCTGTTCTGGTTATTCAGTTCCGTTTAGTTTATTGTCACGTGTACCGAGGTACAGTGAAAAGATTTTGTTGCGTGCCATCCAGCCAGTGGAAAGACAACACATGATTGCAATCGAGCCATTCACAGTGTGCAGTTACATGATAAGGGAATAACGTTTAGTGCAAGGTAAAGCTATAGGAGCATAATTTGGCTATTCGGCCCATCAAGTCTACTCCACCATTCAGTCGTGGATAATCTATCTGTCCCTCTCAACACTATTCTCCTGCCTTCTCCCCACACCCCCTGACATCCGTACTGATCAAGGACCTAGAGAGAGAGTTGTGAATCTGTGGAATTATCTGCCTCAGAAGGCAGTGGAGGCCAATCCTCTGGAGGCTTTCAAGAGCGAGTTAGAAATAGCTCTTAAAGATAGCGGAGTGAAGGGATACGGGGAGAAGGCAGGAACGAGGTACTGATTGTGGATGATCAGCCATGATCGCAGTGAATGGCGATGCTGGCTCGAAGGGCTGAATGGCCTACTCCTGCACCTATTGTCTGACTAAAGAAATCCTCCTCATCTCCTTTCTAAAGATATATCCTTTCATCATAATTTCATCAAAACAGGGTTTTGGTGAGGCCACACCTGGAGTACTGCGTACAGTTTTGGTCTCCAAATCTGAGGAAAGACATCCTTGCCATAGAGGGGGTACAGAGAAGATTCGCCAGACTGATTCCTGGGATGTCAGGACTTTCATATGAGGAAAGATTGGATAGACTCGGTTTGTACTCGATGGAATTTAGAAGATTGAGGGGGGATCTTATAGAAACCTACAAAATTCTTAAGGGGTTGGACAAGCTAGATGCTGGGAGATTGTTCCCGATGTTGGGGGAGTCCAGAACAAGGGGTCACAGTCTAAGGATAAGGGGGAATTCCTTTAGGACCGAAATGAGGAAAACATTCTTTACACAGAGAGTGGTGAGTCTCTGGAATTCTCTGCCACAGAAGGTAGCTGAGGCCAGTTCATTGGCTATATTTAAGAGGGCGTTAGATGTGGCACTTGTGGCTAAAGGGATCAGGGGGTATGGAGAGAAGGCAGGTACGGGATACTGAGTTGGATGATCAGCCATGATCACATTGAATGGCGGTGCAGGCTCGAAGGGCCGAATGGCCTACTCCTGCACCTATTTTCTATGTTTCTATGTTTCTATCATGAGGCTATGGACTCCTGTCCTGGACTCTCCCACTAGTGCCCTCCACATCCATCTTTTCACTCTTTGGTACGTTTCAATGAGATCCCCCCTCATCCTTCTAAACTCCAGTGAGTTTAGCTATTTTCATTCCTTATTGAAAATGAAGGCAAAGTGTTAGCATCAGTCTTGAGTGCTAGCTTGAACTGCTGGATGGCCATCCGCCATTTCACATGATGTTCCTTTTCATATTTTGTATTTCATTGAAAACTACAGCATGGAAACAGACCCTTCAGCCCATTGAGTCCATGCTGACCATTCATCACCTGTCAACACGAGTTCTATGTTATCCCGCTTTCGAATCCACTAGGAGAGAAGGAATGGATGAGGTTTTGGGTCGAGACCCTTCTTCAGACTAATCTCGTCACCCATCCCTTCTCTCCAGAGATGTTGCCTGACCCGCTGAGTTACTCCAGCCATTTGTGTCTATCCTCGGTGTAAAGCAAGCATCTGCAGTTCCTTCCTGCAAACAGGCAGACAACGCACGTGGCCAGACGCACGCTCACAAACGCGCATGTACCGGCACGACGACACGACGGCCGCACTTACTTCCGTGACTTTTTTCCGTCTATGGGGACGTAGTATCCCTCTCTGCACTTGTACTTGCACGAGGATCCGACCTTGTGGCCATCTTGGTGGCAGTGCGAGCTCTGGAGCTGAGCGTTGGGCACGGGAGTTGGAGCCAGGCACAGCAGCTCGCAGATGGATTCGGGGAAAGACCACAGACCATCGCCGAGGCAGTCCAGAGTGTTATTGGTCCCTGCAGAACAGCAAAGCCACATTAGTCCAACTGGAAGGCTCATTGCTGGCGCGGTGCAAGACCGGGTTGACACGAAACTAAAGCAACTCTGTTGGAGCTGCTGGCACAGGAGTTTGGAAAGCAAAGTGTTCACAGCTCCCTCGATCTGAGTATCCTGTACATGCTCTTACAAACCACAACTAAACACTGTTTTATAGCACAGAATATATCTGGAGACGTTCACCTACACAAACTCCCTCACATTTTCTCCCCTTCCACCTCGGCTTGTTTGTTATTGTTGGCAGAACTTCCCCGCAACTTTCTTAAAATTACTCATGATTATTATTATTGCCCTGGGCTGAATCATTCCAAAAAGTAACGTGTCAGCGTGACGCACTCGACTCCGCACAGAACGTCGGCGTGGGTGGATGTGGGGTAGGAAGAGGGGGCAGAAGGGAAAATGTTCACTCGATGTACTTCTCACAGAAGCTGAATTGGAACGTCCAATCCCAACAAACCGGCGCAATGTCTTACTCACTGGGTGGAAAAGCTATCACCTCCGTGCTGTGGGGATGATTGAGTCAAGTCAAGACACTTATATTTCTATAGCACATTTTAAAAAACAACTCTCGTTGGCCAAAGTGCTTCACATTGGTGGCGGTACTAACGTTGTACAACAGTGTTGAGGGACACTCAGTTTATCGTTCTTCGTTCCCCTGTCCTAGAAGCGTACAAGCATCGAAAAATAGATGCAGGAATAGGCCATTCGGCCCTTCGAGCCAACACCACCATTCAATATGATCATGGCTGATCATCTAAAATCAGTGCCCCGTTCCTGTTTTTTCCCCATATCCCTTGATTCCTTCTGTCAGTTCCCTCCCCGCAATCTCTGGCGCTTCAGAGAATACAATCCAAGTCTGACCAACCTCTCCTTAGAGCTAATACTCCCCAATCTAGGCAGCTTTTCTAGTAAACCTCTTAAACTCCCTATCCAAAGCCTCCACATCCTACCTGTAGTTCTTACTTTGTTATAAAAGTGGCAAGTTGTGGAAATGGACATGATTTAGCTGTATGTCATCGTGTACAGGTGCTGCTTGTGTATGTGTGTGTGTATATGCATGCATGTGCATGTGTGTGTAGGTACATGTATATGCACGTGTATGAGCATGTGTGTGTGTGTGCGCATGTAAGTGTGAGTGTGTGTATGTATATGTATGTGTGTGTGGGTGTATGTGCAGGTGCATGTGCGTGTGCGTGTGTGTCTGTGCGTGTGTGTGTGTGAGTGTATGTGCATGTATGTCTGTGTGCATGTATGCGCATGTGTGTAACGTGAGCAGGTGCATGTGTGTGTGTGTGTGTTTGTGTGCACAGGCATGTGCTACATGCAAATGTATTTGCCCATGCATGTATGCGTGCGGGTGCTGTGAGTGTGTGCCGGCAAGCGCAGGTACTGCGTGCATGCGTGAGTGTGTGCGTTGTTCATATGTGTGTTGTGCATATGTGTGTGTGTGAGTGCGTGCGTGTGTGCGCGTGTACAGTATGTCTGTGCGTGTGTGCGCGTGTACAGTATGTGTGTGTGTATGTGTACAGTATGTGTGTGTGTGTGCATGTGTACAGTATGTGTGCGTGCGTGAGTGTGTGTGCATGTGTACAGTATGTGTGCGTGTGTGTGCATGTGTACAGTATGTGTGTGTGTGTGTGTGCATGTGTACAGTATGTGTGTGTGTGCGTGCGTGTGTGTGTGTGTAAAGTATGTGTGCGTGCGTGAGTGTGTACGCGTGTACAGTATGTGTGTGTGTGTGCGCGCGTGTACAGTATGTGTGTGTGTGCATGCGTGTGCGTGCGCGCATGTACAGTATGTGTGCGCGCGTGTACAGTATGTGTGCGTGCGTGAGTGCGTGGGTGCGTGTCTGGGTGTTCCTGCCTGCCCGTCAGCTGCCTGCTTCTACTCTTCCCACATCTGCATGCGACCACGGCAGGTTGTGCGGTTTTGTCTGTGCCTTGTAAAAAGAAATAGGCTTTACTTCATTCAACTTCTGGCAAGCGCCATGTTTTCACTCTCTCCTCCCGGTTCAATCCTGATGGGAGCAACAAGATTAAAAATAATAAAATTTAACTATGTGTATAAAACCTTCAAACATGAGTGAGAGATTCTTGGACTTGAGTGGAGGGTGGTGAAGGTGTGAGGCGGAGAGCGCTAAGACTCACAACACAACGTTGCCTAATGGGCCCGTCGATGCCAAAAATCTTTTTTATCTAATCAACCCCGTCCCTCCCTCCACAACTCTGGAACGTCACACTCGAAGGATGCAGTTGTCTGGATCCAGGGATGTAGATTAATTTGCTGAACAGTTTTATAGACTGAGTAGAGTTTGCAGATGGTTGTATTTTTTTTAATTTTTGTGGAGAGGTGAGACCTTGTCATTCACCTGCATAAATCCACACACATTCTGGGCAATGCATCATTCAGGACTGGACCAGTGCTTCCAGTCTAATGCATTACTCTGACACTTTTATCCCTGAGGAGTATAGTGGCAGCACTTATGATATGGGCTGTTGCCTCAGGCATCGAAAGTGAAAGGATTTTTCCAGTGATAAATTTTTCCCCTTGGAGACTCTGGTTATCTAACCGGTGGTTCGTTGAGGTAATGAGTGCTTAGTGTAGTTTGGAGATACAGTGCGGAAACAGGCCCTTACAGCAAACCAGCGATCCTCATGCACAAGCACTATCCTACACACACACTGGGGACAATTTACACTTATACCAAGCCAATTAACCTACGTCTTTGGAGTGTGGGAGGAAACCGGAGATCCCAGAGAAAACCCACGCAAGTCACGGGGAGAACGTACAAACTCCGTACAGACAGCACTCGTAGTCAGGATCGAACCCTGGTCTCTGGCGCTGTGAGGCAGCGACTCTACCGTTGTGCCACCGTGCTGAGTGCTTGGTAATCAAGACTTTGTTGGCTTTACCTTGCACTAAATGTCATTTCCTTCTCATGTATCTATACACTGTAAATGGCTCGATTGTAATCCTGTATTGTCATAAGTCGTAAAGTCATAAGTGATGGAAGCAGAATTAGGCCACTCGGCCCATCAGGTCTACTCCGCCATTCAATCATGGCTAATCTATCTCTCCCTGCTAACCCCATTCTCCTGCCTTCTCCCCATAACTCCTGACACCCGTACTAATCAAGAATCTATCTTAAATATATCCACTAACTTGGCCTTTACAGCCTTCTGTGGCAAAGTATTCTACAGATTCACCACCGTCTGACTAAAGAAATTCCTCCTCATCTCCTTCACTATGGCACGTCCTTTAATTCTGAGGCTGTGACCTCTGGCCTTAGACTCTCCCACCAGTGGAAACATCCTCTCCACACCCACTCTCTCCAGGCCTTTGACTATTCGGTAAGTTTCAACGAGGTGCCCCCTCATCCTTCTGAACTCCAGCCAGTACAGGTCCAGTGGCATCAACGCTCATCGTGTTCACCCACTCATTCCTTGGGATCATTCTTGTAAACCTCCTCTGGACCCATCACATCTTTCCTCAGATATGGAGCCCCAAAATTGCTCACAATACTCCAAATGCGGGCCGACCCGCGCCTTAGAGCCGCCGGAGTTCCATCTTCCCGGCAAGAGGGCCTGAAGACATCGGGCTGGCTGCGGAGGCCACAAATAGGTGACCACAGAGGAAGAGCACTGAACTCTCTGATGCCTTTCCCCACAGTGGAAAATTCTGATTCTGTCGTGGGGGGACGTTCATGTTGACTTCTATAACGTGTTATGTCATTTTTCTTTTTTTTTCTTTTTTCTATGGATGTACGGAAACTTAATTATTTCATCTATGTAAAGCACTTTGGTTTCAACCTGAGTTGATCTAAACGTGCTATATAAATAAAACTTACTTACTTACTTATAGAGCCTCAGCCGGGTGCCAAGCCAATTAACCTATGTCTTTGGAGTGTGGGAGGAAACCGGAGATCCCAGAGAAAACCCACGCAAGTCACGGGGAGAACGTACAAACTCGATCCTGACTCCAGCCGGGATCCCGGGTCATAGTCTTTCCGCTGACTGGACAGCAGGCAACAAAAGCTTTTCACTGTACCTTGGTACACGTGACAATGAATAGACTGAGCTGAGGTTAGGAGTAAAGGGGTTAGATCTTCACACAGTGGTCTTTTTGGTGTACAATTTTGGTCGCCTAATTATAGGAAGGATGTCAACAAAATAGAGAGAGTACAGAGGAGATTTACTAGAATGTTGCCTGGGTTCCAGCAACTAAGTTACAAAGGTTGAACAAGTTAGGTCTTTATTCTTTGGAGCGCAGAAGGTTAAGGGGGGACTTGATTGAGGTCTTTAAAATGATGAAAGGGATAGACAGAGTTGACGTGGATAAGCTTTTCTCATTGAGGGTAGGGAAGATTCAAACAAGAGGGCATGACATGAGAATTAAGGGACAGAAGTTTAGGGGTAACATGAGGGGGAACTTCTTTACTCAGAGAGTGGTGGCTGTGTGGAATGATCTTCCAGCAGAAGTGGTGGAGACAGGATCGATTTTAACATTTAAACGTAAAGTGGATAGGTATACGGACGGGAAGGGAATGGAGGGGTATGGTCTGAGTGCAGGTAGATGGGACTAGGGGAAAATAAATGTACGGCACGGACTGGAAGGGCCGAGAGGGCCTGTTTCCGTGCTGTAATTGTTATATGGTTATATGGTTATATGGTTTTCTTACCTCGGAGCTCGGCCGGTGGTCGACACTGAAAGGTGCACCGCTTCCCAAAAGTAGTCCCTTCCGGGCAGGAGAAGGTGGCGGGGTAGACGTGATACTGGTCGGGGATGCCACAGTCTACCGGCTCACATGGAACATGATGGTTCCATTTGCCATCCGTACAGGTGACTGTCATCTCCAATGTCGACTGCAAACAAAATTCACAACACAGGTAGAAATAAGTACTCTGTTGAACCTATAAACAGCGGTCGTGATAAGATTAGGACTGAACTTTGAAACTTTAGACTTTACTTAACTTTAGAGCGACAGCACGGAGACAGGCCATTCGGCCCACCGAGTCCGCGCCGACAACCGGTCATCCCGTATGCTGACCGACGCACACTAGGGACAAGTTTACAACGTGCCAAAGCCAAATAATTTGCAAACCTGTACGTTTTTGTAGTGTGGGAGGAAACCAGAGCCCCCGGAGAAAACCCACGTGGTCACATGGAGAACGTAAACAATTCCGTACAGACAGCAGCCGTGGTCAGGATCGGAACCTGGTCTCTAGCACTGCAAAGATGCAACTCTACCGCTGCGCCACCCGAAATGAAGCCAAACGCTTCCTGGTTTCCTGAGTATCATTTTCCCAAAGTTATTGCCTGCTGTCGGCCTGATTCAGAGAAAGCGTGAAGCATGATTTATGATGCTACGTATATCCTCATCAGCTTTTCTTGAACCAAGAGTGCCATCTGACTACAAAACCATTGTAACACCACGTGCCCAGGTTTCTTTCCACATTCCAAAGACGTACAGGTTAGTGGGTTAATAGGTAAGTTGTAAAATCGCCCCCAGTTTGTAGGATAGTGTTCATGTACAGGATGATTGCTGGTCATCGCGGACTCGGTGAGCCAAAGGGCCTGTTTCCACGCTGTATCTTTAAAACGAAATACTATTTCTTCTTTAATCAAACTCGAACGCCCTTCTTTGGCTTGGAAACATTCAATGAGGCTGTTAGACTTAGTCCAAGCCAAAAAAATCAAACTCGTGATAAGCACGTAGAATGAACGTAGCGGGTATGTCGGAGTTCCGGGACGTCACTTAGCGGCTCATAACGCTAACGGCAGGTACTCGGGAAGACTCGCTAACGGCAGGTAAGCTCGGGAAGACTCGTGAAGATTTTTCAACATGTTGAAAAATGTCCACGAGAGCCCCGAGTACCGACGAGCGGCCATTACCGTAAATCTCCGAGTTCTAATCAGGGCAAACTCGGGAGAGCTCTTGGAATGAACTCGTACAGTGGGACAGGGCTTTAACAGCATGAAGGAAGCTCTGATGATATCACTTTCTCCAGTACCAAGAGTGGATGCACTGTACCCTTACCACAACAACATGGAAACTAACAGCACAACAGTGCCTTACCAGCAAAGGGGGCATTCAACTTACAAAGGACAGTTGACAGTGAAAGCAATCCCTGTGTGTTAGGTGACCTACAAAGGACCTGGTGCAAACATACTCAAATGTCAAGAGCTTTCAAGGATATTAAAGCACTAGAGACAGGTTGGCGTATCAGATCCCGGCCCACTGGAGGATTCCCATGCCAATCTTCTTCTTGTCCGGGACTCCAAAAGTGCTTTTCTTTCAGAACTTCAAACGAACATCGTTCTTCATCAGCCTCTGATTTAGTAACGACTTTCCCACATGTTACACGATGGTTCGAGTCGGTCGGTCATGTACATTACATGAAAACCAGTGTTTATTATATTTTACTTCCGATTCTTTACGATAGGTTAATCTTTCTGTGCTGTTGGTTTCTTTGAGGATGGTTTATGTGCGCACTTTTTGACAAACTGTAAACGTGGATAAACTGATGAGTCCCTTGGCTTGTACCATTTATGTTCAAACTGATTTCTCTTCACAATCCAAGCGCCCGTATATTCTGCTCGTAACACTTCACTTGCGGTAGAGTTGCTGCCTTAGAACTCTTGCAGTGCCGGAGACACGGGTTCAATTCTGACCACGGGCGCTGTCTGTACGGAGTTTGTACGTTCTCACCGTGACCTGCGTGCGTTTACTCCGAGATCTTCGTTTTCCTCCCACACTCCAAAGACGTACAGGTTTGTAGGTTAATTGGCTTGGTGTAAGTGTAAATTGTCCCCAGTGTGTGTGGGATAGCGTTGATATGCGGGGATCGCTGCTACGTTCCTTTAAGAAGGCGATGAGGAGGAATGTCTTTAGTCAGAGGGTGGTGAATCTGTGGAATTCATTGCTACAGAAGGCTGTGGAGGCCAAGTAAATGGATATTTTTAAGGCAGAGATAGATAGATTCTTAATCAGTGCGGGTGTCAGGGGTTATGGGGAGAAGGCAGGAGAATGGGGTTAGGAGGGAGAGATAGAACAGCCATAATTAAATGGTGGAGTAGACTTGATGGGCTGAATGGCCTAATTCTGCTCCTATCACTTATGAACATGAACATTGCTGGCTTTAACTTGTATGAAACGTTATTCTCTTGATCATATATCTAAACACTGTGAAAGGCTCGAGTTGGGTTGAGGAGCCTGCTTCCACGCTGTATGGCTCTCTGAGTCTATGAAAGGAGCCGTAGAAATGCTTTTGTTCGGGTCCATCTTTCCTCATCTGTGGTACAGGGAATTGTGGGGTACATTGCCACATAAGGCACTAAATAGTTCAGGTTGTACGGCACGGTAGCGCAGCGGTAGAGTTGCTGCCTTACAGCACTAGAGACCCGGGTTCGAACCTGACTACGGGTGCTGTCTGTACGGAGTTTGTAAATTCTCCCCATGACCTGCGTGGGTTTTAATCGGGTTCTCCGATTTCCTCCCACGCTCCAAAGGCGTAGTTAGTTTGTAGGTAACTTGGCTTGGTTTAAGGGTAAATTGTCCCTAGTGTGTGTAGGATAGTGTTAGTGTGCGGCACGGACAAGGAGGGCCGAAGGGCCTGTTTCCAAGCTGTATCTCTAAAGTAAATTAAACTAAACGGGTAGTTTTATTTTGAGTCGTGCACAGAAGTAATATATTTTCCTCAATGTCATAGTCACGAATTTAAGTGCTAGTTCCTGTTATTTGATACAGCAGGCTCGGTGTCTGTGGTCATAGCTGCTATTGTTAATGCCCTTGTTAAGTCTGGTGGATGGCAGTGATAATGACACCTCCAGTCACCTTCCATAATGACAGCAGTAAGTTGCAATGACCGGGAACTGCAGACGCTGTTTTTTAACCAAAGGTAGACACAAAATGCTGGAGTAACTCCGTGGGTCAGGCAGCGTCCCTGGAGAAAAGGAATAGTTGACGTTTCGAATCAAGAACCTTCTTCAGACTGAGAGTTGGTTTAAAGATACAGCGTCGGAACAGGCCCTTCGGCCCACCGAGTCTGTACCGTCCAGCCGTCCCCCATACACTAATGCTATCCTACACACACTAGGGACACACTGTCCACAATCTAGCTCCTGTAACTTATCAGTCGTAATTGTTGCCAAGTTCTCCTCGATTGGAAATAAGTCTCGATTTACCAAAATCTCTTTGTTCACACAAACTATGTAGGAAATATTCTTGGTAGTTCTTTTAACGTAGCGGGCATGGAAATTATGGAATTCATTAACAATACAAGTAATGTCTTTTAGTCTACAGTAAGGTATTAATTTAAAATGAAACATTTTGTCATGGTCTGTGCTACATATCGGGGTTTCTACAATAGTTTTAGATTGAAAGCGCGCTTGTACTAAACGGACAGTGTGTGTGTGTGTTTCAAGGTTGCCGTTTGAAGACGCTTTGAGCAAAAACTGTTATTCTACAGTTGTGCATTGGTTCTCCTCAAGAGTATAGATTTAAACTTTAGAGAAAAAGATAAGAGTGCGATAACAGGACCTTCGGCCCTCCGAGTCCGTGCCAACCAGCGATATCCGTACACTAATGAGCCTGTCCCACTAAGGCCATTTTTTGGGCGACTACTGCACAATTCTCAACATGTTAAAAATTGAACATTTTCCGGCGCCAGTGGTGACAATATTTGCTGTTGTATGTTGTCACCAGATGTCGTCGGTAAATTCCATTAAAACTAGTCCCTGGCAGTCGCCTAAAAGGTCGTGTAAGTGTGACAGGCCCATAACGCTCTCCTACAAACTAAGGACAATTTACAATTTTTACCAAAGCCAATTAACCAACAATCCTGTACGTCTTTGGAGTGTGGGAGGAGGCTGGAGCGCCCGGAGGAAACCCACGCAGGTCACGGGGAGAACGTACAAAGTATGTACAGACAGCACCCGTAGTCAGGATCGAACCCGGGTCTCATGCGCTGTAACTTCCCACCACGCCATCGTGTCAAACTAATATGCCGTCACAAGGATAGTTCTGTGGATCTGAAGATGCTTTGTATTGTGAAGTAGAAAACCAGACTTAAAACAAGCTTATTGGAATAAATCACCAGACAATGTTAAAGTCTTGTTGGGTAGAAGGTGCAACTTCAATCTCCCCCTGGCCACACACTTCCCCTCTCCGACAAGGGAGCTACAGAATACTGCAGAGGGTCCCAATCCATTTTCTCCACATTGGCGCAGTGGTAGAGTTGCTGCCTTACAGCGCCAGAGACCCGAGTTCGATCCTGACTACGGCTGCTCTCTCCATAGATGCTGCCTCACCCGCTGAGTTTCCCCAGCACTTTTTGTCTACTTTCGATTTTTCCAGCATCTACAGTTCTTTCTTAAACTATCCATGTAGCTGTCTGTTTCTTAAACGTTGCGATAGTCTCAGCCTCAACTACCTCCTCCTGCAGCTCGTTCTGTACACCCACACTGCAAAAGCCTCTGACTGGAAGTCTGCGCAGAGAGTGGTGAGGACGGCTGAAAAAAATCATCGGGACTTCTCTTCCTTCAATCCGGGACATTGCGTGCAAACGTTGCTTGTCCAAGGCCAACAGCATGATAAAATCCCCCACACATCTCCATCATGGACTGTTCATTCTGCTGCCCTCGGGCAAAAGGTATTGTAGTATAAGGAGCAGAACGGCCAGGTTCTGCAACAGCTTCTTCCCCCGAGCCATCAGACTCTTGAATTCCATATCATGTGCCACCAATATTATCTATTTTATCTTTTTATCTATTTTATCCGTTTGGTATTTTATGTTGCATGGTGAGCCAGATGCAACAAAATTTCGTTCAGACTTGCACTTGTTGGTGTATTTTTGAATGAAAATAAAGTCTTTAATTGATTGATTGATTGACCATCCCGTGTGTGAAAAGATTACCCCTCGGTTTCCTATTAAATCTTTCCCTCACCCTCCCTTCACCTTAAGCTTGATTGTCTGAATGACCTTTCCTTATTGCAAGCCCATACCAAATGTGCGTACAGAGGCACGCTGGCAGCTGGATCAGTCCAGAGCCGGTTGTTTCTTCCCTCTGCAGATACAGCGTCAAGCTTGCTCAACCCTTTATTTTGTACCAATAAAGTGCCTCAGTTCAAACTACAGAAAAATACGCACTTAAATGCAGCGGTGTAAGGTTACTTGCTCCAGCCATCTGTGGCCATTCACAGTCCGACAGCCAACTGGCGGTGGAAGAGGTTTGCGCTGGCATTCCCTTCTTGAACGTGGGTCGAGACAGCACAGATTTATTCCGCTTACGACGGGACAGGAGAGACTTTCTTTGAGATCGTCTGGAAGGGGCTGCAGATGCTGGAAAATCGAAGGTAGACAAAAATGCTGGAGGAACTCAGCGGGTGAGGCAGCATCTGTCGATGCTGCCTCACCCGCTGAGTTTCTCCAGCATTTTTGTCTACCAGCAGGGGGAGGTCACTCTTTAACACAGTACTCCACCCCCAGGCCCTGGGACGGTTGCTTCGAAAGAGGGCAGAGAAAGTATTTAAAGGACGGAACGGAAAATAAGCGCGATCGATTCTACATTTCCAAAGTCTGACACCGTTCTGTCAAAAGGTCATTAGAGTGCCGTCAGGGTCAAAGATCCTACAGCGAGCAAGATGAAAAACACGTAGTACGGTGGTGGCAGATTCAGGGGTCATTTTCGGCCCCATTTCCGTAACCGGTTTCCGGCTCCGCACCAAAGGTCCCGTAGCGGAGCAAAGATACTAGTGCGGAGACGGGAAGCCGGTTACGGAAACATCATTTTCAGAATTTTTATTTATTAACACAAACTGTTCCCCTGCAACATTGATTACACTGCGAGTCGGGTCGGGTTGAAAAAAGGCCCACATTCCGCTCCGTTGCGTACTACACGTCAGCCCATTGCATTTAGAAGGAGTGGTCTATCTTGCTCCGCTATAGGATCTTTGGTCAGGATGTTATGAAATGGTCTGGCACGGTTTTATAAAAATCATGGCTTGTTGCTGGAGCCAGCTACACTACAAGTTAGCAGCGTGGCAAAAACAGCCACGGCCACAGGTTGACTGCGATTTCTTGTGTGTTGAATGTGGGGGCCATTGGATGTGAAAACACGTGGTGTTTCATAAGCGGAGCAAGTAAATGTGAGACACAAAAAGCTGGAGTAACTCAGCGGGACAGGCAGCGTATCTGGAGAGGAGGAATGGGTGACGTTTCGGGTTGAGACCATTTCTTCAGACTGGTTAGGGATGAGGGAAACGAGTGATAATAGATGGCGATGTGGAGAGATAAATGAATGAAAGATAGGGTGGGGGAGGGATAGAGAGAGAGAGGGAATTCCGGGGCTACCTGGAGTTAGACAAATCGCTGTTCATACCTCTGGGTTGTAAGCTGCCCAGGTGAAATATGAGGGTAGACAAAAATGCTGGAGAAGCTCAGCGAGTGAGGCAGCATCTATGGAGCGAAGGAATAGGTGACGTTTCAGGTCGAGACCCTTCTTCAGACTCTGACTTCAGACTTTAGACATAGAAAAGAGTCTTGGCGCGAAACTTCACCCATTCCTTCGCTCCATAGATGCTGCCCCACCCGCTGAGTTTCTCCAGCATTTTTGTCTGCCTTCGATATTTCCAGCATCTGCAGTTCTTTCTGAAATATGAGATGCTGTTCCTCCAATTTGCGTTTAGCCTCACTTTGATAATGGAGGAGACCGAGGACAGGAAGGTCTGTGTGGGAATGGGAAGGGGAAGTAAAGTATTAGATGGCTTTCCATTGGACCGGCTGCGATGTTACGAAAACAGACGGCGGTTCAAAATAAAGTCCCCAGGCTAATGCTGGGAACCTTTTAAACTCCAAGTTTAATCTCTCTCATCTGACCAGAAATCTGATTGTCGTTCAACCTTTAACTAGCAATTGACACTTCCCTAGATTGGCATGGTCTTGGCAGTGTGTCTTGCTGCATTGTTATTGTCTATTGGTACGTGGAAGTTTAAATTTACAACCCCCCCCCCCCCCCCCACCCTCATTTGTGAAACGTGATACTAGGGCCTTTCCCCAAACTCAGGGGGATTAAGGTCGATTCTGTGTTACGAAGGAACTGCAGATGCCAGTTTAAACAGAATAAAGACTCAAAATGCTGGAGTAACTCAGCAGGACGGGCAGCATCTCTGGAGAGAAGGAATGGGTGACGTTTTGTGTCGAGACTGATCAGTCTGAGGATGGGTCTGAAGAAAGTTCTCAGACTGATCAGTTTGAAGATGGGTCTCGACCCGAAATGTCACCTATTCCTTCTTTCCAGAGATGCTGCCCGCCCCGTTGAGTTACTCCAGTAAGCTGTGTCTATCTTTGACTTTGTGTTAGTGTGTAATGTGGGCGATCATCAACTGGTAGCCTACTTTACACCGTTCTTCAGTTAAAATTGCAAAACGTCTCAAGCAGATTGCGAGTTCTTTAGCCCCGTTACTTAGAATAGGATGCACTAAACCTCCTATGCGCATGACGCAGGTTTGTAGGTTAAAGAGGGGAAGGATTCGAACATCCCTGGGGGAGCGGTGATATTTTTTGGGTCAGACACTCCCATCTATGCAATGGAGAGACTGTTAGTTGGAAGATAGATGCAAAATGGTGGAGTATCTCAGTGGGTCAGGCAGCATCTCTGAGAGAAGGAATGGGGGTGCCTTGCATCAAGAATCAGATGATTGACTGGTGCGTTGGTCAATGCTCGCAGTGCAGACAATGTCACCAGTCTGAAGAAGGGTCTCGACCCGTTTCGGGTCGAGACCCTTCTTCAGACTGGTGTCATTGTCTGCACTGCGAGTATTGACCCATTCCTTCTCTCCAGAGATGCTGCCTGTCCCGCTCAATTACTCCAGCATTTTGTGTCTATCTTCGGTGTAAACCAGCATCTGCAGTTCCTTCCTGCACAGCCCGTCAGTTGGTGCAGGATCACGTGTCAGCTACTCCTTGAACATCTGTCTAAGTTACACGCGTAAATCAGATCACTCTTCGGGGTTAACAGATCAAGGCATAAACCGTCGACCCCGAAAAGCGTTGAGCACAAACTAAAGGGCCTGTCCCACTTGGGCGTCATTTGCGCGTAATTTACGCGACATAATTTACACGTCACGACGCACAACGCACACGTTGTGCTGCGCACGTGATGACGTAGGCAGTGATGCGTGGTCGTGCGCGGCGCCCCAGTATTTTGCGATGTACAAAATCTTCGCGTGCCATCTGCGTGACGCGCAAACGACGCAAAAGTGGGACAGGCCCTTAAGGCCGTGTATAATTCGCAGAAGGCCAGTGGTGCAAAGTTGCTCCTGCCGTTTGAGGAAGGGACTCGACCCGAAACGCCACCCATTCCTTTTCTCCAGGGATGCTGCCCGTCCCGCTGAGTTACTCCAGCTTTTTTGTGTCTATCTTCGGTTTAAACCAGCGTCTGCGGTTCCGTCCGACACAACTCTGCTGCTGACGTTTGTTGGAAATGCACTTCAAGTGGCTAAATTGTTTGCCTTCCTTATCGAGATATGTTTAATTTACGAACAAGGCTGAAAGATTTCCTTTTTTTCCCCCTCCTAATATAATTATGTTGCTTGATAATAAGTTGCTTTTTTGGTGGCCGCTCAAGTTCGTTTCTCCAGAACTCCCTATTTATTCTTGCGCAGTACATTCCTTGAAACTGCCAGACCTTAGTAATTACTTGGATATTATGGAGGTCACATAAAAGTGTTTCTTTCTCAGTTGCTGATATTTACCTAGCTTTTGGTTATTTATTCTGGAAACAGATTTGCCACTATGGCAGACTATAGTTTTCTTAATGACAGAAGAAATTTGATAGCAACGATGATATCTGCCCCGCAAATTGACTCTCAAGGGAGGGTGAACTGCAAAAGAAAATCTGGGTTCAAATACATAATACCAGCCAGACTCAAACATTAACGTCACAAATATAAATCTTTCTCAACAGTGTGTGCAGCCATGTATTTCACCAGGGCTTTCTTTCGCAAATGATATTTTAACTGCATGGGGATATGAGTGCTAAAAGCTTATATTCCTTGTAACTTTGTGACCTGGATTAAAGTAATTGAAATATCCAAAGAATCTTCCATCAAACAAGAAATTACAGCGATATGAGGAAGCAAGGAACTGCAGATGCTTGTTTACAGAAAGAGACACAAAGTGCAGGAATAACTCGAAGATAGATTGGAAGCTGGAGTGACTCATTGGGTCAGGCGGCATCTCTGGAGAAAAGGAATAGGTGACGTTTTGGGGTCGAGCCCCTTCTTCAAACTCAGCAGGTCAGGCCGCATATCTGAAGAACATGGATAGGTGATGTTTTGGATGGGGACCTTCCTTTCAGGTGCTGACCCGAAAGGTCACCTATCCATGTTCTCCATAGATGCTGCCAGATCCACTGAGTTACTCCAGCACTTGGTGTCCCTTTACATGTATGCAATATGGGGATGCTTGATCCAGTGGTGTAGAAACAAGGAACCGCAGATGCTGTTTTACACTAAAGGACACAAAGTGCTGGAGTAACTCGGCGGGGACAGGCCGCACCTCTGGAGAACACCAATATGTAACGTCACAGGTTGGGACCATTCTTTTGAGTCATCTATCCATGTTCTCCATAGATGCTGCCAGACCCGCTGAGTTACTCCTGCACTTTGTGGCCTTTTGGATGATACAGAATTTGATCAGAGAGACTGGTTTGAAGGAACATTACTGCATTAAATGGGGAGAGAAAGATCTTTGGGGTGTGAGGGACAGGTGGAGTCTTTGGGATGGTTGTAAAATTCAAATGTGGTAAAGTCCAATTTAACCGTAACTAAAAACCACAGTTTCTTCCCGCCTGTAATCAGACAACTGAACCATGCTATTAACATCTAGAGGGCCGTCCTGAGCTGCTATCTACCTCATTGGACACCATCGGCCTACTGTTCTTAATAGGACTTTACTGGACTTTATCTTGCACTAAACGCAATTCCCTTTATCCTGTACATGTACACTGTGGACAGCTCGATTGTAATCATGTATTGTCTTTCCGCTGACTGGTGAGCACGCAACAAAAGCTTTTCACTGTACCTCGGTACGCGTAATAATAAATGACATTGGTGGTAGACACAAAAAGCTGGAGTAACTCAGTGGGACAAGCATCATCTCTGGAGAGAAGGAAAGGGCAACGCTTCGGGTCGAGTATCCCAGCAGAGATCAGCGTTCACAGGCCTCTAGAGTCCCCGTGGACACTGTGTCTTCCCTCTCCAGAGACATGAAAGCACGGATATACTGTAAGCCCGGAAGAGGGAGAGACAGCCGACTGTGGTGTGACCATCGACTGCCCGGGGCCTGGACCCGCAGATGCCCATCTTGGCCAGGCCCAAGAGCAAACCCTCCCAATCGACCCTAACCTACCCATGCCCAAATATCAAAAACCGTGGGACTAAAACGCAACCAGAACTTGAGCAGCAGCAGCCCCTTCAGATACCCGTGAATTATGCGACTGTGTTATTACAAATAATCACGTACATCGGCAGTTCTTCAAGGACCGTACGTACCCCTTTAAGAACTAATGGCCCACTTAAGAACACTGAAGTATGCAGAAAGCGACTCCGAAACTGAACTGTTCAAATTATAAAATAGTTTGAATTGTGAGAAAAAAAACGTACAGTTAAAAGAAACACTGTTAGTACACAGCCAATAAAAGAAACCTTATACTTGCACAGTTTTCAGGAGTGCGTCAGAACGGCAATAAAAATAAAATGTGTACATACTTCACAAATCGGAGGTTCTCCGCTCTCCGCTTTGAGACAGTTTATGTTTAGAAACACTAGTCTGTCACATTGCCACACAGACAGGCAAATGTCTTAGCTACCTGACTTAAGACACAGTGTGTAGGAAGGAACTGCAGATGCTGGATTTCACTGAAGATGGACAAAAATGCTGGAGTAACTCAGCGGGACAGGCGATGGAGTTGCCTCCTTACAGCGCCAGAGACCCGGGCACGATCCTATCTACGGGCGCTGTCTGTACGGAGTTTGCACGTTCGCCCTGTGACCCGCGTGGGTTCACTCCAGGTGATCCGGTTTCCTCCCACACTCCAAAGACGTACAGGTTTGCAGGTTAATTGGCTTGGTTTAATTGTAAATTGTCCCTAGTGTGTGTAGGATAGTGTTAGTGTACAGGGAATCACTGGTCGACGCGGACCCAGTGGGCCGAGGTTCCTGCTTCCGCGCTGAATCTCTAAACAAAACGAAAGCGAAGGAATAGGTGACGTTTCGGGTCAAGACCCTTCTTTGGATGGGAGTGGTTAACCATAAAATGTGGACGGGTAACCAGCTTAGTACAACGTTCCCTGTGAGGAAGCATCCTTTGGCGATATACATAGACCTAAGAGTCACTCATAACAGTTTGAAATATCAAATCCTGGATCCTCAGTTCCTGTTGGCTATCTTTTAGCAGCACAGGTGACTTTTAACATTGAGTTGCCTGTTGTAAACAGTTTTGGTGCTCATTGGTGCGGATGAAGCATAGATTACTTCAGTTTAAAATGAAAACCCATCTGCACTGATTCTAAACGGTCCACAGTTCTTACAACATGTAAGAGGGGTGACAAATGGCGCAGTAGTAGAGTTGCTGCCTCACAGCACCAGAGACCCTGGTTGGATCCTGACTAAGGGCGCTGTCTGTACGGAGTTTGTACGTTCGCCCAGTGACCTGCGTGGGTTTTCTCTGGGTGCTCTGGTTTCCTCCCACATTCCAACGACGTGCAGCTATGTCTACCTAATTGGCTTTGGTAGAGCTTGTAAACTCTCCCATGTCCTGGGATGTCAGGACTTTCATATGAGGAAAGACTGGATAGACTCGGCTTGTACTCGCTGGAATTTGGAAGATTGAGGGGTGATCTTATAGAAACTTACAAAATTCTTAAGGGGTTGGACAAGCTAGATGATGGAAGATTGTTCCCGATGTTGGGGGAGTCCAGAACAAGGGGTCACAGTCTAAGGATAAGGGGGAATTCCTTTACGACCGAGATGAAGAAAACATTCTTTACACAGAGAGTGGTGAGTCTCTGGAATTCTCTGCCACAGAAGGTAGTTGAGGCCAGTTCATAGGCTATATTTAAGAGGGCATTAGATGTGGCACTTGTGGCTAAAGGCATCAGGGGGTATGGAGAGAAGGCAGGTACGGGATACTGAGTTGGATGATCAGCCATGATCACATTGAATGGCGGTGCAGGCTCGAAGGGCCGAATGGCCTACTCCTGCACCTATTTTCTATGTTTCTATGAGTGAGCGTAGGATAGTGCCAGTGTATGGGGATCGCTGGACGGCACAGACACTGTGGGCCGAAGGGCCTGTTTCCCTTCCTTATTATTATTTTCTTCCAAAAAGATGAATGTTGTGAAGTGTAAGGGCCGCGTTATGAAACTTGTTATCAGTCTGTTATCAACTACATAACCGTGTTATCAGTCTGCAAACTATTCCTTTAAATGCTTTGCTCTGCTCAATCTGTTCTTGCGATGAAACAACCCAGTGGACTGCAAAGGCAGCATTCACTCGCGCACTGCCTGCACATGCTCAATTCAGGCCCAAACTGCTCCCCGTGGAGAGTCTGAGGCCTACACCACAACATCTGTCTTAATTAGCTACAGTTGGGCTTCAAATGACTGGTTGACCCTGAATGTTAATGTCTTTTGGAAATCACTAATTTATATTTTCCCTTTCCTCTGGGTTTTAAAGCCTTTGAATATATTAACTTTAATTGATAGTCACAAACATTGTTTTCTCTGTAATCCTACAGGGGAAACTTCTCACGGTTATTGTTTCTCCGTTGACAGTCATTGTTCCTGGAATGGCAAAGCGATGGAGAATCCAGTATCCCAGCGTTCAGCCTTTAGCTCAGGGCTCGGCTTTCACCACCTTTGCCGTGCATAGTTCCGCGGGCCTCGTCACCGAGACTTTCACAGCAAGAAACAAGTTGTTGAGGAAGGGAACCATGCGAGCCTCAGTCAGAGACAAAATGCTGGAGCAACTTAGTGCTGGAGTAACAGACGGCTGTGGAGGCCAAGCCAATGGATATTTTTAAGGCAGAGATAGATAGATTCTTGTTAAGTATGGGTGTCGGGGTTTACAGGGGAGAAGGCAGGAGGATGGGGTTCAGGAGAGAGAGATAGATCACCCATGATTGAATGGCGGAGTGGAATTGATGGGCCGAATGGCCTAATTCTGCTCCTATCACTTATGAACTTAGCAAGTCAGGCAGCATCTCTGGAGAACCTGGATAGTGATGGTTCGGGTCGGAACCCTTCTGATGTTTAAGTCTGAAGAAAGGTTCCGACCCAAATCGTCACCTATTCCTTTTCTCCAGAGATGCCACCTGACACAAGTTACTCCAGCTTTTTGTGTCTATTGGCAAGATAAACCAGCACCTGTAATCCCTCCCTACACAATAAGTAGTAGAAACTTGGTAAATGTAAAAACTGTCCGCTAGTGTGTGTAGGAAAGTTTTAATGAGCGGGGATCGCTGGTCGGTGCGGATCCGGTGGGCCGAAGGGCCTGTTTCTGCACTGTATCTCCAAATTAAACTAAAATAAAACTACACAGAATTTTAATCCTACATCATAAAATTAATATCTCATTGTGATGGTGCAGGGGTGGCAAATGTTACCCTGCAAAAACAAGATAGCTACTTCAATATTAAGGACCTGTCCCACTTTCATGACCTAATTCACAACCTTTTTTACTCGTGGACATTTTTCATCATGTTGAAAAAACGTCGTGACCTACTTGATGCCACAAGTACCTACGACGAGCATCACGGCCTACTACGACCTACCTACGACCTACCTACAACCTCCTCCGACCTCGTGACGACCATGCTGTGAGTATGAGTCAAGGGCAAACTCGGAGAGGTCGTGAATTAGGTTGTGAAAGTGGGACAGGGGCTTTAGACAGTTGGCAACCGAAGCCCCACCGAATACCTATCGTTCATGTGTGAACTCAGAGAGAATATAGGGAGACTATTTGAACTGTTGGGCATCTTAACTGATGGCAGTCAAAAATGCACATGGCACTTTAACTATCTGCAAACACAACGTGTGGCATTTAACCCTGTGGAATTTTCAGAAGAAAAATGTTTACAATTTTGTTAAAGATAGAACTGCAGTTTGTCTGGGTTAAAACGTGGTCGTAGAGTTGGAGGGTTGGAGGAATAAGTTTACACCCAGTGGTATGAACATTGACTTCTCCAATTTCAGGTAGTCCTTGCTTTCTCCCTCTTTCCCCTCCCCTTCCCAGCACTCCCACACCCTACTGTCTCCACCTCTTCCTTTCTCTTTCACACCCTCCCTCCCCTCCCCCGACATCAGTCTGAAGAAGGGTCTCAACCCGTAACGTCGCCTATTCCTTCGCTCCATAGATGCTGCCTCACCTGCTGAGTTTCCCCAGATTTCTTGTCTACCTTGAATATTTTTGTTAGTTCAGTTTAGAGATTCAGTGGGGAAACAGGCCCTTTGACCCTTCGAGTCCGTGGCGGCCAGCGATCCTTGTACCCTTACGCTATCTGGCACGCCAGGCACAATTTACAATTTTTACTGAAGCCAATTAACGAACAAAGGTATCCGTCTTTGGAGTGTGGGAGGAAACTGGAGGAAAACTCTATATCTACATTTAATCTATTAAATATAGCTCCTATTATTTCCTACCTTTAAGAAATTGATATTTAATTTTCAAGCTTCCAAGTTACTTGGTTGGAAAATATTGGGAATGGCACGAGGGAGATGGAAGGATTTTGGAGGTTTGTGAATGAGACAGATTTTCGTTCTTTCACTAAATGATCCAGCTTGTTTCTGACCAAATGTATGACCTCCCAGGCAGGTAAATCTGAGAAAGGCTGAAGAGCGCTCAGATGAAACCTAGGGGAAGCATCTCAGGACACCTCGCAGGAGGATGAGGGGCGATCTTATAGAGGTGTACAAAATCATGAGAGGAATAGATCGGGTAGACGCACAGAGACTCTTGCCCATAGTAGGGGAATGGACAACCAATGGACATAGGTTTAAGATGAAGGGGAAAATATTTCATTGGATCCTGAGGGGTAACTTTCTTGCACAAAAGGTGGTGGGTGTATGGAGGAGGCAGTTGAGACAGGTACTATCGCAACGTACATGGATAGGATAGGTTTAGAGGGATATGGGCCAAACGCAGGCAGGTGAGAATAGTGTAGATGGGACATGTTGGTCAGTGTGGGAAAGTTGGGCCGAAGGGCCTGTTTCCACACTGTACGACATCTCCACACTGCTCCAAACGACTCTATTTCTGTCTGCCGCATATGGGGAAATCCACAGGGTTAAATGCCACACGTTGTGTTTGCAGATAGTTAAAGTGCCATGTGCATTTTTGACTGCCATCAGTTAAGATGCCCACCATCACATTCAGTGTGACATTTCTGATGGCTGTATTTGAGTAATAAATGAATGAAGGGAGACATGATTTTTACAGACAGGAAAATGCCAGGGTAAGCTCGGGGACTGCCCAATTCGCCTCTACCCAAGTGCTGACATTGTACTTTGTCCATGGAGCTGATGCGCTACAATGTTGAGAACTAGATTCTGCATCTTCCCCTTTGGTCTACCCATTGTACGTGAGTTCAGCTTGATAGTATTTACGTACAGTATCATCTGATTTTTTTGGATGGCAGTAATACTTCAGGACGAGGCACCTCTTCAGACTGTGTTGCATTAGAACCAAACATCTAAAGGGCCTGTCCCACTTTCACGACCTAATTCACGACCTCTGCCGAGTTTGCCCTTGACTCATACTCGCAGCATGGAGGTTGTAGGTAGGTCGTAGCAGGCCGTGATGCTAGTCGTAGGTACTCGTGTTATCAAGTAGGTCGGGGCGTTTTTCTAGCCCGATGAAAAATGTTCACGAGTGAAAAAGGTCGTGAATTAGGTCGTGAAAGTGGGACAGGCCCCTTTACAAGCTCTTGGTCGTCTCTATGATCTTTGGGCTTTGCGATATTTTAGCAACGGCGATCTCTTTTCTGCACAGGTTCTTCAGTCGACTTTGGAACAATTTGGTGCTGTGATGAGGAAAAACCTTTTCACGCAGAGAGTTGTGAATCTGTGGAATTCTCTGCCACAGAAGGCAGTGGAGGCCAATTCACTGGATGTTTTCAAGAGAGAGCTAGATTTAGCTCTTAGGGCTAATGGAATCAAGGGATATGGAGAGAAAACAGGACCGGGGTACTGATTTTAGATGATCAGCCATGATCATATTGAATGGCGGTGCTGGCTCGAAGGACCGAAATAACCTACTCCTGCACCTATTTTCTATGTTTCTATGTATCAGAAAAATGATGAGGCTCCAGTTAGCCACACAGATCCAAATTACAAGTTGGAGCAACTGAAAACAAGAACCTGATTTGTTTAGTATGCTCACACACAGCTGCCTTCAGTTGGCAGTTTATACACAGTTTTAAAGAGTATGCCAACTTAAAACAGCTGTGAGCTGACTTGTTCAGGGACCCAGGAGTAAAATATAAGAAGCTAATATTTGAGCTTGGTATGCATTTAAGTTATATTTTAGAAACAAGTGGTCTCACGTAACAAGTCATTGGATATGAACATAAAAGCTCTGACAGACAGGAACACCCTACGTTTTGATGGCCAGACAAGGATAAATAACTAAATGGTTCTGTCCCCTGCCTGAACTGATCAATAAGAGAAAAACCAAGTTGGCAAATAGGGAAAAGTGGCAAAGATAATAGTCGCTGCCTCACCGCACCAGAGACATGACCTTGGGTGCTGTCTGTGTGGAGTGTGCACGTTCTCCAAGTGACCGCGTGGACTTCCTCCAGGTACTCCAAAATGCACCCGATTAATTGGCCATTGAAAATTGCTCTTGTTGCACAGGTGAGTGGTGAAATTTAGTTGAGTTTAGTTTAGTTTAGTTTAGAGGTACAGCGCAGAAACAGGCCCTTCGGTCCGCTAGCGATGCCCGCACATAAACACGATCCTACACACACTTGGGACAATTTACATTTATACCAAGCCAATTAACCTGTACAACTTTAGAGCGTGGAAGGAAACCAAATATCTCAGATAAAACCCACGCAGGTTACGATGAGAACGTACAAATTCCGAGTTTAAGAAGGAACTGCAGATGCTGGAAAATCAAAGGTAGACAAAAGTGCTGGAGAAACTCAGCGGGTGCGGCAGCATCTATGGAGCGAAGGAAATAGGTAATGTTTCGAGATGGTAGTTAGAATGCAACCCGGGTCTCTGGCGCTGTGATGCAGTAGCACTACTGCTTGTCCCCCCCCCCAGCCAAAATGCAGAGAATTTGTTTTTTAAATGGATTAACGTGGGATAAGTGTACTGCGGACTCGATGGGTCAAAGGACTGTTTCTATACCGTGTCTTTCTATGATTAACTTGTCTTGCCATCCTAGGCAGCATCTCCCCTCGTTGGTCAAAGCCAACCAGTGAATTCAGTCGGCCTGAAAAGATCAACTTTAACCACCTATGATTAGTTTCTCCGAGCTGCCCAGCAGTGATGTTTTCCCATGGGCAGGTCATTGGTCTTCTATGCAAACTGGTGGTTGCAAAATGATCAATTGTCTGGGGAAAGTGAACTTTCACTCGATAAGTCTTTTGTAATACAATGACTTTGTGGATTTACGAGATTCTTAATTCAATATGTATAATTTAGGAGCTTCTTAAAGTGTTACATGTAATCAATTTTACATAGAACAGAGACCAATATCTGTGCTGAACATTATGCCAAGACAAACACCTATTTGGCTGCACATAATCCATATCCATTCACTGCATATCCATGTTGCTAAAACCTCTAAAAAGCTACAATCGTATCTGCATCAACCACCAGGTGCTCACCACCCTCTGTGTAAAAACCCCAATATTTCCAGCAGTCTGCTTGAAAATTTTCAAACCAGCTCACAGCCAACACTAAAGACAAGACACAGAACACTGGAGTAACTCAGCGGGACAGGCAGCATCTCTGGATAGAAGGAATGGGTGACGTTTCGGGCCGAGACCCTTCTTACAACCAGTATTGTAATTTCCAGTTATTCCCTTGAAATGTTGAATGGACTCGAACGGGTGGCAGGATGAACATGGCTTCGACAAGTGTCAACAGGTTCAAGAAACCTTTTAAGGGATACTAGACTAAGTGAGACCCGTTGGGTCGCAGTCACATGGGAGGCCTGCTCCCCCCAATGCAACCCATTCCCCAACGGAACATTCCACCACTCATCCGTTCCCCAACGCAATATTCCACCAATCACCCATAGCCCCTAACTGTATTTCCCCCTCATTTCCCCCTCATCCACCAGCACTGCCTCCCCCTCCTCTTCAGGGGAGGTGTGTGGGCAGCGGGGTGTGTCGGTGTGTGTGTGTGTGTGTTTGTGGGGGGGGGGGTGGGCTGGGAGGGGTGTGTGTGGGCAGTGGGGTGTGTGGGCTGGGAGGGGAGTGTGGGGGGAGAAGGGTGTGGGCAGGGGGGGGAGTGGGGAAGAACCATGGGGGAGAGGGGGCATCAAGGGGGGGGGAGGAGCCAGCGAGGTGGACCAGAGGGGTAGTGGCTGGAATTGGCGGTGCGATGGGGACTCACAGTGGGCGCTTGTCGCTGGTCGTTCTCCTCCGCCGGGATCAGAGTCTCCGCTTTCTATTTGGCGACTTCGGTGCCATCTCCGACTATGGGTTGGGCTGGGCTCGGTCTCTGACTCTGGGCCTGGTCTCCCACACTGGGCTGGGCTGGGCTGGACTGGGTTCGGCTTGGGGAGGGGCTGCTTGGGGCTGGGCTAGGCTAGGCTGGGCTGCTTCGGGTCCCTCCGAAAGTCCGGTTGGAAACCTCCGCCGCCTTTCCGCAGCTCCAGTAAAGACGCAATGGCGCAGAAAGGGGCGGTTCGTCCCGGGGAGTGACAGGGGAAGAGACTAATCCACGCACCGCTAATTGGCAGGAGAAGAGGTCGATCTGCGCACGGGCGGCTTTTGAGATTTTTAAACCTCGCTAACTTTTACGACAAACAACCGATCAGAACGAAACTTGGTGGATTCGCATCACCGGAAAACGGTGAGTGAGAAATCGTAGCGCTATCGTGGAGCAACCGTTTTTGCACAAATAGATAGACCGCTAAACCGGGAGAGTTGAAACAAGGTCAGAGTTTTAGTTATGTCTCGATATCCAAGTGCAATATTTGAATTTTTTGCTGGGCTCCGCCTCAAAAATATAAAGAGTGCCAACTGACCTGCCCTTTGGAGCTCTCTTCATCTCTGCGCCGGCGAAACACAAAGCCTTCCTTGCAGGATACGGTGCACTGGTCTCCATTGTAGTGCCCAGCCCCTGTACAATTCAGCACCGCGTTTTTAAGCTTGAGCTCCTGACAGTCGGTGGCTTCACAAGAATAGTGGACACAGCTGAAAGAGGAATGGAAGAAATGATGGACAAAGTATAGGACCAAATGGCCTTAATCTAACACCTCCTTTATCTCCATGTCCAATCATAACCTTGGTTTGTGATGGTGCAGCTGGCAAATGTACTTGGGTAGAAAGGAACTGCAGACGCTGGCATATACCGAAGATAGGCACAAAGTGCTGGAGTAACTCAGCGGGTCAGGCAGCATCTCTGGAGAAAAAGGATGGGTGACGTTTTGGGTCAGATCCCTTCTTCAGAGGAAGGGTCCCAACACAAAACGTCACCTTTTCTCCAGAGATGCTGCCTGAGCCGCTGAGTTACTCCAGCACCTTGTGCCAACTTTTACAAATGTACTCACTTAGAACCAAATGACATTACTTCTCAGTTTACACCAGATTTCCTGGATTACAGTAGTTGAAAAATAAATCCTTATCTCCTCTAGGCTGTTGGTCTAACCTTGAATTGAAAAATGCTTCCAAATAAATTTGAACTGAATATCTTATTGTTATTGAGACACAAAAAGCTGGAGTAACTCAGCGGGTCAGACAGCATTTCTGGAGAAAAGGAATAGGTGGCGCTTTGGGGCTGAGACCCTTCTTCAGACTGAGAGTCAGCGTAAAGGGAATCGAGAGATACAGATGGTGGAATAGAGAGATATAGAACAAACGAATGAAAGATATGCAAAAAAGTAACGATGATAAAGGAAACCGGCCATTGTTAGCTGTGGGCTAGGTGAAAACGAGTTACAGACAACGGGAATCAACAAGAACAATTTGAAGCTAGCAGTATGACTTGGGTGGGGGACGGACAAAGAGAGAGGGGATGCAAGGGTTACTTGAGGTTAGAGAAATCAATATATTGTTATAGTTAGATTGGTATGAAGCAAGATATCTGCCACAAGTTGTACAGGGCAGATGTCAAGAAAGTGCCCATTGACGGTTGTGGATTTTCACAATCTTTCTTCTTCACAGTTATGTTATTTATTTTCTAGTTGCATGGAATGTGCGCAAAATCTTGTAGTGTTGAACAGGCAAATTGATTGTTGAAACGTAAGGGTCGTGGGGTCCATTTGTTCTGCGCATTTTCAAGCGAAGACGTTTTGGCAGTCAATTTATACATCAAAAGATATCGAGCTACACCTGCACAACAGATAAATGCGAACCGAGCAGAACATCTGCATACCACGGTGGCACAGCAGTAGAGTTGCTGCCTTACAGCGCTTGCAGCGTCAGGGACTACGGGTGCTGTCTGTATGGACTTTGTACGTTCTCCCCGTGGCCTGCATCGGTTTTCTCTTAGATCTTCGGTTTCCTCCCACATTACATACAAGTTAAGTGTTAAAGAAGGAACTGCAGATGCTGGAGAATCGAGGGTACACAAAAGGCTGGTGAAGCTCAGCGGGTGCAGCGGCATCTAAGAAGCGAAGGAGATAGGCGACGTTTAGGGTCGAGACCCTTCTTCAGACTGGTCAGGGATCAGGGAAACGAGAGATATTGACTGTGATGTGGAGAGATAAAGAACAATGAATGAAAGATATGCAAAAAAGTAACGATGATAAAGGAAACAGGCCATTGTAAGCTGTTTGTAGTGTGAAAATGAGAAGTGCGATTTGGGTGGGGGAGAGATAGAGAGAGAGGGAATGCCAGGGCCCGAGGGCTAAGGGAGAGGTGGGAAGGGGAGGAGGCAGCCAGGGTTAACAGAATTGAGAAAATTCAATGTTTAAGCCCAGAGGATGCAGACTCCCCAAGCGGAATATGAGGTGCTGTTCCTCCAACTTGCGGTGTTGCTCACTCTGGCCGTGGAGGAGGCCCAGGACCGAGAGGTCGGATACAGAAAGGGAGGGGGAGTTGAAGTGCTGAGCCACCGGGAGGTTGGGTTGGTTATTGCGGACCGAGCGGAGGTGTTCGGCGAAACGATCGCCAAGCCTCCGCTGGGTCTCACCGATGTAGATCAGCTGGCATCTGGAGCAACGGATGCAGTAGATGAGGTTGGAGGAGGTGCAGGTGAACCTCTGTCGGACCTGAAAGGACTGCTTGGGTCCGTGAAAGGAATGGAGGGGGGAGGTGAAGGGACAAGTGTAGCATCTCTTGCGGTTGCAAGGGAAAGTGCCCGGGGAAGGGGTGGAGCGGGAGGGAAGGGAAGAATTGACAAGGGAGTTGCGGAGGGAGCGGTCTTTGCCGAGGGCAGACAGGGGGGGAGATGGGAAGATGTGGCGAGTGGTGGGGTCAAGTTGGAGGTGGCGAAACTGGCGGAGGACTATGTGTTGTGTTGTAGGTTAATTGGCTTGGTATAATTGTAAATTATTCCTAGTGCGTGTAGGATAGTATTAATGTGCGGGGATCGCTGGTCGGTGCAGACTTGGTGGGCCGAAGGGCCTGTTTCCACGCTGTATCTCGAAACTAAACTAAACTAGACCACAAACAGAGTTGTATTTTCCTAACATAAAGGCACTCAGAGCGCTTTCTGTGCCTCTACTCAACCAGCGCAATGCAGGGATCAAATTTAGCTACAAAGACAGCTTTTCTTTTAAGAGTCCTGTGAGGATCCCTTTTAAATCTGTGTCGATTATAAGAATGTGACCTCTTCATTTCAAAAACTGGATAGCTCAAGTGCACAAATTTAATAGCTCTGAATATTGTTTTACTGCACACTAGTACAGTAATCTTCTTGTAGAAAGCTGCAAATAATTACTTCTGATGATAGATCCCAAAGGACTTTCCCATTTATCAACCTGGAATTCTCCTGGAGACTATAAAATGCATCAAATATTCCAACAGGTTTGCATTCCTGTAAGTAATCCAAACCTATCCATGGGGATTATTTAATCGGTTGTCTTTCTCTCTCACTGTCTACCGTTTTCCTCCCCTCCCACACGTGAATTTTCATTTTAACTTTTCTCGCTGTTTACTTTAATGTTCATCTGGTCTTCAACATTTATTCTTGCACCTGACCCAGTCTCCGAGCCGAAACTGTTTTATTGTGCCCCCCCCCCCCCCCCCCCCGTCGCCCAGATGCTTAGAAGGTTAGTTTGTTCCCAATTTCCGATTCAGGGCGCTGCGGTAGAGTTGTAGCCTCGCAGAGACCCAGAGACCCGGGTACGATCCTGACTAGGGGCGCTTGTCTATGAGGTTTGCACGTTCTCCCCGTGACTGGGTGTGTTTTCTCCGGGTGCTCCGGTTTCCTCCCACACTCCAAAGACGTTCAGGTTTGTAGGTTAATTGGCTCCAGCAAAAATTGTAATTTGTCCCTTGCGTGGAGGGGGTTGTGTGTGCTAGTGTAACGGGGTTCGCTGGTCGGCGCGGACCTGGTGGGCCGAAGGGCCTGTTTCCCCGTTGTATCCCCAAGCTAAACTACACCAAAAGAGGATATCCACCATATGTCACCAAACCGATGACTACTAGAAAGCAGGAAGATCGAACAGAGAGTGGACGAGAAATTTTCCTTCTGATATTTTGTCCTTATACGCTGCCAATATAAATAATGTTCTCTGAGATAATTTGTTGAGACTTCAGAATTTTGGTTAATTGCACTGGGTAATATAATAGGGCTCGCCACCAATGACTTTAAATAAACTGTATAAAACAACTGCAGAGAACTATCACAACAGCTGGTCGTAGTGTCATAGAGTGATACAGTGTGGAAACAAGCCATTCGGCCCAGCTTGCCCACACCGGCCAACATGTCCCAGATACTCTAGTCCCACCTGCCTGCGCTTAGTCCATATCCCTCCAAACCTGTCCTATCCATGTACCTGCCAAACTGCACAAACAATATGAACAAAGGCTGCTAAATACCAAGCAGGGATTAGAAACTGCAGGTCGACCGGTAGCGAAACAGCGATCAGTTTAAACAACAATTTCAGTTCAGTTTAGTCTATTGTCACGTTGTACCAATGTACAGTGACAAGCTTTTGTTACTGTATGTGCTAACCAGTCAGCGGAAAGACAATACATGATTACAATTGGGCCACCCACAGCATAGAGATCATAGTAAAAATTATAAATGTTGCTCTAGGTGTTACATATGCGTGGAGCAAAATGCATTTATTCATTCATTCATCTACCCCTCTATTCCTTACACATCTATCTAAAAGTCTCATAAACTTCACTTCAGTATCTTTCCCCACCACCACCCATTGCTATGGCACCCGCGATCTCAATATAGTACAATAGTAGACATTAAAGAACGTGGAGCGTTAATTTTAGATCTGCTTCTGTGGCTAGCACACAAACAGTCGCCATCTTGGGTTGGCCGCCATCTTGGAAGCGGCAATTTATGTCAAATTGGGATGAGATCTCAAAATCAAAGTGGGATTTTTACTCGTGTGCACGTTTCCAATCGCACTGTGTCTTTACTCCTCGAGTAAAGCCTAGTTCTGGGACATAGAACAGTACAGCAAAGGGCCAGGCCCTTCGGCCCACAATGCCTGTGCCAAATATGATGTCAAGCCAAATTCATCTCCTCTGCCTGCACACGATCTAGCTCTGCAGTTTCCAGGCAACTGAAGCATCCTGCCACTGACTCCAGAGAGCAGTCCTGAACTACCATCTACCTCATCGGGGCACCTTTGATCAGACTTTGCTGGCTTTACCTTGCACTAAACGTCATTCCCTCATCATGTATTTCTACACAGCCAGTAGCTTGATTGTAATCATGGATTGTCTTTCCGTTAACTTGTTAGCACAAAATAAAAGCTTTTCACTGCATCCCCGGGACAGATGGCAATAACTAAACTAAACTAAATAAATAAATAAAGTAACATTCATTCATTCATTCATTCAATCATTCATCCATCCAGGCACCCACCATGCTCTGTGTAAAAGAAAACTTGCCCCACTCATCTCCTTTCAACATTACCCCTATTCACCTTGAAGCCATGTTCTCCAGCCGTTGACATTTGAAGGAAAAAAATAGAACTCCCATTGCAGCAGATTCTGCACAATAGTATCTTTGGTGGAACGGTGGTGCAGCGGTAGAGTATTGCTGCCATAAAGTGCCAGAGACCCGGGTTCCAACCTGACTACGGGTGCTTGTCTGTACGGAGTTTGTACATAGAAACATAGAAAAATAGGTGCAGGAGTAGGCCATTTGGACCTTCGAGCTAACACCGCCATTCAATATGATCATCTAAAATCAGTACCCCGTTACTCCCAATATCCCGTGATTCCTTTAGCCCTAAGAGCTAAATCTAACTCTCTTTTGAAAACATCCAGTGAATTGGTCTCCACCGCCTTCTGTGGCAGAGAATTCCACAGATTCCCAACTCTCTGGGTGAAAACGTTTTTCCTCATCTCAGTCCTAAATGGCCTACGCCTTATTCTTAAACTGTGACCTCTGGTTCTGGATTAAACTGTGACCC